>CAMTZB010000008.1:3622500-4222500 GCA_947086495.1 Morpho achilles | reverse complement strand
CAGCGGGCGATGGAGCGAGCTATGCTCGGAGTATCTCTACGTGATCAAATCAGAAATGAGGAGATCCGTAGAAGAACCAGAGTTACCGACATAGCTCAGCGGGTCGCGAAGCTGAAGTGGCGATGGGCGGGGCACATAGTGCGTAGAACCGATGGACGTTGGGGTCTCAAGGTGTTGGAATGGCGACCCCGCACCGGAAAACGCAGTGTCGGTAGACCCCCCACGAGATGGACTGACGACCTTAAAAAGGTCGTGGGGAGCCGCTGGGTCCAAGCGGCACAAGATCGTGTGGTATGGAGATCCCATGAAGAGACCTATGTCCAGCAGTGGACGTTCATCGGTTGACAAAGAGAAGAGAGAGAGAGAGAGAGAATGATAACCCTATATCAATTGCACGGTTATCCCCGTGGAATGTACGTCGTTTTTTTTAGTATTTGTATGACTGAGCCTTGAGTTTTTTTCTTAATAAACAAATATTAAAATTGAAAAACAATTAAAATTAAAAATAATTGGACATGTAGGGCTCGAACCTAGGTATGTTCACCTCTCTAGACCGCTCGTTCCCCAAATAAGCTACCATGACTTTACATTTGACAGCAAAAAATTGTTATTGTATTCAAGGTAACTTTTAAAAAATTTTTAGTACTCGAAATTAGGGATAAAACCTACCTAGATCCAATTTTAACTCCCAAACTCATGAAAATCGTTGGAGCCGTTTCCGAAATTCGGAAAATATATTTTTATATATACATACAAAATTGTATCCTCCTATCCTTATCACACTCTAAGTGGGGTCGGCACAACATGTTGTAACATGACTTGGCTGCGTTTTTACAACCGGTCGCCTGCCTGACGTCAACTTACCTTAGTCTTATTTTACGACAACTTGGTAAGAAGGAGGGTGGTGATACAAGTTTAACTCATTTAAATATTAAAGAATAACTTACTTTTTTTTTTTTTGATGATTACTTACATACTTTTTTACTTTATTCTAAAATTATAAATGTGAAAGTCTGTCTGTATGTACGCTTTACGACTTATGCGCCGGTTAGTCAAGCGATATTGATGAAATTCGATTCAACTAAAACTTATACACCGCCGACTGTCATTATCACATCAAATGTAAGTTTGTGAATGTAAGCGATTGTTTTAAAGGATACGTATAAAAGTCCATATATCTATTTCTGACGATTTGCTGTCTTCTATATACTTGCTCGATTCCTTCTTGCAGATCGCCCCATATCTGAAAAAAAAATAACCAAAATATTTAATGTTAAAGAAATCGATACTTGTTACTAGAAATCTATACTTACACATGAAAATAATTATCTACACTAGACCAATCTACAGAAAGGTACATGTTGTGACATGCTTTAGCTACGTTTTTTACGACCGGTCACCTACCCGACGCCTACCATAGTCGTATTTTACGACACCTCGATAAGAAAGAGGGTAGTCTATTCTACTCACCCGGATACCACACGACATTGTTTGATATATAATTATGGTTAGGAATTACTTTAGTCAAGAAGATTTTCAGTCGAGTATTAGTCATGGATATTTAACCACTCCTCGCCCTATTAATAGTGTACAATAATCTATACTAATATATAAAGCTGAAGAGTTTGTTTGATTATTTGTACGCGCTAATCTCAGGAACTACTGGACCGATTTGAAAAATTATTTAAGTAAAGTAAAGTTTATTAAATCAAGTATCAATTACACACAATAACAATTTATGTTTCAGCAGAGACTAAACAAATACACAGATTCTTTGTTGATGATTCTTAATTCAGCTATTACATTAAACTTGCTATGGAAGGAAACTGACGCCTGAACTAGGATTCCATGTATTTCAGGTCGCCAGAGACTTCCTCCCTTATAAAATATAATAACAAAGTTATACAAGTTGTAGTCAATTAAGAGAATCTACTACAGTAAGTAGTAGATTACTTTACTTACTTTTTAAGAAAAATTATGCCATATTTTTGAAGCAATTTTTATACAATACAGTATTAATCCTTATCCAATTAAGTACCTTAAATAAATAGTTGATTTAATATAGATCAATATGGCCGTTTACAGCATGTAATTTAAGTGAACATTTTCGGAGATATTACAGATTTAAAATGCCGTGAGGAGGCCGCGCTTCGCCCTATAACACTTCGACTTTAGCAGCTATGTCGCTCTTTCAAGAGTTTGTTTAAATACATTCTGTAATTAATTGTAAAAATAAAATACATAGGGAAAATGTAAAAGTAAGTAAGTAAAAATGTACTATACGAATTTAGATATTCCAAAAATAGCAGGAAATCTTCTTGGTATAGGGAAAGGAAATTGTTTTTCTCCAAATTTAACGCTTGCGGGCCCCGGGCAGTAATGAATAAATCAAAACTACTCGATCGATTTTAATCATTTTTTTTACACTGACTGACATGGGATATTTTATATCTGTGCGAAGCAGGGGCAGGCCGCTAGTATTATTTAAATATATTACAAAATAAAACATTATATCAAAATAAAATTATTAAACTATAAAATACTATATAACCGTTTTAATCTACGCGGGCGGAGCCGCTGGCAATTGCTAAAAATAATATAATATAATTAATAAAAATATTATCTATATATCTATCTGTTACCATTTACCGTTATTACACTTTCACTTTTCGTATAACTCACGTCAATATAGTTTAAATTTTATATCTAAAAATAATTTATCCGACGCCCTGTGGTATCCGGCTGAATAGAATAGTACCACCCTCATTTCTTACCGAGGTGTCGTAAAATACGACTAAGGTAAGTTGACCTACCGTGTGGTATCCGGTTTAGTAGAATAGACCACCCTCTTTCTTACCGAGGTGTCGTAAAATACGACTAAGGTAAGTTGACCTACCGTGTGGTATCCGGTTTAATAGAATAGACCACCCTCTTTCTTACCGAGGTGTCGTAAAATACGACTAAGGTAAGTTAACGTCAGGCAGGCGGCCGGTCGTAAAAACGCAGCCAAGTCATGTGACAGCATGTTTATAACATGTTGTGCCGACCCCACTTAGAGTGGGATAAGGTGGATGATTAAACGCGATTTACAGCAAAATAATTTTATTGTACCTTCTGTATTATCTATCTATGTGTTACCATTTACCGTTATTTTCACTTTTCGTATAAAATACGTCAATATCGTTTATATTTTATATCTAAAAATAATTTGTCCGATTCTGAACCCGGTTGAAAGGTAGCGTTTTATTCATAAAACATACGCTATCTTGGCACCGTTCCAAGTGCTGCATTATAAATACCATTCGGTAATTTTTATAAGAGATTTTCGGGCACTTGTTAATGCAATACGATATGAAACTAAACCTCTCATCCAGCTTCGCGTGAATTTGTAACTCAAATCTCAACAAAAATAAGATTTTGTTATGTGGTGATAACAATCTCTCACAGAACAACTCACAGATTTTATATAAATAATGACAATATTAACCTACCTAACGCCGTGTGATAAAAAGCGACTAAAGTAAGACGACCCGCCGTGTGGTATCCGGCTGAATAAAATAGTACCACCCTCATTTCTTACTGATGTCTTAAAAGGCGACTAAGGTAAGTTGACCCACCGTGTGTTGTCCGGTACAGTAGAATAGACCACTCTCTTTCTTACCGAGGTGTCTTCAAATACGACTAAGGTAAGTCGACGTCAGGCAGGCGGCCGGTCGTAAAAACACAGCCAAATCATGTGACAGTATGTTTATAACATGTAGTACCGACCCCACTTAGAGTGGGATAAGGACAGGAGAATGATAATGATGAATGACAATATTAACCAACTAATATTATGAATGCGAAATTTTGTGAGTATGGATGTATGTTTGTAACTCTTTCATGGCGAATCCGCTGACCGAATACCGATACTCGGCACAATGATTCCTTTTACACCGGAAAAACTATTATATATTATAGGCTATTGAAATCCTGTTATTTCTACAGGAATAGGATGACATTGAAAAGCACCATCTATTATCAACCTATCACGCAACAACAGTTCACGCAAACGCAGTTGCGGCTAAAAGCTAGTTTTGCTATAATTCGCGATAAAAAAAAATCAGCATCCTCCTGCACTTATCCCACTCTTAAGCGTCGGCACATGTTTTAAACATGATGTTACTTGATTTGGCTACGTATTTTATGACTGCCCGCCTGACGTCAACTTACTTTAGTCGTATTTTACGAGTTATCGTATAATACGACTAAAGTAAGTGGACGTGGTTGACGTAAGAAAGAGGGTGGTCTATTCTACTAAACCGGATACAACACTGTGGGTAAACTTACCTAATTCGCCTTTTACACCCCGGTCAGAAATTAGAGTGGTCTATTCTACTCAGCCGGATACCACGGCGGGTCGACTAAACTCAGTCGCTTTTTCCGACACTTTGGTAAGAAATTATGGTGGCACTATTCTATTCAGCCTGATACCACACGGTGGGTCAATTTACTAATTTAAACTTATTTATGTTTATTTATTAATATTATTTATCTATAATCCGCGATAAATAAAAATACATCTAATGCTTAATGTTGTACTATCCGTTGTATTATGGGTTATGGGTGACAGACAACTAATAATAATTTTATACATATATATTTTTAAATAAATGTATACATCCAAACTTGAACAATGGACCAGTCAAATTGTTAGAGTACCTAATATTTAATACTTCTGTGAATATCTTGGCCTTAAGGAATTAGCAATGACGTCATCTAGAATCATCTAGTCATCTACATCTTTGTTTCAATACACGAACACAGTCACAGGCGTCGTGTGATAAATTAAAATTGATTTGAATGACAATAAGTATGACACTGGGATATTACTTAGAGGTAGACACGTGTACAACTAGCGACGACTAGGGTTGCCAACTATAATTAATTTTATTTTATTTAATATTCTATATTCTTCATTCTGCCTTTATCCCACTCTAAGTGGGGTCGGCACGTGTTACTAACATGTTGTCACATGATTTGGTCACCTTACCTTAGTCGTATTTTGGGACACCTCGGTAAGAAAGAGGGTGGTCTATTCTTCGAAACCATACGGTGGGTCAACTTATATAAACATAAATTGAAATGAAATCTATACTAATTTATAAAGCTGAAGAGTTTGTTTATTTGACAGTTTGAACGCGCTAATCTTAGCAACTACTGGACCGATTTAATAAATTCTTTGAGTGTAAAAGATGTCCATTTATGGAGAAATGCATAAAACATCACGCCAAGATGAAAAGGAGAGGAGCAGCAATAAAAATTATTACGCAAACGGCAAAATTTAAATCTTTCCTTGCGTGCACTGAGTAAATGGTGATAGTTATTCAAAAATCATGCATTGCAAAATAAACAACCTTGTAGAGTTCGCGACAGCATATGGCTAGCTTTTTCCACTTTTACCATTTTTATGGTTATCAAAAGACTATATTACAGTTTTAATCTTACCCTGCGGGCGAAGCTGCTGGCACAGCTAGTAAAATATATTTCGAATTCCAATTTAAATTCAATATTGTTTACTTTATAGCCCCCGAATGCCCCTTAAACTAAAGGGGAAAATTTATAAAACGGTCATTAGACCTGTCGTAATGTATGGATCAGAATGTTGGGCAATAAAAGGGAAGGATGAAAGAAATGTGCATGCGAATGAGATGAGAATGTTAAGGTGGATGTGTGGTGTGACAAAACTTGATAGAATACGCAATGAGTATGTTAGGGGAAGTCTGAAAGTTGCGCCCATTACAGAAAAGATGAGAAGTGCGAGACTAAGTTAGTACGGTCATGTAATGAGGAGGGATGAAAATCACGTGACCAAAAGAGTTTTAAATATGAATGTGGATGGATGTATGGCTAGGGGAAGGCCGAAAAAAAGATGGTTGGATTGTGTGAGAAATGATATGCATGTTAGAGGAGTGGCACCAGAGTTGACGAATGATAGAGGAGAATGGAAAAAGAAGACATATTGAGCCGACCCCACTTAGAGTGGGATAAGGGTAGGAGAATGATGATTGTATACTTTATAATTGTTCGACAGTAAAAAGTATAATGTTCTGTAAAACATTATATTATTGCTAACAACATAGTTGGCAACCCTACGCGACCCAGTTACCAACAATCGTATGTTATCTCGATAATTTCGCGAACGCCGTTTATTCGTCTAACTGTTTCTTTGTTTCGTGTTTTGCACAACACTGACATAGTTTTTAGGCCGCTAAGTGAGGAAAGATGTTTTCGTTTTTTTTAATTCGCGAAAGCATTATCTCACCCACAGTGCTATTGCGTACATTTTGTACAGCTCATATTGAGAACTACGAGAAACATTGGTCTCGGCACAACATGTTTTAAACATATTGTTACATGTTTTGACCCGTTAACCCAAGGTCGTAAAATTTGACTAAGGTAAGTTGATGTCAGGCGGGCGAGCAATCAGTCGTAAAATACGTAGCCAAATCTTGTGAAAACATGTGCCGACCTCACTTAGAGTAGGATGAGCCGTTTCCGAGATTCGGAAAATATATATGTATATACATCTTTAATATTTAAATGAGTTAATCTTGTATATATATATATTTTCCGAATCTCGGAAACGGCTCCAACGATTTTCCTGAAATTCAGCATGTAAGAGGTTTTGGGGGAGAAAAATTGATCTAGCTAGGTTTTATGTAAAAAAAATAATGTTTTATCCCTATTTTTGGGTTTTAAAAAACACTAACATTTATATTGAATTGAATTTTCGCCATTAACTGTCAAGTCGACGTAGCTAATTCGGGTAACGGGCAGCCTCGAGAAATGTGAATGCCAAGGATCGATCCCCAACTAAAAAATTGTATTTTCTTTTTTTTTAAGTTTATTTTTTTGTAAAAAAATTCCGAGCGAAGCTCGGTCACCCAGATATTATAAGATTAAATCGAGTTAATCTATCTAATATCAAAGATAGGACACACACAATATTATTGCAATATCCTATTAACAGTTCGTCAATGACCCTTTGACCTACTTTGTTTTAAATTGTAGCAATTATTCTGCTATAATAATATAAAGCGACGTTGTGTGGTATCCGGCTGAATAGAATAGTACCACCCCCATTTCTTACCGAGGTGTCGTAAAAGGCGACTAAGGTAAGTCGACCCGCCGTGTGGTATCCGGCTGAGTAGAATAGACCAACCTCATTTCTTACCGAGGTGTCGTAAAAGGCGACAAAGGTAAGTTGACCCACCGTGTGGTATCCGGTTGAGTAAAATAGACCACTCTCTTTCTTATAGAGGAGTCGTAAAATACGACTAAGGTAAGTTACGTCAGGCAGGCGGCCGGTCGCAAAATACGTAGCCAAATCATATGACAACATGTTTGTATCATGTTGTGCCGACCCCACTAAGAGTGGGATAAGGGTAGGAAGATGATGAATAATATCATAAAGCGGTCATATCTCATAATTAACACATTTTATATTTTAAGTACCTGGGTGACATAGCCTGGCTCGGTAATTTTGATATAAAAATAAAAAATATTTTTAATTACAGAAATAAATGTGGGATTCGAACCCTGATTGTGAACACTTTCGGTCAGCGCGTTATTCATCGGCTATCGCAACATTACGTTTGACAGCTAAAAAACCTTTGCATTCAATTCAAGTCTACAATTTAAAAAAAATTTAAGTCCCAAAAACATAAAATCTAGCTAGATCAATTTTTCTAACCAAAAAAAAAACCCTACATGCAGAATTTCAGGAAAATCGTTGAATCAGAAAATATATTTATATACTAGCTTTTACGTGCTGTCTCGCTACTGGGTATCAACTCTTCAATACTTGTCTATCTTATCTATTCTATCATAGATAAAAATAAAATAAAATAAGCCTTTATTGCTAAAATTGTAAAATTATAACATCTAAAAACTATTGCCTTCCAAATTTTTTTTTTTTTTTTTTTAATTTATTACTTTAATTCCTTATTTGCTTCGCTATTTAGTCGGCAACCGGTGTTGCTTCTTCTATAGCTTGTCTTTCGACAAAGGCCTCCTCTAAAGATTCATTCCTATCATAGATAATCAATACTAAATACTGACATTAAAAAAAATCATTAACGTAAACACAAAACAAAAGCGGTCCGTAGGTCAAGCCTTGTGGTACACCCAAAATTGCTGGATATTCATACTGTTAAGTCTTCGTCAACATCCTCCTGCCTTTATTCCACTTTAAGTAGGGTCGGCACATGTTTTAAACATATTGTTACATGTTTTGTCTAGTTATTTTACGACTGGCCGCGTGCCTGACGTCAACTTAACTTAGTCGTGTTTTACGATATCTTGATAAGAAAGAGGGTTTTCTATTCTACTCAACCGGACACCACACGGAGGGTCGACTTACCTTTAGTCGCCTTTTACGACATCTCGGTAAGAAATGTGCTTGGTCTATTCTATTCAGCCGGATACCACACGGCGGGTCGACTTACCTTACTCGCCGTACGACATCTCGGTAAGAAAAAAATTTGGTCTAATCTACTCAGCCGGATACAACACGGCAATCATACTGTTAACTCTTGTCTTTAAAATATTCAGACTTGTATAAGAGTCAATTGCGCATTTACCTTACTGGTTGACTGTAATAAACTAGTTCGTGTATTGCGTATGATTATTTCCGAAATATATACAAACTGATTAAGTGGGCCAAGAACGTAGCGCAAGTATTCCTAGATCAATGAAAACATAATACTAACACGGGATATATCAATGTGGATTTAGATTTGTTGTCGCCATTGACTTCCGCTTTGTATTATATAGCAACACAGTCATGATACAAGAGTTTTGCGCCCCTTTTGATTAAAATGGTGGCAGCACTGTGCTGTTGTTCTTCCTGGTGGAGTCTCCCTATTGATAAAACGTTTCAGTAGCAGTCAGTCTTTGTTCGTCATTCAAGAGAAGTGCATCTCGGAACGGGAATTGTGGTATTCCTATTATATCGTGTTATTTATATAGTGTGCGTTAACAGATTTAGATTTTCTCTTATCTACAGTCGTCATAAACGCGTGCTATCAGCGAATCAACTAAAACACTTTCTAGAATTTATACAAGTAGGCTTTACTTTGCGGAGATCCATAATAATTCAAATTCAAATTCAAAATATTCTTTATTCAAGTGGACTGTTTACAGTACTTTTGAATCGTCAAATGTTTTAAAGAAGCTACCACTGATTCGGAAGTTTGCTCCTACCGAGAAGAATCAGCAAGAAACTCGGCGGCTAATCTTTTAAAAAATTATTACAATTTGATGGTTACAAGATAATCGTTGCAGCTGGATGCGTAGCTGACTGCAGTTAAGATATGCTATCACTCAAATAATCCTCAATAGTATAGTAAGCTTTATGTAGCAACATCGTTTTGAGATAATTTCTAAACTTGTGTAAAGGCAAGTCTAGATAATGTTGAGGAATTTTGTTATAAAAACGTGTACCGAGACCGACAAATGATTTTCGGACCTTTTGGAGGCGTAATCTAGGCGTCATTAGTTTATGTCTGTTTCTTGTATGTCTATCATACCTATCACTATTTTTATAATATAAAAGTTATATATAATTTATAATATAAAAGTAATAATAAAATTATTTTTCTATAACCCAAGATGTAATAAAATAGAAAATACATATAATGCTGAATGTAGAGTGGACTATCCGTATTCATACCTGATACATGCAAGTTTCGTAAAAACACATGCAAAAACCTCCACCACCGCCACCATAATATACAAGCACTACACACGTTCACTATCACAAACTCAACAAACTTTTCGCCCCGCAACCGAAGCATCATCAGGAGATAGACTCCACGACAAAATCGCAAAGCTTTGCGGTTGCGGAGCGGCAACACGGCAATCATACTGTTAACTCTTGTCTTTGAAATATTCAGACTTCTATAACAGTCAATTGCGCATTTACCTCACTAGTTGACTGTAATAAACTAGTTTGTGTATTGCGTATGATTATTTCCGAAATATATACAAACTGATTAAGTGGGCCAAGAACGTAGCGCAAGTATTCCTAAATTCAAATTCAAATTCAAAATATTCTTTATTCAAATAAACTTGTAAACAAGTGCTTTTGAATCGTCAACTCTACTGCTGGTTCGGAAAGCTGTTCCTGCCGAGAAGAGCCAGCAAGAAACTCGGCGGTTGCTCTTTTAAAAATATTATTCTTTATACTATTTACATTAAGTCGTTACTGTCTTGTACAGGTTCAAAGAGAGCTATATCCACACATTCTAGATCAATGAAAACATAATACTAACACGAGATATATCAATGTTGATTTAGATTTAGATTTTCTCTTATCTACAGTCGTCATTAACGCGTGTTATCAGCGAGAAAATCAAAACACTTTTGATTCGTAAGTTCGTAAGTTGAATACACTTAGGTGCACTACACCGTGTGGTATCTGGCTGACTAGAATACACCACCCTCATTTCCTAGAAATGTCTTAAAAGACGACTAAGGTAATTTGACCTGCCGTGTGGTATCCGGCTGAGTAGAATATAACTTTATCTAAAGTTGAATACACTTACGTACAGTACACCGTATGGTATCCGGCTGAGTAGAATGGACCAACCTCTTTCTAACCGAGGTGTCGTAAAAGGTGACTAAGGTAAGTGGATGTGCCGTGTGGTATCCGACTAAGTAAAATAGACCACCCTCATTTCTTACCGAGGTATCTTAA
This sequence comes from Morpho achilles, assembly GCA_947086495.1. Classification (NCBI taxonomy): domain Eukaryota; kingdom Metazoa; phylum Arthropoda; class Insecta; order Lepidoptera; family Nymphalidae; genus Morpho; species Morpho achilles. The sequence continues at coordinate 4,211,759 of CAMTZB010000008.1, read as the reverse complement.
AAGGGGATTAAAGTAACTTAAACCGCCGTGTGGTATCCGGCTGAGTTGAATAGACCATCCTCTTTCATATCGAGATGTCGCAAAAGGCAACTAAGGTAAGTTGGTGTCAGCCAGGTGCCCGAAAAATAATTAACCAAATCATGCAACAATATGTTTATAACATGTTGTGCCAACCCCACTTATAGTGGGATAACAGGAGAATGATGATGACAATAAAAATTTTCAGACAATCTTTAGATTGACTCAGGATATTCCTTTAGTTTGGTAGCGATCGGAGCATTTTTTAAACGATCAATGACAGTTTTGATTCAAGGGAAAGTCGAAACACCACTAAGCCACAACAACTTAGTTGTTGTAGTTAAAAGTTCAAGTCAGAAAGTTCGTAGATTGTTTGTAGGCTTCGGTATACATTTTTCTAATAAAATTCCACAATCTATTTTAGTCTTGCCTTTACACAAATTCAAAACAGCAATTAGAAGACATTCATAAAGCTTATTATACTGTTGAGGACTATGTTTAATTATCTTAGTTTAATAATAAGAAAGCTTGGATTTAATTTGCAACCAGCTACGCACTAGATTTTAAATTTTTTTAATTTTTTAATAATTAAAAAGACATTATTCTAATACTTAATTTTGAAGAGAGACGCCGAGTTTCTTGCTGGTTCTTCTCGGTAAGAGCACCTTTCCGAACCTGTCGTAGCTTTATTGTAATTTGACGATTCATAAGTGCTTATAAAAGCCTATTTGAATAAAGAATTATTTGACTTTGAATTTGCATGCGCTTTGCTTTGAATTTGGACCGCTAGTTTACTATAAAAAGAACACCACATTTTTTAAAGTAAACATTTCCTATTAGTAAGTATAGAAATGGTACTACAGCATTGCATAACAAATTCCGGAAGTTTTATTTTGAAATGCAAGCGAAAACGCTGGTCGGTTAGGAAAGCGTGGTATCGGCATGCGTTAACTCACGTGCTACGTGGTTTACCGCACGGTGTATTGAATCAAGGTAATTAGACTTTAATAATCTAATTTAAACATATCACGTAAAATATTTCCTTGGTAAACTATTTAGTACTTATGTAGCTTCAAATCGAAATAAATGGAATAGATTATACTAAAATATGAAACACCGTGTAGTATCCGGCTGAATAGAATAGTACCACCCTAATTTTTTATTGAGGTGTCGTAAGAGGCGAATAAGGTAAGTCGACCCGCCGTGTATTCGTCTGAGTAGAATAGACCAACCTTACTACCTTTTACGACACCTCGCTTACCGAGGTGTCGTAAAATTATTTATTTATATTTTATTATTTATTTATATTTTATTTAGTTATATTTATTATTACTTTTACGCCGTGTGGTATCCGGCTGAATAGAATAGTACCACCCTCATTTTCTTACCGAGGTGTCGTAAAAGGCGACTAAGGTAAGTCGACCCGCCGTGTGGTATCCGGCTGAGTAGAATAGACCACCCCCATTTCTTACCGAGATGTCGTAAAAGGCGACTAAGGTAAGTTGACCCACCGTGTGGTATCCGGTTTAGTAGAATAGACCACACTCTTTCTTACCGAGGGGTCGTAAAATACGACTGAAGTAAGTTGACGTCAGGCAGGCGGCCGGTCTTAAAAACGCAGCCAAATCATGTGACAGCATGTTTATAACATGTTGTGCCGACTCCACTTAGAGTGGGATAAGGCCAGGAAGATGATGATTTATTATTACTTTTGTACAACATGGAGGATAATTTTAAATTTAAGTTGACGTAAACGATTATGCGAGTACAGTGTAAATATATAAAGCTGTGACACATATATTAAAGTTTTAAAAAATGATTCACTAGATTGTTTAGCGAGATTTCATCTCTCTAGTTATAAGTAATACTAATCTGTTACTACCCACACTTAGTAAAAGGTCTCTGTCCTTTAAATGGGATTGTAACTTAGACTTAGCACGCTAATCCAATCGGATTTGTGTCTAATGAATGATTATTCATAATGACGATGGTGTACCCTGGTACTGAACTAAACTTTGATTTCAATACATTGATTATGTGCCTCACAAGAAAGCTTGTTATCACTTAGCAAAGGAAAGAACTATGTTCAGAACGTCTTTATTTCATCGATATCTTTAATATTTAAATGAGAATATATGTAGACATCACATTAGAAACCTCAAAAATTACAGTATTTCTCTACTCCGGATTGAATGTTATTCTACATATAAACCTTCCTCTTAAATCACTATCTATTAAAAAAACCGCATCAAAATCTGTTGGGTAGTTTTAAGGATTTAAGCATGCATAGGGATATAGGGACAGACAGAGAAAAACTTTGTTTTATACTATGTAGTGACGTTTTGCTATTATTTTGATAATTGTCAAATTTTTACCATACTTAACCAAAGACAAAATTACGTTTAGCTTTCATTTATGTTTTGTTATTCCATGTCATAGTCGTTTTTTTTATACCACGTTTTATAGTGACTTAACGGGATAAAATAAATGCGGTCGAACATGAACAAAAAGTTACCTATATCCGTCTCCTGGTTGTAAGCAACCTCTCCACCAATTTTCAGCCAAATTGGTTCATCCGTTCTTGAGTTATAAATAGTGTAACTAACACCAACTTTTTTTTATATATGTATATAGATAGAAGATATTTACCTGATCCAAGTCAATAGGCCGTGATGGCGTGTGCGCCTTCAGGGCGTTGGAGTTGATCAAACTCATCTTATCACTCATTGATTACACAAATACACTTGTTTACATTCACGTCACTTGATCACAGATAATAGAATGCTATTTAAAATAACATATTTTGTTTATGGTCCTTTGTTGAGGGCACTATCTTATTATGTTGGTATCTGAAACAATACAAAACACTTGCTTAATATATTAGCATACAAGTATAGGTGGGAATCTTGTACTATTATCTCGGTTAACATTGTACTCAGCGGACATTTTTTTTTTTTTTATGGAATAGGATGGCAAACGAGCATGCGGTGCACCTCATGTAATCACCGCCGCCCACGACCTCTCGCAGAGCGAGGGTGTTGCTGTCCTTTAAAAAAGTGGAAAATACGCTTTTTGAAGGTACTTATATCGTACCGATCCGGGAACACCGCCAAAGGGAGATCGTTCCATAAAATGGTAGTGCGTGGAAAGAAATTATTTGAAAACCGTACTGTGGTGGATCGCCACGCATCCAGATGGTGAGGATGATATTTTAATCTGTGACATACAGTACGGTTAAGGAATTTAGCGGCAGGAATCAGGTCATGTAGTTCAATGGAACACTCTCCGTGAAAGATGCGGTAGAAAACGCATAGTGAAGACACGTTTCTACGCATCGCTAAAGAGTCCAGCTGTTTGCTAATCACCTTGTCCCCAATAATACGAGCTGCTCTGCGCTGTATGCGATCGAATGGCTTAAGTTTGTACTGTGAGGACATTGTCTACATACATTCATTTTTATGAAGTATACAAAATAACATTCACACAGTCACACACAGCCAAAATATACTTCATTCATATTATAATTTCTTAAAACTTAGATACAAACAAAGACAATAAATAAAGAATAGTCTATGACTGTAATCAGACTCAAGATAAAATGGATTATCTTACACTGAAAGAATATTTCAAATCGGTGCAGTAGTTCCTGAGATTAGCTTGTTCAAACAATCAAACAAACAAACAAACAAACAAACAAACAAACTCTTTAGCTTTGTATATTAGTATAGATTTAAAGAAATATTTTAAAGACAAGAGTTGACAGTATGATTGCCATGTGGTATCCAACTGAATAGAATAGACCAAACTTATTTTTTACCGAAAACTTATTTACGTCGTAAAAGGCAACTAAGGTAAGTCGACCCTCCGTCTGGTATCCGGCTGAGTAGAACAGACTAAACGTATTTCTTACTGAGGTGTCATAAAAGGCGACTAAGGTAAGTCGACCCACCATGTGGTATCCGGTACAGTAGAATAGACCACCCTCTTTCTTACCGAGATGCCGTAAAATACGACTAAAGTAAGTTGACGTCAGGCAGGCAGCAGGTTGTAAAAACGCAGCCAAATCATGTGTCAGCATGTTTATAACATGTCGTGCGGACCTTACTTAGAGTGGGATAAGGGCATGAAGATGATATTTCCATCGCAATATATTTTATCTTTTATTGTAAATTATTGCAAAAAAATATTATTGTGTCTTTGTTCACATGATATAGTAAAGCTTATCAAAATATTGTTAGATAAGGATATTATTACGTTATTTTATTATTTAGTTTATTTTTGTACTAACTAAATTGAGTAAATACACAAGTATTTCTTAGTTTATTATTTGCCAATTTGACAAGTGGGTTGATTTTCACAATATTAATGATATAATAGCCATAATATTTCCTTCCATTAATAAACATAATTGTAGCTTGATAAGTAGCATTTTTATCAAAAATTGAATTATAATAGTTAATAATACAGAGGTACCGAGGTGTCTTAAAAGGCAACTAAGGTATGATGACCTGCAGTGTGATATCAGGCTGAGTAGAACATAACACCCTCATTTCTTACAGAGGTGTCGTAAAAAGGCAAGTAAGGTAAGTTGACCCGACGTCTGCTATCTGGTTTAGTAGAATAGACCACCCTCCTTTTTACCAATGTGTCGTAAAATAAGACTAATGAAAGTTGACGTCAGACAGGCGGCCAGTCGTAAAAACGCAGCCAAATCATGTTACAACATGTTAATAACATGTTGTGCTGACCCCACTTAGAGTGGGATAATATAATAGTTAATAATACAGAATAATATGTTAGATTTACATTATACTATAATCTTGCTTTTTTATATAAGTATGTTTTTACAAGTGCAGTATTTGTATACAGACAACTTAGAAAAATAAAAAATTATATATAAATAATGTCATGTATAATCTGTGTAACCAGAAATAGGAAGAATGATCTCTCAAGGTAATACAAATTTGAACTACAAGTTTTTAACAAAGGACACAACTAGAAAATATTACTTCCTTGATTTAATCCTTTCCTTTAAGATTGTTCCTTGTTTAACCTTTGCTTGAACTAGGGATAAACAAAAACAGCAAGAAAAAGTTACATTTGTGCTCATTCCATAAATTACACAATTCCCGCAAAAAAATACTAGTTATGCATTAGTTATTGTTTCCGTTTAATATATCACTTGCACTGTTACACAAGTCTAAAATTAAACCATGTCAAGTGAACAATCGAAACTAACTGCATTTCTAACAAAAAGCTAACTAACAACAGTTACGAGTTACGACCATTCAACCATAAACTATGGATTCACATATACAGTTGTTTAAAAAAAAGTAAAAATATTTCATATGCAACTTTCTACCTACAATTTTTTTTTCGAAACAGCGGGAAACTGAACATCTAATCGTATGAATAATTATTCTACAGAAAAGTAAAAGTATGACAAAGGAATCAAGATTTTGCAACAAGCAAGGGCAAATTTGTCGTGTTTTTGTCACTTCTTGCATCTATGACGTACCTTTGTAGCTCCTTAATAAAAAACGAACATGGCACCGTTTCGATCTCTAAATTTAACACTTAACTAAGGATTTCATTTAATAAAAAAATGTTATAATACACTAATATCATCACACGAACGAATGTTCAATACATATGTGATGTACATCACCTGAATTTATCTGTCAATTGACATATATTATACTACCAAATACGATGCTATCACGCAGACGTTAAGCAACCTTGAAATTATATGAATTCAAATTTAGTCATATTATACTTACTATAGTAAAACTCGATTTACACTGTCATCGACCACATTTTACTTTGCTAACTAGCACTGCACAAAATAAAAAACATAAAAGCCCGTTATCTGAAATATTTTACTTTTTTAGATTATTTACTTAGATTGCAATGCTGTGAAATAAAGTCTTAACAGGCCCTACAGCTATTAAATATTTTACACAATCAATTCATCAAATGAAAGATATCAAAGAAAGAGCAAGAATTATACTAGGGTGCGACAGATTATTAAAAGTTTTTGTTTTATTATCTGTTAAATTTGAAGAATAAAGATGATAAAAGATAATAAATATTATAATGTTAGATAATGGACGTTGCAATAAGTTCATTATAATTTTCTCGATGCCTGACGATTATGTATATATTTGATACAGATAGTATTAGTTAGACTTACGGCCGGTCCCAATATTCGATCTATCGCCAATTTTGGCTTACCGGAGTAAGAAATGTCAAGGTATCGCGTCCCAATATACTATCAACGATCAGAGAATCCTATCGTCCGACGCTGTCTGTCGACGGGAGGACCGCGGATCGCCCTCTCTATGAAAATAGCGACATATCTCGTCCCAATAACGTTTTGAATGCTGTCTGTGTCAAATGACATTAGTAAAGATAAGGTATATCGTCTATCGGTCATTTAGCAGCGATAAAAGAGTTGATAGCACATTCAAATTATTTTCTTTTTTCAAGTTTTCTTTTTCTTTTCGATGTTTTTGATTTAAAATTATAATTATAAATACCACCGACCTACCGAAAAGACACTTCCGGACCGATAGACACAGTATTTCCGATGAATTACCCCAAAAGGCTGAATCATCAAATAAAAGAATTCAAAATTGAAAAATATTAAATGTAACCTCCACGCGGTACGTAGCTACTTAACTATATGAAATTCTATGGTTTTTGTACGTAAATTAAATAAAATATAATTAATAAGGCATGGTTTTTTTTTCAGAAACACTGGTATATCCTGCGTCAGGATTTACTAACATTGAGATTTTATGTTTTGAGTACAATGCCAGTGTCAGTAACTGACTACATGGGGGTCTTCAAATCATCAGCTAGCCGAAAAGTAGCTGATGTTTCCGCTGGAATAGAAATGCAAGTATAGCCTACGCACGTATATGTGTGTAGTAATTCACTGCAAGATTTCTATAACATTTGTCATTTTGCCCGAGTTTAAGGAGCAATTGATGCTACACATATTCTAATGCAATCCCCAAGCAAGATATAATATATAAAAGAGCTAATTAGTAGAAAAGGTAAATCGTTATTAAAACTTGTAATTATTACCTAATTAATTGATTCAAATATTGGTGAAGACTTCAGAATAGAGCTATTTTTCTGTTAATATTCAATCTGCCTGTGATGCACAATAGTGATTCATGAATGTTGTGGCATGTTGGCCTGGATTAACTAACTAACCATTTTCATTAATTCAACATTGAGAAGTAAATCTCTTCATGCATAATTAAAGGCATTTTTATATGTATAGTGTAAGTTTTTGTTGTTGCATATTGTTTCCTGTATTTAAAATCATTAGCCATAAGCTATTTATGTCATAATAAAAAAATGTTAATCATTAATTGTTAAATTTAACAAATTTCCTGCTGAATATGAAAGTGTGACAGTGCATATCCCCATGCAAGCCCTATTTACTGTCTCCAGTGTTGGATCCAATTTCATAAAGTCAGTGATAATACAATGATAATTATACTTTACTGTAACAGATATAGCATAGACATAAGACTGCTGAATCCAAGACAAAGTTTTTCTCCAAAGTTAAGAGACCTCAAAATCCATTATCTCAAGGCTCAGTTAAATTAAAATAACCATTTACCTAACTTATGTATATATAACACCTGCTTATGTATAATACAGTTTTATGGACTATGTACTCATGTAAAACTATCATTACAATGATAGTTTTACAGTAAATAAATGTTAAAATGGAGAACCTTATTATTTTTCTGTTTTTTTCCCTAAGTACATAAACATTCAAATACAAAGAATTTATTCATTATTAATTGCTTTACTTGTTACAGGTGCTTTGGAGCTAAAAATCATATATTTCCAATTATTATACTAAAAATTAGACTTAATTTACAGTCTATACAGGTTGTATGCATAGATGTACAAACAGAAGTGTAATTATGAACCTAATGATGAAGCAGATAACATCATAGATTAAACAAGAATGATGACATCTTTTTTTATTATTGACTACTAATATATTTAATTGTATAAAATATTTAATAATATTATTGACATTTATTGAGACGATATTTCATTAATGTTCTAATGGTGTGTTATTCTTTACCTGATTTAAAATATTTTTTTTACCATAACTTATTCATTATTATCATTTAACCTTTATAAAAGATCTGAGTGAAGTGTGGAGATAGAAAAATATCAGGTTAACTATGTTTTCTGCCATCAAAATATGTTTGATAAATTTTAAACTTATTACCTAAGTTAATTTTTTTTTATTTATTTATTAGATAAATACTGTTTTTTGTAATAAACTCATTGGGTGAATCAACCTTGGATGTGAACCGATGAGCCTCTGGTAAGTCAGGTTTTCCTGGATGGCGGTTTTTATGTAATAAATAAAAATATGTATTGAAAAAAAAAATTTTATTTCTATAACCTTTTATATATAGATTAAACAGTTCAATGTCGAAATAGTTAATTATTATAAGATTCTATAATAAAATCATTATCCCTAATTAAGTTTAGCTGTGCTATTTTTACAGAAGTTAAAAAAACTATAAATGATTTTTAGAAGCAGGCGTTACTCTGCGGAACTCCATAATATATTGCCTGCTTCATACACTTAGCATTATATATATTCTCTTAACAAACCCGGATTACAGCAAAATAATTATATTGTATTAACTTCTGAAAAACTAAAAAAATTAAAAGGAGAGGAGACAAAAATAAATTTTAAGGAGGCTGCGCCATTTAACAGTTATTCGTAGCTACAGACATGTAAACATGAACTTAATATACAAATATAATTTGAACATAAGTAATGAAAATACTTTCATTTTGCTATAAACCGCGATAAAAGAACAATTTATGTAGTATACTGAAATGTTTAATTACGTCACTTTAATACTAAGCGTGTGATATTTTTTATTATTCTCGTAAAATTACCAATAAATCAGATATTAAAGATATAGTTTGCCAGCATAGCTTACAAGTCAACTGCGTAAATAAAAGAATATTTTGGAATAACGCCTTAAAAATGAGCATAGCAAACACTAAAATTGCGTATTGTTATAAAGTTATTTAAGGTCTGCATGTTTAATCTCAAATCTTTACTTATTTTATAACAAAGTCCACCAGGTTCGAAACCAGACTAAGCCACAGCAACGCTTGGACAAACTTGAATTTTATGACATGTGGGAAAAAAACAATCTCCTGTGGGAAAGCTATATTTTATTTAAAAAATGTCATTTTACTCCTGTTTTCAGGCATTGTAAAAACTGCTAAAATAAAAATAGATTTCAAAGCTCCTATTTCCTATTATTTGTAAAGTTGTTATAGCGTAACGCTGTGGTACTACGACTACGACAAGCTGTGGTAGCCCAGCGGTAACACCGTGCGCCTCTTTCGAGGAGGTCTAGGGTTCAAACCCCGGGCAGGCACCAATGAGTTTTCTAGTAAAACTTATGTGTCTAATTGATAATTGCAATTTATCACATGCTTTTCGGTGAAGGAAAACATCGTGAGGAAACCTGCATATCTTTAGAGAATTCTGGGGATATGTGTAACCTACCAATCCGCATTGGAGCAGCGTGGTAGGTCTCAGCTCCAATCCTTCTCTCCAAAAACGGAGAGAAGAGGCCTATGCCCAGCAGTGGGATAGTAACAGGCCGTTACTACTACTACTACTATAGCGTAATGGTATATGGGCGGACTATATGAAAACACCCGGGTTCAAGTCCCACCTGCACCAGTCTTTTTTTTTTAATAAAATTACAGAGCAAGGCTCAGTCGTCTAAGTACTACCTTAAATATTTAAATGAGTTAATCTTGTATGTACATATAATTCTTTTTTTGAATCTCGGAAAAGGCTCCATCGATTTTCATGAAATTCAGCATGTTTTAGGGGGGAAAATTGTGAAGCCTAGGTTTCATTTTGAAAAATGTCGTTTTATGCCTGTTCTCAGGCACTGAGACTTTTTTTAATGGATGAAAAAAGGGAAAAATTATGGATCAAGTGATTTTAAATTTCTTGTATTTCTTTTCTATTTGTAATTCTAATTTTCTTTACTTTAATTCTAAAACTTAATATTACAAACATTAAAATAATATTTCATAATCTTGCTATAATATTCTGCTATGTCTTCGTTTTTTCTTATCTGAGATCTCATATCAGCAGGAATAGCTTTCCTAAAAATAAAAAAATTAAAGGTCATAACTTGTTTATTGACAAGTATCATAATTCACTCTGTAAAGGCGAATCAGATGGTTTCTATTAAAAATTCATACTACAAATTTATCTTTACTCAAAAGGAAATGCTGATATAATCCTGAAATAGTCCTGCACATCCTCATTGAATAATACCATATTCCAACATAGACCTTTACCAATATTAATTGTAACATTAACTGTACTTAAATAAATAAATGTAAAATAGACTATATATTACTTAGATTTTTATATAATCTCTACATATTGGCTTGTATTATGCCTTGACAGTGACTTGATCACATAATAAAAATATTTTTTATGTTGTATTGTTCGTAGAGAAACAAACTTCTTTACTATTTAAGATTTTCAGAATTAAAATAAAATTTTGTCTATAGTATAGTGCATTATAACAAGTATCTCAATACTTTTTAATAAATATTCTATTTTCAAAACAACTGCCTGGGGTGTAGTAAGTAGGTAATGATCACCATAGAGTGCTGTAAATCCAGCACAAGTCAGACCTAATATGACTGCTACTCTATCTAAAGCATCATCTGGTGGAATGTACTCTTGTTTCTCACCTTCAGTCTGAAAAAATATAAATTATAAACTAACTTAGCTTTGTAATATACTACCCACATTGTTATGATACTTTTTATATAATGTACTTTTTGTTTATTTATAGATTAACCAAATTCACACTTGACAATAAAATTATGCATTGAACAACTTAAAATAAGTAGTATTTAATTTTAGGTGATAATAACTTTCAAATTAAGTTACAGCAACTGAGAGATACAATTTAACTAATTTTATGTTATGGTTAAAATTACAAAGTCAAAGCAGGAATATATTATATAAGTATCAAATCTATACTAGACCAGTCTACAGAAATATTTAAATTAGGTATAACAGATATGCTTATACATATACATATTATATTAGAAATTGAAGATTATTTGGATAATAAAAATGCCAGGATTTGAAAATCCTTTCAGGTTCATACAAGATTGATTGCGGTTTGATAATGTAAAAAAGATTGATATCCGAGTTTCTTTCTGGTTCTTCTTGGTAAGAGCAACATTCCAAGCCAGTTGTAGCTTCAATAATCATATTGATCCTTGATGATTCAAAAGTACTTGAAAGAGCTTATTTGAATAAAGATTATTTTGATTTGATTTGAAGTAAGTAGGGGTTAAATATGTAGTAATTAATCTCTATTATAATAGCCTTCAGATGTCACCGCACCATAGTATCATCTCAGCATAAGAAGGTAAAAAGAATACATACCTTAAGGTAATTATTACTGCTGTATGTTAACAATCGATGCATTGAAAACATATATGATATCCCATAGAGCGCTTACTTTTGATTGATTGTTGGCCACATCCGAGGCCTTGCTAATGACCACGATGTCAGATAATAAATTCTATTAGGTGGAGCACTTTGTTTGCTGTAAGCGGCTTGTTTTTAGTAATTTAACTTTAGTACATAATACTATAATAGTTGACTATTGTTTTACAGCAAATATTGACAGCGCGCCAAATACGATAAAATACGTTATTAAAAAAGATTCCGTTATCATCATGCCTGTTTATTTCTAATATTTGTAAAAAAAATATTATTTACTGAAAGTTAATAAAATTTTATTAAATCTTAGATGAAACAGATAATTTTACGTTTTTTATGGGCTAATATAATTAGTATGGTGTCGAAAACAAGTATTAAACAGTGAAGTGACTAGTTTGATGCCCTTAGTAATATAACGTAAGCTGGAACGTATGGGAGGGCTCAGATATCCTGTCTATCTACAGCGAACTCGAGTAATGATTCACCAATCCGAATTATTGGGACGTGATAGGTAGACGGATAACTTGGTCCTGATCGGCGACGATAAGAGTCTGTCTTTATCTGTCGGTAGATTATTGGGACCGGCCGTTAGTAGGTAGTCTATAAGTATTATCTGTGAGTATCATACTATGTTAGAGATGTAACTTGAAGAGGAATAAATCGATTAGTTAATAATAATTTTTTTTTTCGACTATTTGAATTGTTGCCTTTTTAATCTTAATAATTATTAATAATATAATTTTTAAAATTAACACTAATCAAGGCGGACAAGTACCAACAAAAGTAATACCTATTTGCAAAATTCGATTAAAATGTGTAGTTAAAATTAAATTGAAGCTATTATTTTCATCCAATAATGCATCTCTTATCTTTAAAAAAAACTAGAAAAAAAAGAGTACAAAAAGAGGGCAATTAATATAAAAGATTAAAAAAAAATCGATTAATAATGTTTAGAAAATCGATTTTACATCCCTAATTACAGAATAATAATAAATGGTTGTGAGAAATCAACAAATGTACTAATTTTACTGAAGTTGTTATTCACAAAGACTCAAATTAATAATTTTATAATGTACTAATTATAAATATCTCACATTCCTGGTGCTAATTCAGTTATATTCAAAGATGTGCTATGTAATTATAACTGGTCGCAGTTTAGCATGGTTGTTGTTAAGTTTGGTTGCATTTATGCTAATTTTAACCGGTGTTATGACGCCCAAGTGGCTTTTAGGGCAGCCTGATGTGCTAAATGAAAATAATGTGACTAAGTTCTATATACCCAGCGTGGGAATTTATAACAGGTTTTGTATTATTAATATGCCTTTTTTGTTTTTACTTATAAATACTTATTAGTTCAATCATCTTCCTGACCTTATCCCACTCTAAGTGGGGTCGGCGCAACATGCTATAAACAAGTTGTCACATGATTTGGCTGCGTTTTTACGACCTGCCGCCTGCCTGAAGTCAACATACCTGTCATATTTTACGATACCTCGGTAAGAAAGAGGGTGGTCTATTCTACTAAACCGGATACCACACGGTGGGTCAACTTACCTTAGTCGCCTTTAACGACACCTCTGTAAGAAATGAGGTTGGTCTGTTCTACTCAGCCGGATACCACTCGGCGGTTCGACTAACCTTAGTCGCCTTTTACGACACCTCGGTAAGAAATGAGGGTGGTCTATTCTACTTAGCCAGCACACGACTAATAAGTACTTATTAGTTCAATAATTTAATGTATTGCTTTTTTACTCTTTCTTTCTCTATATGTATGTACTATAAACAAAATAAATAAATGTTTTTTTTATGTACAAGTTGTTGATAATTTACAGATGTATACGCATGAGGCATGATCATTACAACTGTGCACCCTTCTCTTTATACGGGCTCGCTACCGATTCAGAAGTGTATCCACAGCCTTGGAAAGCTGCTTTGTTCTTCTTATCATTATGTAAGTGCAACTTAATTGAATTATATTTGTAATACTTCAATTTATCTTGATACTTAAACGTTGTAATTAAAATTTATTAGAGGTTATTCTAGTAATCATTGTAGTTTAAAGAATGTTTTCTACTTGTATTATATCTTGTTTTGTCTTTTTCTTGTATTATATCTTTTGGCACACACTCACACCCACACAAACACACACCCACACAAACACACACCTACATACACTCACACACGCAAACATACTCTCACACCCACTCCACTCCCAAACACTCACGCCCACACAAACATACCCACATAAACACACACACACACGCCCACACAAACATACCCACATAAACACACACACACACGCACGCTCACACACTTGTACTGTTTTGTTTGTGGTTTTAGTCACTGTTAAATTGAAATTAATATTGATTGTCTATAGTCTTACAGATTGTCAAACATAATCATAAATATAATTCAAGATATTTATTATTAAAACTTACTGCTACTTATTAATGCTCATCAATTTTAAACTTGGTCATGTCTTTAACATTTCTATGTTGTTATAACTTGATATATAAATAAATAATCTTAATATACACTTTCTTCAGGTGCTGCTATACAGTTTGCAACAGTACTTTGTGGTGTCATGGCATGCTGTGTCCAATCTGTTTTCAAAAAGAGTGTCATCTCTTTAGCAGGAGCAACGCAGGCTTTAGGCGGTTAGTACGATCTAATAATTAAAAATTACTTAAAGTTTTTTCTAGTCTACTTTAAATATGTATTAAAAATGTGTAACATAATTCCACAGAATCCATAATTTGAGCAGGACTGATATATACAAGAACTTTTCTGCATAATTTTGTACACGTTGATAGTTTTTGTTTTGCTGCCAAATTGTGACTTAGCCTATTGATAGTATCCATCATTCTCCTGCATTAAGTGGGGTCAGCACAACATGTTGTAAAGATGATTTGGGTAGGTATTTTGCGACCGGCCGTCTGCCTGACGTCAACTTACCTTAATCGTCTTATGCGACTCCGTGGTAAGAAATGAGAGTGGTCTATTCTACTCAGCTGTATACCACACAGCTTAGGCAGTTGATACTATTATGATATAAAAAAATTAATAAGTAAATTATGAGGTAAAAATATGATACACAAAAATAAATAAAGTACAATAGGAACACTAAAGAAGTTGTTAACTAACTTTGTACAAGCAAAAGCTCCTATGATATATACCAAGCTAACATACTAAAAAAAAATCATTTTCTCAGCTTGAATAAAATTTGAAAATATAAAAAAAAATTGTAGTAAATGTAGAAGTAGACAGAAAAAGATTAGTTGTCCATTTGCATAAATTTTAATTAATAATATTAGTATTATAGTAATAGTAAGGTACATAAAGAAATAAATTTGAAAAAAAAAACCTTTGCTTTCAGGTCTCTTTGGTGTTCTTGGTCTGTTATTATATCCCTGGGGCTGGGGCTCGCCCAGAGTAAAGCGGCTATGCGGAGAGTACTCAGAACCCTATATACCTGGAGACTGTTCTATTGGTGTGTATTTAAATTTATTTATACATTATCTAGCTTTTACCTGCGTTCGTTCGCGTGGACTGTCGTCATGTAATAGGTCGATAATAGATGGCTCTCATTCCGGTCTATAAGGAATAATTGTGTCAAATTTCATCGATATTGGTTCAGCGGATTCGCCGTGAAAGAGCAACGAACATACATCCATACTCATAAACTTTTGCATTTATCTGTAATATTTAAATGAGTTAATTTGGATGTATATATATGTATTTTCGGAATCTCGGAAACGGCTTCAACGATTTTCCTGAAATTCTGCATGTAGGAGGTTTTGGGGGAGAAAAATAAGTCTAGCTAGGTTTTTTTTTTAATTCGTTTTATCCCTGTTTTTGGGTACACACACTAGAGCGCACACACATTCACTCACGCAAGCACCCATACACACTCGCGAGCACATACGCACGCACACCCACGCAGTTGTGCTCATTTGTTTGTAATTTTAGTCTGTGTTAAATTGAGATTAATATTAATTGTCTATAGTCTTCCCGAATGTCAAACAATCATAACTATTATTCAAGATATTCTTCTTATGGTCGAATGTTGCCACTGGGCGACCTGTTATTATATATTAAAGTTTTCCTTCAGATGATAATTGGAAATAATTTGACATTATTCCCTTATGTTTATGACCTTGAATCTTATACAGGATGGGCTCTTTTCGTCACCGCAACGGGAGTAGCGCAAGTGTTCCTAGCTAGTGCATTGTCCAAAACTGCCGATAAAGCAGCCAACTCTGACAAAGTGCAGTTTCAGATGGACGAGGGAAAACAATTGATCTGTCTCGCTTGATAGCGCCATCTAGCGAAAATACATCACTACTCAGGTGACATATCTACTGGAAAAATAACTTTGATATTTTCATAAGCTTCGTGTGACAAATTTAAATAAATTAACAATTACGACGACCCACAGGTTGTAACGATGATATGCTGGTTCAATAAAACACTTTTTGAAATACTGCGTAGATTCAAGCGTTCCCCGGCTGACTAGTATGAGAGCGGACGCGTGTAGGGATGTCACTTGGAGTAGAAAAAATCGATTAATAAATAAACAAATTTAAAAAAATCGATTATTTTGTTCCGATCGATTTTTTTCTGATTATTTCAAAAGTTGTCTTTTTTAATATTAATAATATATTAATAATAATTTAATACAATAAAGGGTAATTAAAGTGGACAACTACTAAGAAATAATATCACATGCGCTGTTTGTGAAATTGGATTAAGATGTGTAGGTTTGGCTAAATTGGTTTCATCCAACAATGCATATCTAATCTTAAAAAGTAAGAAAAAGGGATACCTAAAATAAAAGAAAAAAAAACAGTTTTTTAATGAAAAAAAATCGACTATTTTGAAAAAATAATCGATTATTTTTTCACATCGCTAGCCGGCATTCTACGAGGCTTAGGCTCTCGGACGATCTGTAGGCAATCGGTGCGGGGGCCTTACGTCTTTAATTTATATTTCATCAATTACAATATTTACTTATTTTACCTTATTCTATATTAAACATTATTGACAAACATTCTTTACAAACTTTATTTACTTATTTCTAACGTAATCTATAGATAAGTCAGTAGACGATATATCTGCAAATAATGTCAACACATAATATTAAACATTTGTCGACTTTTTAATAGAGAACAATGTTGTAGTAAGTCCAGTGACTATGTGTGTATCCTATAATTGTACCCTTAATGTTACTTCTGCTATGTATAATTATAAAAAAAGAATATGAATTCCCTTAATATCCGTATACTCGACTTTAGAAGAACTGTTAACAAGTTAGACAGACTAGTAAAAAAATAAGATAAACTTAATGGTGGATTTTACTTTATCGATTTAGAATCAATTCAAAAATTTATGAATTAGTATTTCAATAAAAACTAACATAAGAATTGATTCAGAAATCAACTATAGATTTACAACTAAATTAAACAATTTGAATTTGCTAGAATTTAATATTACAATTATTATTATTCTGCTTATTCTAAAACTTTATTGCTTTTTACATAGATTTGAAACACCTTATTTAGTTATATTAGTTAAAGTTGGTTATCCCACTTCTGATTATTTTATTTTTACTATTAATACGCCGCGTACACCTTATGATTAGATTATAAAACTAAGTTTCTTTATTTAGAGCTTATTAAGAAATCCTTTTTTAATTTTTATGTATGTTTTTGTGTAGACTTAAAGAAGAATAGTTTTACATTAAACAATGAAAACTTTCTATACCTTAACTAAACTTTTGCTTATTTTAACCTTAACGTATATACAACTACGAAATTAAATAAAGAAACACAAAACTTATGTGACTTGAAATTAGACATGTTTAAATACATATCAATACCATTCATGTCTTGCACTCCCCATCTTTTTTTGTCATTTTGGTCAAAGATAATAAATAATTTCTTTCTATTACATTTTGTTTGTAGAAATTAATAAAATAATTCCATGACAAACTAAATTATAGTTGTAATCATAGGTGTGTTCTATGTTTTATATAATATTGAAAATTAAACAATAATATCCTAATAGACTAAAAATAACACCAAGTTTATAAATTATTATTGTATTTGAAATATTAAGTTAGTATGTATTTATTTTTTACAAATTTTCATCTATCACAATTTACTAAACGTAATTTTACAAACTTGGTAACATTGTCAGAATAAAGTTTGTAAAATTGAGTTTTTAATAATTTGACTAACAATATATTGTTACTCAAATTTGTTAATTTTAAAACTTGCATCTCAAATTGTATAATCTCATATATAAGAAATAAGTGTACTACGAAATGTAGTCTATGGACATTTTGAATGACATAGCAATGAATATTTTTTTAATAAGTTTTTACTCTTTATTCTGTCCATATTATAGACAAAGTAATCGATTCGTCATGTATTCGATTAACAAAATATTGTCTTATTAATTAAGAGTTTTTATTGTAAATAAATGAAAAAAAATGTTTAAAACCATACTGCCATAATATTTAATCACACAGACTGAAAATGACTTCCATTTTTAGACGTATTAGTGTAGTAATTGTATAAGTAATGTATTAAAGAAATAATTCCACAATACTCACACTATACTCAAACTTAAGTTTAATTTTTTTTAAATAATCATGCTCAGAATCTTATAGTAAAAATGAAGGTAATTTGTTCTCATATTTAAAATTGTCGCCCATCCAGGGATGCTGTAAAAGCTGTAAGGATTCTTAGATATAATTTTTTTTTATGATAAGTCACGAATTAACGTTAGCGACTTGGGACTTCATCTGAGCGAACCATAAAGTTGTACATAGAGTAGGGATACCATAGACAGGTCTGCGAGTGCGAGTGTCGAACGAATATTAGGTCCTTACATATGAAAGGTTTTGCATTTTCTGGGATGGCAATGCATGCTTTGTGGTATGCTCCCGAACATTCCACAATACTACACCTTGCATCTGCAGCTGCGGGCGAGATAAATTTTCCACACGCACGGCATCTCATTTTTCTAACTTTCTATTTTAAATTCACTCTGAGATTTAGATTCAATAATAGGAATAAAAAACTGGCTGGAATACGATGAATGGAAGAGGAAGAGAGTTAGCAGATGTACTAGAAAGGAGACGAATAAATGTTGCATGTCTGCAAGAGACGAAGTGGAAGGGTACTAAAGCAAGGGAAATTGGATCAGGATACAAATTTTTCTACTGTGGAAGTGATGGTAAGAAAAATGGAGTGGGTGTTGTACTAGATAAAGAGTTGGAAAAATGTGTGATGGATGTTAAGAGGGTAAATGATCGTATAATAGTTGTTAAAATTATGAAAGATGATGTAGTGTTAAATATAGTTAGAGCATATGCGCCCCAAGCCGGATGTGATGATATAGTGAAAGAGAAGTTTTGGGAGGATTTTGATGGGATCATGATGGCTATCCCTCAGAATGAAGATGTGTACATAGGAGGTGATTTTAATGGACATGTAGGTAGATTGAACGTAGGATATGAGAGAGTGCATGGGGGTTGGGGATTTGGTACCCAAAACCGAGAGGGCGCAACGCTTTTGCAAGCTGCTTCTTCGTTTGATCTGGCAATAGTTAACACCTTCTTCCAAAAAAAAGACGAACATCTTATTAGTTACAAGAGCGGTAATCATAAAACACAAATCGATTACTTTTTACTTAGAAGAAGTAATTTATTATTAGCTAAGGATTGTAAAATAATACCCGGTGAACCGTTAGCTAGTCAACACAGGTTGCTTTTACTTGAAATAAACCTTTTAGTAAAAGTGAACAGATACAAGCCAAAGCCCCTACCCAAGATTAAATGGTATATGCTTGATAAAGAGGATTGTGCAAGAGAATTTCATAGAAGAGTGGCAGGCAAAATGAAAGATATGAATGATAGAATGCAAGAAAAGTCGATAAATGAATAAATAAATAAATAAATAAATAAATAAATAAATAAATATATGGGACACTTACACACACGGTCGTCCGTCCCCAAAGTAAGTAACTTAATACTTGTGTTATGGGGGACAGACAACTGGTGAATATATACTTATATATTTTCTAAATACATACTTAAATACAAATAAACACCCAGGCTCAAAGACCAACAAATTCATTTTTTTTTTAATAGAAAATGTTGGCCCTCGGCGGGAATCGAACCCGCGACCCGCGGAGCTGAAGGCAGGATCACTACCCACTGCGCCAACGGGCCAGTCAATGTTGTTGAATGTTGTCAGTGTCATGAATGTCAGTGAATGTTGGAATGAAATAGCTTTATGTATGAAGAGTGCTGCAAAAGACATCTTTGGTGAAACGAAAGGGAAAGGGAAGATTGAGAGGGATACATGGTGGTGGGATGAGGATGTGCAAAACGCTTTGAAAGAAAAGAAGAATGCTTTTAAAGAATGGACAAGTGTAAATGTGAGTGACATTGAATTAAGAGAGGTAAGGCGTAAAGCATATATTGAGAAAAAGAAGATAGAAAAGAAAGCAGAACCTTAGAAAGCCCCCAAGGACAAAAAGAACTGTATCGGATAGCGAACATGAGAAAAAGGAATGAAAAGGACATTATGCATGTTAAATGTATGAAAGATTTTGAGAATGAAAGATTTTAAGAGCGGAAAGATTTTGACGAATAATGAGGATATAAAAGGACGTTGGAAGAATTATTTTAAAACATTAATGAACGAAGAGAATGATTGGAGTAGAATGTTAGAAAATATACTTATTAATTTAGGCATTGTGAGGGAAGTGAATGAAGATGAAGTTAGAATAGCAGTACAGAGCATGAAAAGTGGGAGAGTGATTGGGCCGGATGGTATTCCGGCTGAAGCGTGGAAGTGCTTGAAAGTGAATGGATGGAAATGGCTTACTTTATTCTTTAATAAATTGTTACATGAAGAAGTGATCCCCGACGAGTGGTCTACCAGTACGCTAGTGCCCATTTTCAAAAACAAGGGTGATGTGCAAGAATGTAACAACTACCGAGGTATGAAAGTTCACACAGTATGAAAGTTTGGGAGAAAGTAATTGAGCGAAGAATGAGAGAGGAGTGTAAGGTAACCAGGAATCACTTCGGTTTTATGCCAGGGTCGAGTACGACGGATGCTATTTTCGCCTTACGCCAGTTGTGTGAGAAATACCGGCGTGCGCGTAAGGACTTAAAAATGGTCTTCATAGACTTGGAAAAAGCATACGACCGTGTTCCCCGTAACGTTCTTTGGTGGAGCCTGAAAGAGAAAGGAGTGCCTGGAAAGTATGTACGAATTGTAAGATCTATGTATGATAGAGCTAGAACTCATGTCCGATCTGAAGCCGGAGTAACTGACAATTTCGATGTGGCCGTAGGCTTACACCAAGGGTCGGCTTAAAGTCCCTTCTTATTCCTCCTTGTGATGGACGCACTTACAGCTGACATTCAAGAGGAGGCTCCTTGGTGTATGCTATTTGCCGATGATATTGTAATTGTCGGTGAAAATGCAACCGAGGTCCAGAACAGATTTGTAAAATGGCAAGAAAAATTGGGGAAATACGGTTTAAAAATCAATCTGGCCAAAACCGAACACATGCACTGTGATTGTAGTGGTACCCCCAATTTTTCACCAATTACCTTAAATGGTGTTGTTTTGCCAGTCTGCTCCGGCTTTCGGTACCTTGGTTCGCTTTTCCAGAAGAACGGTGAAGTAGATCGCGATGTGAGAAATAGAATGAATGCGGGATGGATGAAGTGGCGACAGGTCTCAGGAACAATATGTGACCCCCGAATGCCCCTTAAACTAAAGGGGAAAATTTATAAAACGGTCATTAGACCTGTCGTAATGTATGGATCAGAATGTTGGGCAATAAAAGGAAAGGATGAAAGAAATGTGCATGCGAATGAGATGAGAATGTTAAGGTGGATGTGTGGTGTGACAAAACTTGATAGAATACGTAATGAGTATGTTAGGGGAAGTCTGAAAGTTGCGCCCATTACAGAAAAGATGAGAAGTGCGAGACTAAGTTGGTACGATCATGTAATGAGGAGGGATGAAAATCATGTGACCAAAAGAGTTTTAAATATGAATGTGGATGGGTGTATGGCTAGAGGAAGGCCGAAAAAAAGATGGTTGGATTGTGTGAAAAATGATATGCATGTTAGAGGAGTGGCACCAGAGTTGAGAAATGATAGAGGAGAATGGAAAAAGAAGGCATATTGTGCCGACCCCACTTAGAGTGGGATAAGGGTAGAAGAATGATGAATAGGAATAAAAAACTATAATAAAATTTGTAGAAAATAATATAAATTTTTGATTTGTTGACAGTGTCACTTTTCTTTTTTATTGCTATGTATG
The DNA here is from genome assembly GCA_947086495.1 of Morpho achilles. Classification (NCBI taxonomy): domain Eukaryota; kingdom Metazoa; phylum Arthropoda; class Insecta; order Lepidoptera; family Nymphalidae; genus Morpho; species Morpho achilles. Next base: position 4,189,811 of record CAMTZB010000008.1, on the reverse strand, counting down.
CACTTTTGCCATCTCATAGGTAGTTCATTGATCCCCTTACTAAAAAAAACCATTCGGACCATCACAAAATCTTTGAAGACGGTTTGGACTGCCCCATCGGAGTTGAATTTTTTTCCTTGCAAGTAGTTATCCAAATTGCGAAAAAAATAGTAATCTGTTGGAACAAGGTCAACAAGGAGAGTACGGTGGATGTCTAAGACATTCTAATTGAAGATCCTCTGATTTGGTAGCCGTCTGTTGTGCAGTGTGTGGTCTAGCGTTGTCCTGAAGCAGCAGTGGCCTAGAGCGATTGACCAGCCTCGGTTGTTTAGCAGCTAGCTTTTCCATCATGGTTTGCACTTGCTGACAATAGATATCTGCCGTAATCGTCTGGCCAGATTTAAGAAAGCTGTAGTGAACGACACCGGCACTAGTCCACCAAACACTTACAAGCAACTTTTTTTTAGTCAATTTTCGCTTAGGGCAGGATTTGGCTGGTTCGCCAGGGATCAGCCATTGCGATGAGCGCTTCCGATTATCGTAGAGGATCCACTTTTCATCACAGGTAATGATTCGATTTAAAATTCCTTCATTATTGTGCCGGTTGAGTAACGTAACGCAGCAGTCGACGCGCGTTTGTCGGTTTGCTTCACTCAATTATGAGGTTCCCACCTTTCAAGCTTTTTCACCTTCCCAATTTGCTTCAAGTGGATTCGAATAGTTTTATCACTAACACCGGAGCTTGCAGCTAACTCGGACGTGGTTTGCGATGGATCCGCTTCCACAATAGCCTTCAATTCTTCATTATCAACTTTGGTCTCCGGCCGTCCACGAGGCTTGTTCTGCAGGTCGAAATTTCCAGAACGAAAACGTTGGATCCAAAAACGCACTGTGTTTTCTTTTGCGACACGTCACCATACACATCATTAATCCTTCGAGCCGTTTCTGCAGCACTGGTGCCACGGTGGAACTCATACTCGTAAATAACGCGATATTTCATGTTTTCCATTTTGTAAACAGAGTGACACAAAGAAAAAAACAAAAGTAGAAAAAACAAATGAATTAAGGGGTTTGAAACACAAATGCATGAGTAAATAGCTGTATGAATTTGAATTTGGAATTCCTAACCATAAAGGTAATATTTGAGATCAAAGTGGCCAGTACGACAAAACGCCAATTTCATATGTAAGGACCTAATAATACGAAAGGAAAGATGACAGACCCTTACTTATCTCTGTCTAATCATACATAAAAAAGAGAGACACATATAGCGTCATTTGGTTCGATGCAGACATTTTAGGCTGGGTTCCCTACTCTATGGAGCGAACACGCTTTTCGTAGATAGTAAATATGACACTTTTGGGTTGCCTATCTACTAATCTACTATAGATTGATCTATTAGGATTAGCTACTAGACACTGGTTGGAAGTCACTGTTATGCTGGTTTGGATATGTATCTGCATTTTGGAAGTAGATTTTAGGAAGCGCTTAAAGTTAGGCCATAATTAAGGCCAAAGACATTCTACATGAAGAATGGATAGCCAGTTTATATTCCGCATTATTTTATGCTGCAGTTTTTGGAGTGGGAAAATACTATAAAAATGGGCGAACGCGATTCTCGAAAAGTAGGTTAGTATTATTGGTCCCATGCAACATTTTGGTTGAGTGTCACTTTTGTTGAGTGACCGGGTGACTAAGGAACTGTGCACTGTCTCTACGACAACTAATTCTGTACTTCTTCTGTTTCTTTTTTATATGGACCCCATATATAGAATAGAAACAGAAGCAAGAAATAGTGGAATTTAAGTATCCTAAAGTGTTGGAATTGCCACATTAATAGTCAGTGTTTGACAGATGATTTCGAAGTGCCGCTTAACGGACAAATTAAAGACGTGTACATCCTTTTTAGAGATTAGTGCGAAGAATCCTTAGCGTTAATGGAATAATTCCATTATCGTTTTGTTATTCAGATATATTACATTCATTGTTACCTTACGATCTTAGCAATGAATTATGTTTAAGGTATTATACAAAAATAATTGGATATTACACATTATTTTTTATGTTAATAGTGAAGTCTTTGGCCAGTACCAGCCTTTTTTGGCTTTATAAAATCAGTATTATTGAATGCTTTGATTGGTTATTTTCGGAGACATATACTAATCGTGCTTATTTGGTTGTAATTTTAAAACTTTGTTGTGATTTTTTTAATGCGTTATGCTTTGTCAATTTAGCTCGATATGCTACTCGGACCAAAAAAAACTGAATATTTTACTTTCATTTTTTTTTTGTTTATGAGACGAAGTGGCCATTTAAAAATGTTGTTTTTATCTCAAAATTAAAAATAATACTTTGTTAAGAAGAAGATATATAAAACCTTAGATTATTTTAACGCTGATTTGTATTCCAATTTTTTTCTAAAAAATATTTTTATACGTATTTTATATATAGATGTAGTCATAGTATTTTTAAGACCAATTTTTGTATGTGCTATTTATATCTGTATTATTTATGTCTGTATTTTTAGACATTTTTTTTTATTAAATAAATTATATACTTATGAAATTTGAAGTTTTAATTCTTCTCTGTGGGATGTCGATGCATCGTTGTAGTACTAACGTAAACTAGCAAAGACATAGTAAATTAATGTACTTGAGAATTATAGTTGTACAAATGTACTAGAAAAATACCATGCACAGCATGTTCCTATCTCTTATGGTTATTACACAATGACTATGTACTTTTATGTTCTAAATTTGAATTCATCATCTTCCTGCCCTTATCCTACTCTAGGTGGGGTCGGCACAACATGTTATAAACATGCTGTCACATGATTTCGCTGCGTTTTTACGACCGGCCGCCTGTCTGACGTCAACTTACCTCTGTCGTATTTTACGACACCTCGGTAAGAAAGAGGGTGGTCTATTTTACTAAACCGGATACCACACGGTGGGTCAGCTTACCTTAGTCGCCTTTTACGACATCTCGGTAAGAAACGAGGTTGGTTTATTCTACTCAGCCGGATACCACACGGCGGGTCGACTTACCTTAGTCGCCTTTTACGACACCTCTGTAAGAAATGAGGGTGGTACAATTCTATTCAGCCGGATACCACACGGCGTTATGTTCAAAATTTGGATTAAAGGTATTATATTATTTTCGAGACGGTTTTCTTCTGTTCAGTATCAAATCCTCTCTAGATAAATTTCGTTCGTTAGGTACGCTATTTAATATAGATTAAAAATGTCCTTGACGTTATATGAATCAAATAAATACTTAAAAAGTAATTAGTGTCCCCTGACACTCCCGAAAGCCATTAAATTGAATTGAAGATATTTAAAAAAAAAACAACGCGAGATAGCGCTCTTTCCAGGACATATCGGACATGAAAGCGATGATGCTGAGCGCTAAATGTTCGATGCAATCTTTTTTGTCTATGTACCTATTTGAATTTTTTTTATTTCATTGTATTTAATTTTTACGCGGGATATACTTTGTGATACATTGACTTCCAAGCGGGGCTAGCCAATGGTAGAGCTAGCATTTAGGTAAGTTGACATCAGGCAAGCGGCTGTTCATAAAATACCTAGCCTTATATGTGACAACATGTTTATTACATGTTGCGCCGACCCCACTTAAAGTAGGATAAGGGCAGGAGTACGATGATTGGACAAGGTCGTCAGTCAACAAATTAACTTAATGCTTGTGTTATAAGTGACAGACATTAACTACGCGCCGCGTATGAACCCGTTGAGGGCAGTTAGTCTTAAATAAAAGTGAAAAGTAAAAGGTTGACAGAGTCTTGCTCGGTTATTTTTTACAAAATAAAAAAGAAACTAAAAAAAAAGAAAAAATAATTAGGTTTGTTGGGATCGATCCTAGGTATTTACATTTCTGGAGACCCATTCCGCGAATAAGCTACACTGACTTTACAGTTTATGGCTAAAATAGTGTTCAATATAAATTTTAGTGTATTTTAATGCTTAAAACAGGGATAAAACGATTTCTTTACATAAAACCTAGCTAGATCAATTTTTCTCCCCCAAAACCCCCTACATGCTGAATTTCAGGAAAATCGTTGGAGCCGTTTCCGAGATTCCGAATATATATACATAAACGATTAACTCATTTAAATATTAAAGAATTAAATATAAAAGATCCAACATAAAGCATAAATTTAAAGCGAAAAAATGTTAAACTTTTAACCAATCGAAGAATCCTTGAATACCATACGTTTTTTCTTTATTACACCAGACACTAAATCAATCAAGCGTTCAAGAGCGGTGATTACCACTGACGTTTCCTCGGGGGTTCGATTCCCGCGCGAGTCATCAATCAAAACTTCTATTTTTCCCTTTGATTCTGTAAATTTTGACCCGAGGCGATTTTCAAAATCGAATGTTTTTCTTGATAAATACTAGTTGGTTTACTAACTTTTAGATAAAACTTTTGCGAGATTTATTATTTATAGAAGCAGGCGTTATTTTGCGGAATCTCATAGTATCTAGAAAGTTTATGAAAGAATGATTTCGCTATAATCCGCCTTTGTTAAGAAATTAGTAAAAAAGTAGCAAGCAAAACCGTTCTCATTCCTTATACATACAGAATTAGTATTCGTACTATTTTTACCTACTTAGGAGAGTGGGTCGTCGTGGTTCGTCTTTAGCGTGATGTTATATAGTCTTTAGCCTTCCTCGATAAATTGACTATCTTACGCTCAAAGAATTTTTTAAATCGGTCTAGTACTTCCTGAGATTAGTGCGTTCAAACAATCAAACAAACAAAGTCTTCAACTTTATATATTAGTAAAGATGTAGGAATATATTTTTTTGTTTAGTGCAGTAATTACATACGTAAGTCCGTAACTTAATTGTATTTTTTGGATAAAGAATATTGGCATGAAATAAACGTAAGGTCAGTTCCATCCTAATCAGATTCATAGATCCTAATAGATTTATACATATGCACTTAAAAGGACTAGAAAGTTTAGTTATAACTATCAATAAGTTAATATGCAAACACAAAATTAAGTATTTGTATTACAATAAATAAATAAAAGGATCTATACGTACATAATCGTTCAAACAGTTGATGTATGCGCAACATATTGAAGTCGACCAATAGCGAGGCGTCGCGCCTACGGCCTGTCACGACTCTCCATATTGGTATATAATCGAATTCGTTTTTTGAATTTCGAAGGGTTGTGGTGTTTTTTTAATTTTCCAACCCATAGAGCAGTGGTTATTTTTTAATGCAAAGTATTTTTTACATAGTTATCATACTAGAGTGCGTCAATAGATAGATGTATTAAATAAGCAAATGAGATTTTTAATCTATATTTCTTTTTCATATGTGATTAGATACAAATTATTATTTTTTTAAATTAGCTTCACCTGTTGAGCGGTCGTGATATTACGACACCGGACACGTGATTAATCTTAGTAGCGTCTCCGCCTATGTTCTACGACAAAGACACTAACTAAACTGCCTCAATTTATCTATGGTTTGTGTTAAGCGGGCATGCGAATATGTATGTATTTCTTTATAATACGCAAATAATACACAGCACACATGTAAATAATACACACGTACTTATGCATCAATTTATATGGATAAAAACCATCGAAATTACTAACTTATACTCATACAAATTTGTGTTTAGTACACTATTTGTTTTGGTGAATGGAGTCGGTCGCCATTTTTCGGATTTTATGTTTGGTTTTATTTAAATTTAGTTTTTAGTGAAAATACTGTCAAAATAAATAATATTAAGTGCGATATATGTGGTGGTGTGTGTATAAAGTAAATAAAAATAACATTTTGTAAATTATCTTTTGTTGAAAAATTTAAAGGAATCATAAAAGGCCGCCCTAGACCGAGTTTACAAATACTACAAACTATATAAGCCAATCAGAGTACTTTCAAATTAATATTTCAATAAAATCAGACAATCTATATCTTAAGTGGAAATTCAGTCGCGTACCTACATCATTCTTTAATGGACAAAACGGCGACGTATTTTTGGGTAAGTAATTAGCTTATCTTATTTATATACCTAATGTCTGTTTTAGACCGATGATGGACGTATATTTTCATTGATAGACTGTTCGCGGTAGCAAATTGTTTCACTTTTATAGTGTTAGCAATTTTAACATTTGCATAATAAGATAATTATTATTGTATTCAGTTTTGTGTATTAGGAAGTGTAAATATTGGCTTTACTCTCAATATTGTAATCTGAACTTAAGAGGAGATTTAAAAATGGAATGGGAATTCATTTAGGCGTCATTCTGTTCTGACGATAAATAATTGTTATTAAAGTAATTAGGACTAATAAAGTTTTGTTTTTAATATATTTTGGAAATCTTTTCTAAGTATTTTAATAATAGTAACCATGTAATAATTTGTCTATCCCGTGCAAAAACTCTGTGCACACCATTGTGCCGTCCCCATTTAGAGTGGGATAAGGGCAAAAGAATGATGAAACAATGATGAATACAGCGTTTTAAGCGGTAATTTTTTACAAAGTAATAAAATTTATAGAATTAGGCGTTACTTTGCGGAGGTCCATAATACAAAAGTAATGAGAATATTATTTTGCTATCATCCGCGATAATTTTAATCGCGGATTATAGCAAAATAATATTCTCATTACTTTAAAATAATAAAAAGAAACATAAAAAAAGAGAAAAATAATTAGTTGGGGATCGATCGATCGATCTAGGTATATACATTTTTCAAGACTGCCCGATCCCCGAATAAGCTACGCTGATGTGACAGTTTATAGCAATAATAGTGTTTTATATTCCATATATTATTTAGTATATTTAATGCCCAAAAACAGGGATAAAACGATTTTTTTTGCATAAAACCTAGATAGATTTTCCCCCCAAAATTCCCTACATCCTGAATTTCAGGAAAATCGTTGGAGCCGTTTCCGAGATTCCGGATATATATCTATACGTACAAGATTAACTCGTTTAAATATTAAAAATAAATATAATAAAGGGTTGCCATATAGGATTTAAAAAATCCCGATTTTCTTTCGGAAGCCGACTAAGAGTATATTAACATAATCGTAATTTAGCGTATTTTAGCAATTGCTACCAAAAAAAAAAGAGCTGTGGTAGCCCAGCGGTAGCACCGTGCGTCTCTTTTGAGCAGGTCACGGGTTCAATCCCGGGCAGACACCAATGAGTTTTTCTTTTAAACTTATGAGTGTTATTGATAATTGCAATTTGTCACACTTTTTCGGTAAAGGAAAATATCGTGAGGAAACCTGAATATCTAGAGAATTCTGGAGATATGTGTAACCTACCAATCCGCATTGGAGCAGCGTAGTAGGTCTTAGCTTCAAACCTTCTCTCCAAAAACGGAGAGAAGAGGCATATTCTCAGCAGTGGGATAGTAAAAGGCCGCTACTTACTAGTTTTCTATAAAAAAAATGAGGAGTTTACTATTGATGTATTATGACCAGATGTACAATCATGTGCTTGTTAATTTAAACTAATACATCCACAATTCACCGTAATTTCTATCAATTAATTCGGCCTCTCTTGCTTTCTCTATAAATACCATGGAAATGACATAAAATGTCATAATGCAATAAGACATGAAATTACAGGTTAGGTAAAACTTATTAGAAATGTTCCTAGCCTATAATCCGTGTAAAGTACTACTTATTGCCGGTATTGTAGGTATAATTGGTATGGGGTTTAAATAATTGATAATTCGTCCGCCATATTGTGATTCTAAATATCGGGTATATTGTTTCTTTATTTAAATTATTACCTACCTATTCTTTGGTAACTACTTACTAGTCTGTGTACTTCAATCGATATATTCGTATATTTAAGTGGGAAGCTAAGTAATACAAGTAAAGTAAAGTAATTTATATAATGTATAAAGTAAGCTGTGATAGCCCAGTAACACGTGCGACTCTTTCGAGGAGGTCACCCCGGTTCATAGCAGGGCAGATCAATGAGTTGTTGTGTTAAAACTTATGTGTCTAATTGATAATTGCAATTTATCACACGCTTTTCGGTGAAGGAAAACATCGCGAAGAAACCTGCATATCTCTAGAGAATTGTGGAGATATGTGTAACCTACCAATCCGCATTGGAGCAGCCTTGTAGGTTTTAGCTCCAATCCGTCTCTCCAAAAACGGAGCGAAGAGGCCTATTGCCAGCAGTGGGAGAGTAATAGGCCGCTACTTACTTTTTTTTTTCTAAAGTAATGCCCTGGGGAAATAGATAAATTCGGTCCCAACTTATAAGCTAATCACCATTCACCTGTCCTTATCCAACTCTAACTGGCGTTGGCACATGTTTAACACATGTTGTTTTATGTTTTGGCTAGTTATTTTACGACCGGCCGTCTCCATGTCAACTTACCTTAGTCGCCTTTTACGACACCTCGGCAAGAAAAAGGGTGGTCTATTCTACTCAGCCGGATACCTCGCGACGGGTCGACTTATCTTAGTCGCCCTTTACGACACCTCGTTAAGAAATGATGCTGGTCTATTCTTTTCAGCCGGATACCACACGGCGGAATTTTAAAATTAAAATACATATTTAATCCCGGACTCGAAGAACCAACAAATTGTTAGAAAATGTTGGCCCCTGGATCGAACCCGTGACCAGCGGAGCTAAAGGCCACTGCAAACTCTGCTAACAGCCAGTCAGGCTTATAAACAATTGACTGTTCGCAATAGATTTTCATTGACACCATAGCATTTCCACTTCGTTTATCCAACTCCAACCCATATTTCGCACCAATAAATCACCGCACAGATTTACAGCTGTATAACAGCGGTCGTCGGTTCGATTCCTGGTAATCGTTACTCCAGGGCACGAATTAGATGCAATTAAACTGCCTTTTCACGTAACCATCGAGAGTTTCTTTTTTATTCTTTTCCACGTTTGATCTGCTTTTGAATTAAATGATTTATCTGTTGTCTATTAAATGAGCGGGTAAAATATTTTATATTACACATCATCTTTCTGCCCTTATTCAACTCGTAAGTGGGCCCGGCACAATATAAGAATAAGAATAAATTTAGGTATTAGGTAACACCATTATAGAAGTAGAAACAAGAAAGAAATAAAAAATAATAAGATTAAAACATGAAAAATAAACTATCCTAAATACATTGTTATATATGACATGTGACATCTGGCCGCCTGCCTAACGTCAACCTTAGTCGTATTTTACGACACCTCGGTAAGAAAGAGGTTGGTATATTATACTCAACCGGATACCACACGGCGGAAAATATTTATTAATACACGCATATATTTCATGTTTAGTATTAAAGTGACCGAATTCAAAAAGTTTATTTTGTGGCAAATTTTAATAAATCGTAACTTAGCGCCTTCATAACTCGTGAATGTCAAAGAAACCCATAACTTGGAAAATCAAGAAAACTCCTAATAGTAAACGATGATTTACTCTAAGTGGAGCGCGCTTGTCTAAGATATTACTATTTACTCTTGCTTTGAACATCGTTTCTACGTTCGACTATTTACTTTATATATACTTTAATATTTTATGAGTTAATCTTGTATGTATATATATTTTCGGAATCTCGGAAACGGCTCCAACGATTTTCCTGAAATTCAGCATGCAGGAAGTTTTAGGGGAGAAAAATCGATCTAGCTAGCTTATGTAACAAAAAATTCGTTTTATCCCTGTATTTAGTCATTAAAAAAAACAAAATTTATATTGATTGAATTTTTGCCATAAACTGTCTAGTCAAGCGTAGTTTATTCAGGGAATGGGCAAAGAGAAATGTAAATCATTTTACATTTCTCTTTGCCCATCATCATTTTATTATTTTATCCCTGTTTTTGGGCATTAAAAAAAAACTAAAATTTACTTTTAATTTATTGAATATTTATATATTTTTGCCGTACAATGCAAAGTCAGCGTAGTTTATTCGGGGAACGGGTGGTTTCGCGAAATGAAAATACCTAGGATCGAGCCCCACCTATTTTTTCTTTTTTTTGTAGTTTTTTTTTTATTTTATAAAAAATTACCGGTCAACCAGGTATTATTTACTTTAATATTTTAGAGTATATTCTCAAACGTCAGTCTATGTACATCTACCTCCATTTAATTATAGCAGTGTAGTATTACAGTCGGGTGCGTATGTACAACTAATTGCGAAGCGATTGGTTGATTATAGGGGATTCGGTTCCGTGCAGTTCTCACGCCGCGGTTTGATATATTGGGGTGAGTGTGTAGGTTTGTAGAGTGACCATCATTTTGGATTAAAGTTGTAGTGGTACAGTACAGAAGTAACAATAAAATTACTTTGCTGTAATTCACGTTAAGAGAATACATGCAATGCTAAGTGTATGAAGCAGGCAACAATCACATACCACATACATGCAGAACAAGCCGCCACACGTATCACAAGACGCCGCCAACACCAATACTCCATACAAGCACTAAACACACTCGCTACCTCACTACAACCTCTACGATCGTTTCGCCCCGAAACCGAAGAATCAAGAGGATAGGCTCCACGAACAAAATCGCAATGCAATTCTAGTGACTTATTATTATATGTATAGCAATGGCCTCGTCTTTCCTTGGAGAGAAAATAAATATAATATAATACAAATATATGGGACACACACGGTCGTCCGTCCCCAAAGTAAGTAATTTAACACTCGTATTATGGGTGACAGAGTGATAAACATATACATATTGTTAGCGCCTAGTGCGGGCGGCGCCTTATTATGTGACAATAGTCTATAGACTTTTGCAAATTTAAAATCACGAAAAATAAAACGGACATTACAACCGCATTTTTTGACAAGCGCTAGAGAGGCAACAACTTGCTGCTGCTAATTTAACCAAATTGTATTAAAACCTGCAATCATTCGAATAAAGGATTTTAGAATCTTTATAAATGTAGATAATTTTAAATCTTTAATATTTTTTTTTTGCAAATTTGAAAATCCGTGAAACTGCGCTCATATACACGCAAGCGCACATATTCAAAGTTTGTCACACCCAGGATCATATAGTAAGTTGTTTTTTTTGCTTTTAATTTGTTAATCTTAATTTCTTAAAATATGTTAAGTTAGCTGTAGTGTAAAGTGAAGTCGCTGATACATTTAGTTAGGATTGTACATTTTACGTATGGATATAAGAAATTCCATTTTGGCTGTAGACCATAGAGTCCACAAAAAACCACAGTCACCCTACAAAACTGTTCGACCAAAACCAAAGGATTTCAATTCTACGTTATTTTGGAATTGTGAAAATTTTAATCTTCGTTGTTGCTCAACACTTTTTTCGTTTTTCTTTCTAGCTTACTTTTCTAAGAGCTTTTATCCGAAACAGCGATAGACTTACTAACTCCTAGTTTTATAAATTAATAGCAATCGCCAGCGGCTCTACCCGCTTGGAAAAATTAAACGCGTAATGTAGCATTTTGATAATCATAAAAATGTTTTTTAGTGGGTTAACCTTAAAAGCTAGACATATGCTGTCGCAGACTTTTATTTAGAACTTTTAGAGGGGAACAATTTTACAGTACATGATTTTTTGATTACTTCCACCGTTTACTCAGCGCACGTAAGGAAAGCTTTAAATTTTGCCGTTTTCGTACTATTTTATATTGCTGCTCCTCTCCTATTCATCTTAACGTGATGCTATATAGCCCATAACCTTCAATGATAAATGGACTATCTTATACTGAAATAATTTTTCAAATCCGTCCAGTAGTTCCAAAGATTAGCGCGATCAAACAATCAATCAAACAAACTCTTCAGTTTTATATATTAGTAAAGGTAAGTCAACAATTCATAAAAATTTTGTAAGGCCAAAGTGAATTTTGATTTGATTTTGATAACACATTGTTGTTTTATCGGTGTCATATCCGACATGCATGCGTGCATGAGTTCATGAGTTCTTGAGTGCAGGAGTTCTTACAAATTCTGCATGTAAGTAAGTAACGGCCTGTTACTATCACACTGCTGGGCATAGGCCTCCTCTCTCCATTTTTGGAGAGAGGAGGCTGCTCCAATGCTCCTATGCGGATTGGTAGGTTACACATATCCCCAGAATTCTCTAGAGATATGCAGGTTTCCTCACGATGTTTTCCTTCACCGAAAAGCGTGTGATAAATTGCAATTATCAATTAGGCACATAAGTTATAGAAAAACTCATTGGTGTCTGCCCGGGTTTGAACCCATGATCGTCTCTAGAGATTCACACGGTCGCACCGCTAGGCCATCACAGCTATATAATTCTTATATATATAAATATATAATTCTGCATGTATCAGGTATGTAAACGAATAGTACACTCTACATTTAGCATTACATATATTTTCTCTTATCGCGGATTATAGCAAAATAATATTCTCATTAGTTTTGTATTATGGACCTCCGCAAAGTAACGCCTAATTTTATAAATATAAATGATTTGTTTTTACTTAGTTTCTAGTGGAATGTTATATCCATTTTAGATTTAAATTTAAATACCTGTTTATACATAGATAGCTATTGATGCAGCCATCTTGCGCAGTGGGCATTGCGTGTTGCGTGCGAGCCCGCAATTACGGTTGGAATTCGTTTCATCCTTTCCTTTCTTTTATCTTTTAGTTTGTCTTTTGTTTTTATCTTTGACGATCTCTGTTGTGTAATGGTGTGATTCGCTTCACAGCAAGAGATTCAAATCTTGCTCTAGAATTTTAAATACAATTTTAGCATCATTATCCTCCTTATCCCATTCTAAGTGGGGTCGTTACATGTTGTCATATGATTTGGCTACGTATTTTACGACCGGTCGCCTGCCTGACGTCAACTTACCTTAGTCGTATTTTACGACTCCTCGATAAGAAAGAGGGTCTATTTTACTCAACCGGATACCACACGGTGGGTCAACTTACCTTAGTCGCCTTTTACGACATCTCGGTAAGAAATGAGGTTGGTCTATTCTACTCAGCCGGATACCACACGGTGGGTCAAGTTACCTTAGTCGCCTTTTACGACACCTCGGTTAGAAATGAGGGTGGTACTACCTATTCTATTCAGCCAGATACCACACGGTGCTTTAAATACAATTTTTGCATAAAGTAAAAAAGTAAAGAAACGGTTTATTATAATCCCACTGCTGGGTATAGGTCTCTCTGTTTCTGGAGAGAAGGGTAGGAGCTAAGACCTACCACGCTGCTCCAATGCGGATTGGTAGGTTACACATATCCCCAGAATTCTCTAGAGATATGCAGGTTTCCTCACGATGTTTTCCTTCACTTAAAAGCGTGTGATAAATTGCAATTATAAATTAAGACACATAAGTTTTAACAAAAAACTCACTGCCCGTTGGCTCAGTGGGTAGTGACCGTCAGATCCGTGGGTCGCGGTTTCGATTACCGTCGAGGGCCACCATTTTTTATAAATGAATTTGGTGGTGTTCGAGTTAGGGTGTATATTTGTTTTTAGGTATGTATTTAAAAAGTATATATGCACCAGTTGTCTGTCTACCATAACAGGAGTATTAAGTTACTTACTTTGGGGACAGACGACCGTGTGTGTGAGTGTCCCATATATTTATTTCTTTTATAATGTACACTAGTAATTCCCTACAAATAATTTATATGAAAACAATGTTTGTTGGATTAGCTAGTAAACTTATAATTGTTATTTACATGTAGGATTTGAATATTTTGACTCGTACGTAATCCTACGCAGAAAAAAGCACAAAATGAAACAAAAGGGAAACCAGAGTCCTATCGCTAGATCAATAGTTGATAATTATTAGCCTGGTTCGATATTACGCATGTGAGGGATTTTTGGTTAAAAAAAATGGATTTATTACGATCCTTGATTGATCGGTGATGAATACGATGTGAGGGCAGCGACAGTGGAAGTGTGGAGTTGACACATTATAAATATTTTTTAAATATATATTATAGAAATCTATTTCTATAATATACCATACGGCTTAAAGTCTACTTTAAGACGTATGGCATTCGGCTGGGTAGAATAGACCACCCTCTTTCTTCTTCCGAGGTGTCGTAAAATATGATTTAAGTAAGTTGACGTCAAGCAGGCGGCCGGTCGTAAATTACCTAACAAAATCATGTTACAATGTACTTATAACATGCAATTTACAGATTTTTAAATCTCGTGAACATGGTTTTCTACAACGAACAGGCCATGATCGATTTACGACACCTCGGTAAAATATTTATGGTGGTCTATTCTACTCAGCCCTATACCACACGTCAGCTCAAATAACCTTAGCCGCCTTTTACGACTACTCGCCAAGAAATGAGGGTGGTCTATTCTATTCAGCCGATACCACCCGACGGTATTTATGAAGTACAATTTCTTTTAAAACTTTTCTTCTAATGTCTTTAAATTTCTGCCTTTTAATTTCTTTTTTTTACTTAAGGTAAGTGTCGTCCTCGGGTAATGCGATCTCTCCCCCCCTACCAAATAAAGCGTAAAGCACATATTTCAACAGCTCTCAATCAATCATTACGTAATTTTTGTTTTACAGCTTTATGTACCATAATAATTTTATAAATACTTGTACGTCTCTTTAGATTTCACTGTGAATATTTTAATTGATCGCCGTTTCTTATTTTTTAGACATATTAATGTTCTGATTTCGGTGTTCTGGGTTGATTTACTGCCTCGAGCGTCTGACGCGGTCTCGATAAAATTCATACGAAATTTATTAGTTCCACGGAAATCTGTTAATAACATCACGCTATGGAGATGATAAATAAAAAATATAAAGACAAAACATAAATATAAAGATTTTTTTATATATTTTTTCAAAATTTTCATATTTTTCTATTTAGTACTATAGTTTTACAAAGTAAAAGTAGTACGTATGTAGTGTATGTTAAATTACGGCAAGGGTTTGGTTTCAGAATCACCAATTCCACCAATGTTTTTTCAATTGGTTCCTTTTAAGGCAAAATATCATAAATTATACCATATACGAGGTATAATTTTTTTATTTTGAAATTTTTTTTAATGCTAAAATAGAAATGAATGAGCTGTGATAGCCTAGCGTGCGACTCTTTCGAGAAGGTCACGGGTTCAAACCCAGGCAGGTTTTTCTGTCAAAACTTATGTGTCTAATTGATAATTGCAATTTATCACACGCTTTTCGTGAGGAAACCTGCATATCTCTAGAGAATTCTGAAGATATGTGTAACCTACCCCATTGGAGCAGCGTGGTAGGTCTTAGCTCCAATCCTTCTCAAAAAACGGAGAGAAGAGACTTATTCCCAGCAACGGAAGAGTAACAGACCGCTACTTACATTCTTGGACTTCCCATCGCAGATATGTTCCATCGATTATAAATTATTCAGGTGAGACGCAAACTTGATGAAATTTTACATGCTTATGACATGTTCTTACCGAAAATACTTTACAAGTTCTTCAATACTTTTATACTTTGATCGAAAGATTCGAAAATAAATAAATTTCCCTAAACTTGCCGATCGAGGCTTTTTAATTTAAAAATCACGTCCAGAAAATGGCCGCTGGCTTTCGGATTCGAAGTAGGGTAGACAAAAAATGATTTAGTTTAAAATGTTTTAAAATTTAATTAAAACAAAAAAAACTTTTGAAAATGTTAAAAAAAAAGTTTAACTGTAAAACCAGTCGATGCAACTATGTATACACTATTTTTGCGTCAGGGTATTCTATCCGCTTTTAAAAATTATTTTTTTATCTTCTTTTAATCGAATTTATTTGACTTTGCCTCATTTGACTTTGATATTTTTAAAAACGACTTTATTTCTTTTCAATTCTAGCTAAAAATTTCTGAAGATCGATATTTTCGCTTATGGGCCTGTTTCACAAGTTAATAAACTGTCAATTAGGTTACTCGGAACATATCTGAAATGGAATGGAATGGAATGGGATGGGATGGAATGGGATGGGATGGGATGGGATGGGATGGGATGGGATGGGATGGGATGGGATGGGATGGGATGGGATGGGATGGGATGGGATGGGATGGGATGGGATGGGATGGGATGGGATGGGATGGGATGGGATGGGATGGGATGGGATGGGATGGGATGGGATGGGATGGGATGGGATGGGATGGGATGGGATGGGATGGGATGGGATGGGATGGGATGGGATGGGATGGGATGGGATGGGATGGGATGGGATGGGATGGGATGGGATGGGATGGGATGGGATGGGATGGGATGGGATGGGATGGGATGGGATGGGATGGGATGGGATGGGATGGGATGGGATGGGATGGGATGGGATGGGATGGGATGGGATGGGATGGGATGGGATGGGATGGGATGGGATGGGATGGGATGGGATGGGATGGGATGGGATGGGATGGGATGGGATGGGATGGGATGGGATGGGATGGGATGGGATGGGATGGGATGGGATGGGATGGGATGGGATGGGATGGGATGGGATGGGATGGGATGGGATGGGATGGGATGGGATGGGATGGGATGGGATGGGATGGGATGGGATGGGATGGGATGGGATGGGATGGGATGGGATGGGATGGGATGGGATGGGATGGGATGGGATGGGATGGGATGGGATGGGATGGGATGGGATGGGATGGGATGGGATGGGATGGGATGGGATGGGATGGGATGGGATGGGATGGGATGGGATGGGATGGGATGGGATGGGATGGGATGGGATGGGATGGGATGGGATGGGATGGGATGGGATGGGATGGGATGGCTAATAAAGCTTGGCTATTGATCGAAAGATTCGAAAATAAATAAATTTCCCTAAACTTGCCGATCGAGGCTTTTTAATTTAAAAATCACGTCCAGAAAATGGCCGCTGGCTTTCGGATTCGAAGTAGGGTAGACAAAAAATGATTTAGTTTAAAATGTTTTAAAATTTAATTAAAACAAAAAAAACTTTTGAAAATGTTAAAAAAAAAGTTTAACTGTAAAACCAGTCGATGCAACTATGTATACACTATTTTTGCGTCAGGGTATTCTATCCGCTTTTAAAAATTATTTTTTTATCTTCTTTTAATCGAATTTATTTGACTTTGCCTCATTTGACTTTGATATTTTTAAAAACGACTTTATTTCTTTTCAATTCTAGCTAAAAATTTCTGAAGATCGATATTTTCGCTTATGGGCCTGTTTCACAAGTTAATAAACTGTCAATTAGGTTACTCGGAACATATCTGAAATGGAATGGAATGGAATGGGATGGGATGGAATGGGATGGGATGGGATGGGATGGGATGGGATGGGATGGGATGGGATGGGATGGGATGGGATGGGATGGGATGGGATGGGATGGGATGGGATGGGATGGGATGGGATGGGATGGGATGGGATGGGATGGGATGGGATGGGATGGGATGGGATGGGATGGGATGGGATGGGATGGGATGGGATGGGATGGGATGGGATGGGATGGGATGGGATGGGATGGGATGGGATGGGATGGGATGGGATGGGATGGGATGGGATGGGATGGGATGGGATGGGATGGGATGGGATGGGATGGGATGGGATGGGATGGGATGGGATGGGATGGGATGGGATGGGATGGGATGGGATGGGATGGGATGGGATGGGATGGGATGGGATGGGATGGGATGGGATGGGATGGGATGGGATGGGATGGGATGGGATGGGATGGGATGGGATGGGATGGGATGGGATGGGATGGGATGGGATGGGATGGGATGGGATGGGATGGGATGGGATGGGATGGGATGGGATGGGATGGGATGGGATGGGATGGGATGGGATGGGATGGGATGGGATGGGATGGGATGGGATGGGATGGGATGGGATGGGATGGGATGGGATGGGATGGGATGGGATGGGATGGGATGGGATGGGATGGGATGGGATGGGATGGGATGGGATGGGATGGGATGGCTAATAAAGCTTGGCTATTATGGCATTAAAGACAATGCACTTCGTCTCGTTGCATCGTACCTTCACAGCCGGATTCAAAGAGTGTGCATTAATGATGTGCAGTCATCCGGAATGGCCTTAGTTATGGGTGTGCCTCAAGGATCAATCCTTGGTCCCTTTCTGTTTTTAGTTTATATAAATGATTTACCATATTTTATTCATAATATTTGCGATATTGTACTGTTTGCGGTAGGCATGGGTATGATTGCTATATAAGAATCATATTCTTTCCACGATATGATCGATTGTAATCACGTGATCATACCTGCTATTGCTAATGCTATTGGAATACAAACAAATGTATTCCTTATGTCGTATGCAGTGTATAGGACATAAAGACTACATTTGTTCGTATAAGAAATGCTGATGCTGCTAATTCTATTGGAATGCAAACAAATGTATTCTTTATGTCGTATGCAGTGTATAGGACATAAAGACTAAATTTGTTCGTATAAGCAATCATTTAGTCCATTAACGTAAATAATATAATAGCGGATAGCGTTTTTGCTAATCAATGTTGCTAGGCAAAATTATTGTTATTTCAAACAAATGTTATTCTTTTATCTTATATAATACGGTCCATAATTCGGGAAGATGACGCACTTTTACGTTATTCCAACTGAAACTATATCCTAGAAATATCGACCGTATTGAATATGATTTAAGAATTACATTTGTTTGTAATAGCAATCGTTTTATCAAGTAATAATATTATAGCGAATAGCTGAATAATATAATAGCGGAAAGCGTTTTTGCTAATCAATATTACTGGGTGAAATTATTGTTATTACAAACAAATGTAATTCTTAACTCCTATATAATACGGTCAATATTTCTAGCTTATAATTTAAGTTGGAATAGCGTCTTCTTTGGAACAAACAAATCTTGTCTTTATTTTAATTTATTTATTTATTTAACCCACGTTCCTTTGCATGTGTTTTTGATCAATATCAGTGAATTAGTCTCAGTATTAATTTATAATTTTACTTTTTCATAGAATATCCATTATTTTGTATAGCAGTTACTCTAAAACTCATTAGCAGATGATGCTATATGAAAAGTTTTTCATATCATGATCATTAAGTGATTGGTGATTCTGTCCATGCCTAGTTTGCGGATGACACATCATTAATTTTTAAAGTAAATAGAAATGACGATAATATTGACGAAGTAAACATGGGTTTATCGCAAGTAGCTCATTGGTTCAGGCTAAATAATTTGGGACGGGACGGGACGGGACGGGACGGGACGGGACGGGACGGGACGGGACGGGACGGGACGGGACGGGACGGGACGGGACGGGACGGGACGGGACGGGACGGGACGGGACGGGACGGGACGGGACGGGACGGGACGGGACGGGACGGGACGGGACGGGACGGGACGGGACGGGACGGGACGGGACGGGACGGGACGGGACGGGACGGGACGGGACGGGACGGGACGGGACGGGACGGGACGGGACGGGACGGGACGGGACGGGACGGGACGGGACGGGACGGGACGGGACGGGACGGGACGGGACGGGACGGGACGGGACGGGACGGGACGGGACGGGACGGGACGGGACGGGACGGGACGGGACGGGACGGGACGGGACGGGACGGGACGGGACGGGACGGGACGGGACGGGACGGGACGGGACGGGACGGGACGGGACGGGACGGGACGGGACGGGACGGGACGGGACGGGACGGGACGGGACGGGACGGGACGGGACGGGACGGGACGGGACGGGACGGGACGGGACGGGACGGGACGGGACGGGACGGGACGGGACGGGACGGGACGGGACGGGACGGGACGGGACGGGACGGGACGGGACGGGACGGGACGGGACGGGACGGGACGGGACGGGACGGGACGGGACGGGACGGGACGGGACGGGACGGGACGGGACGGGACGGGACGGGACGGGACGGGACGGGACGGGACGGGACGGGACGGGACGGGACGGGACGGGACGGGACGGGACGGGACGGGACGGGACGGGACGGGACGGGACGGGACGGGACGGGACGGGACGGGACGGGACGGGACGGGACGGGACGGGACGGGACGGGACGGGACGGGACGGGACGGGACGGGACGGGACGGGACGGGACGGGACGGGACGGGACGGGACGGGACGGGACGGGACGGGACGGGACGGGACGGGACGGGACGGGACGGGACGGGACGGGACGGGACGGGACGGGACGGGACGGGACGGGACGGGACGGGACGGGACGGGACGGGACGGGACGGGACGGGACGAATTTAGTTAACAGTTTTTTGAACATTAATTTAGATTTAGCATCCTTAATCGGTGGAGGAATATTTTTCCAACATTTAGTGGCGGAATACTTGAAAGATCCTCTAAATGCAGAAGTACGATGGAAAGGGGTTTTATCTCGGAATTTTGCGTTTCTGATAGGCTTATTCAGCACTTAAGGTCCCTAATAAATTAACAGGTGGAGCATGTGGCTGTTATTATGTATATCTACTGAATAGCAAATACCTATTTCAAAATGGATGTTGTTTTTTTTAAATTTTTCCTTTGTAGAGTCTCTTATTAGAGATATTTATCTGCTATTTAGTTTAATTGTGGGTTAACTATTCGACACTTTATCAGTAACTTGTGAAATTGGCTCTAAGTGACATAAATGACTGTGTACAAAGTAGTTCACATCAAAATATTAAAATAAAAGTCGTTCTTGAAGTTTATATACTCCTAATACTACTAACTGTATATACTAAATACTATTTACTATTTAATATACTCGTAGTTAAGTGGTCGGGAAACTAGAGGTGAGATATCGCATTCCGTATATTTTACATGTTTGTATCATATTTCATCTCCCAAGTGTCCCATATATTTATTTATTTATTTATTTATCTATACGCCATCCATATTTCAACGATATATCATTTATGAATGATGTCCGTTGTGTGGTATCCGGCTGAGTAGGATAGACAACCCCTATTTCTTACCAAGGCATAACAGGCGACGAAGGTAAGTTAACCTGCCGTGTGGTATCCGGCTGAGTAGAATATATACCATCCTCTTTTTTAACGAGGTGTCGTAAAAGGCTTTTATAGCAACGTTATTAATTCTTGCTGCTGTTTGCAGTGGAGATGCTTCTATTTAGTTGTATAGATGACTTTAAACAGCTAAACTGAAACGCCTTAAGATCGTGTATAATTAAAATCTCAATGAGACTATATAGAAGATGGTTTTGGGCGTGCATTTTTGACACAATGGCATTTTTCGCAATGAAATGGGCATCATAATAGATGCCCATTTCATTGCATAAAATATCTACCCTTATTCATTCATAATAAAAATGGTCAAATTATTTTTTTGTCAACGTTACCAATCAGTACGTAGTGTTGTTACAGATTTTTCGTGAAGAGACGATTATAATAATTTTCAAAATTTGTAATTACAGCATCAGGCTACCGTTTTCACATAAATAATAACTTGTGACCTTTGAATATTTAGCTTGTGTAGTATTGAATACTATACGTCGCATTTAGTTTTTATATTACGACATAGAAATTTGAAAGTATTAACGCAAAAAAAATTAAATAGTTTGATTTCGTTACCCCCTTGAAAGGGTCTCACTGTTTCAAAATATAGAAATGAAATTTTATGATTTTAATTTCCAAGCGTTAAGGTCGCATTATCAAATTTCGGATAATCTTTAGTTACAAGCATTATCAAACGTTTTAGAAATTTTTTCTTTTACAAGCATTTTCAAACGTTTTTTGTCGCATTGATTAAGCGGGAAAATAAACGTTTTTTACACATTCGAATCTTTGAATGTTTTGATAACATAATATAAACCATAGACTATCAAATCTTGGAAATGTTTTCTGACATGACTCAAGACCTTTTTTTTGGTTAAAAAAATAGCCCGAAGATAATTTTGTTCCGATAAAGTCATAATTGTAGGTTAGAACGTGCATTTATCGAATTAATCGATCTGCAGGCATCAAATCGAGACGGGCTTCCGACGGCTGACCATAGACTAGCATTTTGATCCGGGTACATCTTTGAATATAATTTTTGAAGTTATCTGTGTAGAGTAAGGAACTGAATAGTTGCGTTCAATTTATGATTAAGGTCCTATATTGTAGAAGCGTTCCGAGCTACAAAGTTGGTTAATAGATAATGGATGGAGATGGTAGGAAACAATTCGTAAACTATTGCTATAAATTTCTGTACTAATTTAGGATGTTGATACTAGAAAAAATGGACAGCAATAGAGCGTGAATAATATTGTTTAGACAAATCCATATCTAAGTACTAATATTATAAATACGAAAGTCTATGAGTCTGTGAGATTAATTTACTTTACTTTAATAAATCATTATGCTCCTCCTGCCCTAAACCCACTCTAAGTCGGGCGGCACGACATGATTATCGGGAAGGATTCTGTATATCGTTAAGGAAAACTTATTTCGATTACATGCTCTAAAATCTATACTTATATATAAAGCTGAAGAGTTTGTTTGTTTAATTGTTTTAACGCTCTAATCTCAGGAACTACTAGACCGATTTGAAAAAGAAGAAGAAAAGTAGAAGAGGAGCAGCAATAAAAAATATTACGAAAACGGCAAACTGTAAAGCTTTCTTTGCGTGCGTAAACGGTGAAAATTATTAAAAAATCATGTATTACAAAATTGTTTCCCTCTAAATAAAAATCCGCGACAGCATATGTCTAGCTTTTTGTGTAAACCGATTTAACCACATTTATGGTTATCAAAATATTATATTACGGTTTTAATCGTTTCACACGGGCGGAGCCCCTGGCAGAATCTAGTATAATATATTAGCCATTTTTTTATATATATACAAATTTGCGGTTATTAATGAATCATCAAATGAATAATTTCATTGATGAGTTTTTGGTATAATATAATTTTTTTTTTTATTATCTGTCTAGAATGCTATAGTAGACTATATGTGATCATGCCATTTCATATTATAACAGTTTTAAATCATTATCATCATAGAAGATTTTAAACTTTCGCGATTCATACTAATTAAAATAATAAACAACCGGGTCACATCGCGATAATCCCGTTACCTTTGTATAAGGTTCAACGTTTCGGCAGAGTTGCATCCACCGTGGTCACGAACTGACTGATGCAACTCTGCCGAAACGTTGAACCTTATACAAAGGTAACGGGATTATCGCGATGTGACCCGGTTGTTTATTATTTTAATTCATTATCATCATCATCATCTTCCTGCCCTTATCCCACTCAACGTGGGGTCGGCACAACATGTTATAAACATGCTGTCACATGATTTGGCTACGTATTTTACGACACCTCGATAAGAAGGAGGGTGGTCTATTCTACTTAACCGGATACCACACGGTGGGACAACTTACCTTAGTCGCCTTTTACAACACCTCGGTAAGAAAAGAGGGTGGTACTATTCTATACCACCAGCGGGATACCACACGGCGTACCAGTTTTAAATATGCTTAGGTCAAATATAGGATGACAAATTCTTTAAAAAGTACATATTTTTAATATTTAAATGAGTTAATCTAAAATGTACAAGTTATATCTATCTTAAATTACTTGCACGCTAGGACTATACAGATCATGCCCACGTGGAATGGTCCCAAGAATGCTGGCAGCGTTTCCGCGCTGAATCGCTAAGCTGATTCTTTGTGCGATAAAGGAGCCAGCCCTCTTGTCACCTGAAGAGGCAATCAACCGAGGTGTTAAAACGGATAAAAATTTTTTTGCACTTTGACTCCATGGCCCTAGGGTCTCGACTGCAAACGGCACAAATATATAACTCTCGATGAGAGATGCATACTTCCGCCGTTTGCCGGTTTCGGCCATTTCCGCCGCAGCTCCAGGTCTTGACGCTGTTTCCCTGATATGGGACGAGGCTAACGTATTAACGCATGTTGCGTCCCACATTAGGGCCCGTCCCCGTTCCCAAGGAACCAGCGTCAAGCCGTCTGGTCTCTTGCCATCATCCCGACATATCCCGGAAGGCTCGAGAAGAGCAGGAATGTCGATGGTGGCAAGAGCTCTTTTGATGGTATCATTAAGAGAACCTAGTTAATCTTGTAAGTATATATTTTTTTTTAATCTCGAAAACGGCTCCAACGATTTTCCTGAAATACAGCACGTAGGAGGTTTTGGGGGAGAAAAATCGACCTAGCTAGGTTTTATTAAAAAAAAATATCGTTATATCTCTGTTTTTGGGCATTAAAAAATGGCAAAGTGTAGTATTGAAAGCAAAGAATGTTTTTAGTTGTCAAACGTAAGGTTGCGATGGATGCAATGTCATAGGCGCCTTCTTTTTCTTATATATTTTAAAAAAAATTACCGAGCAAGTACTTTAGTTTTAAAAGTAAATGTGTAGAGAATTTTTATTTCTTTTTTTCCATTCCATATTTCTTTTTTATGTAAGTGTACATCTAAGTAAAAACATATTCCTTCTTCTTGCCCATTTGGGGGATGTCAGCTGTTATTAGTCTCTACCATTTGCGGTATAACATTGGTAGAGCTATCTGAAATCAATACTGTCACTTACGCTGTTATGACCGGTCACATTGCGGTCAAAGACAGTCATTAATTATTCGTTTAAAAATAAGTCAATATTTTAGATTTAAATCATGCTAATTTAAACTTTATCTATTAGGTGTTAAAGTACAATATCGATATGCGTTACATCGAAATAAATTTCATTGGATTCCCTTATCATTTGTATCGTTTGATGCGTTTTATGACAAAGTGTCATAACCGAAGTTTTGTATTTTTTAATATTTAACTTAAGGGACTTTACATTAAGGTCGAATTTGGTATAGTTTTGGTAAGTAAAGGTTAACTTGCCTTCGCTACCTCACGAGGTGTAGGTTCGAACTCCGCCTCAGGCGTTTTATGTACGCATGAATTATTATTGAAGGGTGAATACTTTTTTGCTACTTTGTCTCGGTGTGGTTGTTGGTTCGTTTTTTTGACTCGATTAGAACATTGGCTTGGAGCTGCTTTGTTTGTGTTCATCGGAGTCTAGAACTCTTTTTGCCATTAACTTCTTAGATCCTATCGGGTTGACGCCATCATTGTCTGGCGAACGTGGAAGCAACGGCAAGTGTAATAGGTTACTAAACCATTATATAATGTCATACTGAGTATGCTTTCCATAAGAATCAAGTATCGTAGAGTGGGATAAGGGCAGGGGAACGATGAAAACTAACGATTTACTACATTTAGCTAAACATCCATATAGAAATTAGATGAGCTTAGTTAGGTATGATATTAGAAAATAAATATTATATAGGTACCTACTAATTATACATAATGTATATACACTTACAGAGTGGCATATTCGCTTAAGTGCATCATCATGCTCCTGCTCTTATACCACTCTAAGTGCGATCGGCACAATATGTTACAAACATGTCATATGATTTGGCTGCGTATTTTACGACTAGCCGCCTGCCTGACGTCAATTTACCTTAGTCGTATTTTACGACTCCTCGGCAAGAAAGAGGGTGGTCTATTTTACTCAACCAGATACCACACGGTGGATCAACTTACCTTAGTCGCTTCTTACGACACCTCGGTAAGAAATGAGGTTGGTCTATTCTACTCAGCCGGATACCACTCGGCGTGTCAACTGAGTGCATAACTCTTAAAATAGCAAAACAAATCTATGATAGTCAAAGGAGGCCGAATGGAACGCGTCATTTGATAAATGTAATTACGACTCCTCGGCAAGAAAGAGGGTGGTCTTTTTTACTCAACCGGATACCACACGATGGGTCAACTTACCTTAGTCGCCTTTTACGACACCTCGGTAAGAAATGAGGTTGGTCTGTTCTACTCAGCCGGATACCACTCGGCGGGTAAAGTGAGTGCATACCCTTAAAATAGGGAAACAAATCTACGATAGTCAAAGGAGGCCGAATGAAACGCGTCATTATATAAATGTATATCACATGATAAAATATTCAAGAAGCGGCCGCTGTAAGCAGAAACATCATCATAATATATTTCAGTTGGCCCAAAAACCGAGGCGTGGAGCCTACCATATAGTAAACTTCTGGAATTTTCATCTACAGCGTGTCCCTTTATTTTGTTTGTTAAGTTATCGTTTTTACCGAGGTGTCGACGACTAAGGTAAGTTGACGTCAGGTAGGCAGCCGGTCATAAAATACGTAGCCAAAAAATGTGACAAAATGTTTAAAACTTCCCACTTAGAGTGGCAGGAAGATGAAGATCGTTATTTAAGAAATAATTATAAACTAACATTATATTCCGCAATCAATTTTAGCTTTGCTATCACAGCAGTTAAAAAACACAATAAAGAAAGGTTATTACGGAGAACCTACTATACTATTAAAGATTACTTACATGATAAGAATGCGTGGACATAGCTACTCTTCGACCCTGTACAAGACAGAGATAACTAAATGTAAGTAGTAATAAGAATTATATTTTTAGAAGAGCAACCACCGAGTTTTCTCTCGAGCTCATCTCGTAAGGAACAGCTTTCCGAACTAGTAGTAGACAATTCAAAAGCATTCGTTTACAAGTTTACTTGAATAAATAATATTTTGAATTTGAATTGCTCTAATCCCCGATTACAACAAATCTATCATCATTCTCATCATTCTCCTGCCCTTAACACAATCTAAAAGCGGGGACGGCACAACATGTTATATGCATGTTTTCACATGATTTGGCAAGGTATTCGACGACCCGCCGCCTTCCTAATGCCAACTTATCTTTGACGCTTTTTACGGCAGCTTAGTAAGAAACAGGGTGGTCTATTCTACTCAGCCGGCTACCACACGGCCGGTTCAAAGTAATTCGTAAAAGGTTAATTTAATAGTAAAAGGTTAATTAATAACATAGCCTAGTTTGCTTCTGAGCTCACAAACCTAGACTATTTGTGAGCGAAATATTCATAATTGTTTTGAAATCGCACCAAAAGAAGTATAGTAGTAGTAAAGTAACGGCCTGTTACAATCCCATTGCTGGGCATAGGCCTCCTCTCTCCATTTCTGGAGAGAAGGGTTGGAGCTAAGACCTACCACGCGGCTCCAATGCGGATTGGTAGGTTACACATATCTCCAAAACTCTAAAAAGAGATATGCAGATTTCCTCACGATATTTTCCTTCTCCAAAAAGCATGTGATAAATTGCAATTATCAATTAGACACATAAGTAATTTAAAAAAAAACTCATTGGTGCCTGCCGGTGTTTGAACTCGTGACCCTCTCGAAAGAGTCGCACGGTCGCAACGCCGGGCTATAACATTTTTTTTATTTTTTATTGTTTAATAGGCGAGCGCTTGACTGCAATCATGCCTGATGGTAAGCAGTGACGCAGTCTAAGGTGGAACGCGCATGCCTATAAGATGCCTATTCACCCTTGCTTTGAAGGTACATGCTTATAGAAGTATAACTTCATTAAATTTACTTCTTCTTCATTAAATGTACTTTACGTAAATAACTTCATTAAATAAAAGAAGTATAACTTCATTAAATGATTTAAATCATCCTGTATCAATATTTTCGCCCGGGGCCTCCTCGTATGGTACTGGACGGTATAATTACCGGTCCATTCCGGGAACAGCCTTTGTTTGCTACCGTGATTAGATGCTACACAGATAACATGGAAACATTATTTAACTGGCGCATAAAAAAATGTATAAATGCCGACAAATGAGATGCACGATTCGAAATTTGAACTAATCATTACGTAGCTCCTTTAACAGTATCATATTCCAGGTATATCATGTAGGTACCTAACTTATAAAGTGTTGAACTACATCTCTTAGATACGCATTCAAGGATACAGATGTGGAATACAAATTAAAATAAACATAAGATATACAAAATTAGTAATAAATATACAATCTATTATATTAATATAAAAAGGAAAAATTTGTATGTATGTTTGTAATGTTTTCACACAAAAACTACTGGACCGATTTCAAAAATTCTTTCAACATTGTAAAGCTGCATCTTTACTGAACAACATAGTCTATATTTTACGTCTTTTTTTTAAGTGATCCATTAAAAAACGTAATAAGGTGTAAAAAAATAAAAATTACTCGGGTGAAACCGCTGGATATTACTAATTAGTAATAAATATACAATTTATAATAAATATACAATTAATAATAAATATACAATTAATAATAAATATACAATTAATAATAAATATACAATTAATAATAAATATACAATTAATAATAAATATACAATTAATAATAAATATACAATTAATAATAAATATACAATTAATAATAAATATACAATAAATAATAAATATACAAATAATAATAAATATACAATTAATAATAAATATACAATTAATAATATAAATATATAAATATATATAAATATATATGGGACACTTACACACACGGTCGTCCGTCCCCAAAGTAAGTAACTTAATACTTGTGTTATGGGTGGCAGACAACTGGTGAATATATACATATATAATTGTTAAATACATACTTAAATACAAATATACACCCAGGCTCAAAGACCAACAAATTCATTTATAGAAAATGTTGGCCCTCGGCGGGGATCGAACCCGCGACCCGCGGAGCTGAAGGCAGGGTCACTACCCACTGCTCCAACGAGCCAGTCATAATAAATATACAAATAATAATAAATATACAATTAATAATAAATATACAATAAATAATAAATATACAATTAATAATAAATATACAATTAATAATAAATATACAATTAATAATAAATATACAATTAATAATAAATATACAGGCCAATCCGCTGTGTGTATTCCGGCTGAATAGAATATACCCCTGTTTTTTACTGAGGTGTCGTAAAAGGCAACTAAGGTAAGTTGACCCCCGTGTGGTATCCGGTTGAGTAGAATAGGGGACTAAGGCAAGATGACGTCAAGTATGCCGCCGGTGGTAAAATACCTAGCAAAATCACGTAAAAGCATGTTTGTAACATGTTCTGAACCTACTTTAGATGCCCTATGGAAGCCCTGTAGATTTTCTTTGATAACTGTTTAATTTATAATTACAATTTATGAAATGCTTTTCGGTGAAGGCAAATATGCTAAAGAATTTCTGGCATATAGTACTGGTTCAACGTATTAGGTCTAAAGACATAGAAGACCTCTAGAATGGTAGTGTCATGTATCTGTTGTCTTTGATATTGTTTATTCACTGCTAAACGGAGTGCTTTCCATCTGACTCCTACTTTCCGAAATATATCCTCGCAATTAACGGACTGTTTAGAGCTTCTTGGCATGCAGCTTATTCCTACTCTGAATTTCGGGCGATCCATTGAGAAAAAAGCAAAAAGTGTCGCAAAAAAACTCGGTATTCTAAACCAGGTGAAACAGTACTTCACACCAGAACAAATCTTGACTTTATCACAAGTCACTTCTTGTATGGAGTACTGCAGTCATCTTTGGGATGGATCCGCTAAGTACTAACTTGAGGCACTCAACTCTGTGGATCGACTCGCCAGACGAATTATAGGCGATCTATCTATCTATCTAATTTCGGGGACGCCTGTCGGTGCAGGGCGGGTGGTCAGCTCCTATTTCGGACTATTCCACCCATTTCCCCATGTTGGGACAAGGGTTTCACTGCTGTCCCGACAGTGTCACCTGCTCTAATCTACCCGTGGCTTTTACGAACCTGATAATATCCCTGAAGGAGATATTTGTCAGATCCTCAACTTCAATTTCATCCTTACCTAGTATCTCCCATCTTACCAGCGAGTACATAGGGCACTCAGCCATAAGGTGAAGACTCGTTTCTTCCTCTCCGCACTCTGGGCACGCAGCATCTTCTGTTATTCTCATTATTGACAGGTGTCTGTTTAACAGGCAGTGCCCAGTTGTAATACCTGTTACAATTGCTATATTTTCCCTGCTCTGAGACATCAGCTGTTTAGACTTCCTTGTATCAAACGATTTGAGAAACAGCTTTGCTTGTCTGAGCATTGTGTTTCTCCATCTTTTGTTCGATTCTGTTTCTATTCTTTTTTCTATCACACACTTTATTATCTTATGTGCAATTGGGAGAAAGGGTTCTGGTCCTACGAATGTTTGACTAGCTCCCTTTCTTGCCAATTCGTCAGCTTGTTCGTTCCCTGCATGGCCACTATGCCCCGGAATCCATGCAATCGTTACTTCCCCCTTCTCAGCTAATTCGTTTAGTACACGTTTACATTCCTTCACGATAGCTGAGGTTGTTTCTATGCGGTCAAGTGCTTTTAAAGCTGCTTGACTGTCGCTATATATAACTATATTGTGTTCTGATGCTATTTGTGTTTCTTTAAGTTTCCTGGCACACTCCATGATAGCCATCATTTCGGCCTGGAAGACACTTGTATATTTACCCAGATTTAGAACCTGGTGTAAATCTGACGAGGTGCTGTAGATAATGCCAGCTCCTGCCAGCTTCGTGGATTCTCGTCTTGAACCGTCCGTGTAGCAGATGGTCTGACTCATCTCACTATATTCCACTTTCCAATCTTCTTTTACTCCTATATGTATCCTATATTTTTTGTCGAAGATTTTCTGTCTCTTGATCAGGTCACTTCTCCTGACTACCATAGACAGATTTTCTCCGTAAATCTTTTCTATATCTGTATGACCTTTATCTGTAAAGTTTCCTTTCCATTGTTGGAACACTTTCATCTTATACCATTGTTCTATAGCTTTTCTTTTGGCTGCTAGGTCCAGAGGATAAAGTCCCACCAGAACTTCTAGTGCAGCAGATGGCGTTGTTCTCACTGCACCTGTGATCATTAGTGTTGCTATCCTCTGTATCTTCGTTAAGTCCTTGCTATTGACTCCGATGTTGGCTCTGTGCCACCAAATCGAAGCGCCGTACAGTAATCTGGGTAATATGATAGCCGTATATATCCACTTGATAATTTTTGGCTTCATACCCCAGGTTCTGCCCACCGCTCTTCTGCATTGCATGAGTGCAATTTTTGCTTTGTTGCATTGATCTTTGATATGACTTCTAAACCTTAGGGTTTTATCTAGCGTTATACCTAAGTATTTTATTTCCTTTATCAACTGTATCTCTGCTCCCTTTATACTGAGAGGATTAAAGTTGGCTATTTTCCTTTTGTTTGTAAAAAGGACTAGTTTGGTTTTTGTAGGATTAAGGTTTAATCCCCTTTCCTGACACCATCTTAGTGTTGTTTTAATGCTATTACTCATTATGTTCCTTATAGTGCTCAGGTCTTTTCCTGTAACTAAAAGGACTCCGTCGTCTGAGTATGCTTGCATGTATGTCTTCCTATCATTAATCTTCCTAACTAATGGATCTAGTAGGAGACACCATAAAAGAGGAGAGAGACACCCTCCCTGAGGAAATCCTCTCGTTGATTTTATTGTGTGTGTAACTCCACTTAGCTCCGCCACGATTGAACGATGCTCTAGCATGTTCATTATCCAGCGTCCCACTTCATTTGTTATTCCTTCCCTACAAATTGAGTTTCTTATAGCATTGCGATTTGCTTTGTCAAAAGCACCTTCTACATCAAAGAAGCAACCTAATGCTATTTCTTTGTTACATAAGGTTCTTTCTATTCTTACCACTAAGTTATGGAGAGCTGTTTCTGTTGATTTGCCCCCCATATATGCATGTTGGTTTTTATGCAGTGGAAGATTGCTTTGTTCTAGGTTAGTTCTTATATGTCCCTCTATCACTTTTTCTAGTGTTTTTAGAATGAACGAGGACAAACTTATACACCGAAATGACTTCGGTTCCTGATAGGTTTTCTTTCCAGGTTTTGGAATGAACACCGCTTTTACTTTTCTCCAGCTCGTCGGGACGTAACCCCACGCCAAACTCGCATTGAAAAGTGCTAACATGTTTCCTTTAATAAAAATTATAGGCGATAGTAGGCTGACCCAAAGAAGGCTCACTTCCCTAGAGCATAGACGTGCAGTCGCATCGCTTTCTGTTTTTTACAGGATATATTTCGGAGAGTGTGCCACAGATCTATTTGATCTGATCCCTTCCTCGCCATTTTACGACCGGACGACCAGAGGCCGCGATGGGCTGCACCGCTATTCAATAAATATACTAAAAATTCGCACAAGTCGGTTCAGCTCATCTTTTGTCATGCGTACAGCCAAGGTGTGGAATTCCCTTCCTGCATCGATCTTCCCGGATTCCTACGATTTGAATACCTTAAAAAAAAGAGTGAATAGGCACTACATTGGCAAGCGCGGTCTATTTTAGGTTGCATCTTTCCGTCAGGCGAGATCGTAGCCAGGCGTTAGCCTTATAAAGTAAAAAAATATATATATCTTATGAAAGAAAGCGCTAAGCCATTAGCAATGGTCGTCTATTCAAGAGCCTACGAATACATTGCTATATTCAAGTGACCTTTATACCTGAAAGAAACAAGACATCGAAAGACTTACTTAGATCATCGATACTATTTTTTGCTACAACCCCTCGCCGTGAAGCGTGATATTCACCTGCCTTTTATAACATAATCGATTTCCAATCTAACGCTGGACGCACATAACTTTTATTGGTGTGAAATCATAGACAATAAATATCTATTGGTTTAACGTTTTCCATCGTAAAATTAGCATTTAAAAAAATATCAAAAAGGTAAATTTGAAAGCATATACGTTCATTATAATGACAGGCATGTATAAAATTTGTCGAAATTAGATATAATTCATTATCTTCCTGCCCTTATCCCACTCTAAGTGGGGTCAGCACAACATGTTATAACACATGTTGTCACATGATTTAGCTACGTATTTTACGACCGGCCGCCTGCTTGACGTCAACTTACCTTAGTCGTATTTCACGTCACCTCGGTAAGAAAGAGGGTGGTCTATTCTAGTTAACCGAATACCACACGGTGGGTCAACTTACCTTAGTCGCCTTTTACGACACTTCAGTAACAAATGAGGGTGGTCTACTCTACTCTGCGGGATACAATACAACGGGTCAACTTACCTTAGTCGCCTTTTATTACACCACGGTAAGAAAGATGGTGGTCTACTCTATTCAGCGGGATACCATACGGCGTTGAAAATAGATATAGGTAATTATTTATCAAAAAAAATAAATGGCTGTTAAATCTCAGATAAAGTTTATCAAATAATTTATATAACGTCAACTTACATTAGTCGCTTTTTGCGACACTTCGGTAAAAAGAGGGTGGTCTATTCTACTCAGCCGGATAACACACGGCATAAAATTCATCACTCAACATTTCACCTTTTAAGCCTTTTTCGATGTACAACTGAGAACAAAGGTACTTTAAATTAAATACCCCCTTTAATCATAACAGAAATATTTAGTATGATTCGTTAATTGAGAAATGAACATGTTCTTAATAAACACGTAAACAAATACGGGCTATGTTTGTGTATTGTCCATTATAAAGTATTAACTAAATTATAGCCTTCAGTATGTAAACAGAATGTACTACGTTTGGTTTAATATTACTTTCTTCACAGAGTTAATCACATAATATTTGTATTCACAATTTACATTTTACCGAAATTACGTAATGGAGGCAAAGATTATGTAAGTCAGAGATACGAAGCAGGTTCTAAAAATATTTTTTGCTTTGTACCCACGTTTTTTTTTTACAATAAATAAATATATGGGACACTTACACACACGGTCATCCGACCCCAAAGCAAGTAACTTAATACTTGTATTATGGGTGAGAAATAACTAGTGAATATATGCATATATAATTTTGAAATACATACTTAAATACAAATATACTCAGGCTCGAAGAACAAACAATTGTTTATAGAAAATGTTGACCCTCAGCGGAAATTGAACCCCCGACCCGCGGAGCTGAAGGCAGGATCACAACCCCTACTTTGCCAACGGGCCAGTCTATACGGGCAATAATACTAATATTTTTCGCCATATTTTACTTTTAAATTCACAAGCGTGTTTTTTGTAGTTGTTTTAAATTTCTTCTTCTGATTACTTAAACTACGTTGACTCATTGCCTGAGTGTCAATAGTTGGATAAAGCCAGTTATAAATACCAGGTATAATATACTGTGGGATGCGCTTTTCAAAAGTACGTAAGTCGTTTGTGGATATAATATTCTAAAATGAAATTCTGCAATCAATTTTAGCTTTGCAATTACAACAGTTTAAAAAAACTTTTAAAGGAAATCTGATACAAAAAGCCTATAGTTGAGAATTATTTAGATGATAAGAATGCGGGGATATAGCTACTGTTCGACCCTGTACAAAATTATAATGACTTAATGTAAGTAGTTATAAGTAGTATTTTTAAAAGAGCAACTGCTGAGTTTCTTGCTGGCTTCTTCTCGGTCGCAACAGCTTTCGGAACCAGCAGTAGAGATGACGTTTTAATAACACTTGTTTACAAGTTTACTTGAAAAAAAAAAGAAAATTTTGAATTTGGATATGTGGTTTATATGTAGGTCTCAAAAAATTATGTGTCCTTTGCAAATATTCTTTACGTATATTGTCATTTAAGAAACGTTAGACTCGATTTAGACTAATGTGCCGTTCCTGGTTTGGACTCGCACCACTTCCGCTAAGATATTCTTTAAATAATCAAAAAATTCACGCTATTGTATAACTCCAGTGTGCCTAGTGCGAGTTTTATTCACCTTATCGATTGTGTTAGCGTAATTCCAATCTGTATGACGCTGCAACAGTGACTTCTAGTGACCGCTGTCCCAACGCCATACGTACGTTACGTTAAAAAAGTCGCGCTAAGCACATAGTTCCGATCCAATATCACGTCAGCACCTTTTCGACGAAAAGAATATCTGTCAAGGAGTAGTGCATCTACCAATTATTTAAATAATCTATGCCTGTTTCAATATGGCGTCTCGCCACTCCTTGATCTATTGTATTACAGGGTGTGGCATGTGACATTTGACGATAGCAATCCTGTAGAGTGTTATATAACAGTAATTTGCTAATATAAATTGTTTTAAATAATAAATATGCTTTATATTCTAAAGCGATAAGCGGTCAAGTCCGTTCATGTATGTTTTTAAATAATAGTTTTTTAATTACCATAAAGTTTTAATCATTTTATAAACGCAAGTGGTAATCACGATATAGTCAGCAAGATAGATAAAAAATAATAAATAAAACTATTTGTTTTAATGATATGACAAGCTGTGTCCTAAACGTTCTGGAAGAATTGGACTATCTCTTAGTAAAAACTGTACAAAAATCTGTTCAGTTAATTTTGAGAAAATCGATCACACATACAGACAGCTTTTGACGACTTTGTTTGATAATAAGTACAGATGAGGGTAGAGCCTCGTCGAGGATTAGCAGGATAACTTGATTGCAGAATTTTATTATGGAATCTTATACCCAAACCCACAAATGACTTACGTACTTTTGCAACGCGCAAAGCAAGATCCGCAAGCTTATGTCGGTTCCTACCAAACATTACAATTTACATAATGAAAGTTCGTACCTTGTCTATTATATAAATCAACAATTTTTTATAATCATGTATATTATACACATAAATTAAATTGCTTACAATATACTGTGACCAAGCTGTGGTAGCCCAGCGGTAACACCGTGCGACTCTATCGAGGAGGTCACGGGCTCAAACCTGGTCAGACACCGATGAGTTTTCCTGTTTTAAACTTATGTGTCTAATTGATAATTGCAATTTATCACACGCTTTTTGGAGTAGGAAAACCTTGTGACGAAACCTGTATATCTCTAGAGAATTCTGGAGATATGTGTAACCTACCAATCCGTACTGGAGCAGCGTGGTAGGTCTTAGCTCCAAACCTTCTCTCCAAAAACGGAGAGAAGAGACCTATTCTCAGCAGTGGGATAGTAAAA
Organism: Morpho achilles; assembly: GCA_947086495.1. Lineage (NCBI taxonomy): Eukaryota > Metazoa > Arthropoda > Insecta > Lepidoptera > Nymphalidae > Morpho > Morpho achilles. The sequence goes on along the minus strand of CAMTZB010000008.1, from coordinate 4,154,062 downwards.
GGCCACTACTTACTTACTCTTTTTTATACTGTGACCAGTATTAACTCTTCAATCATTTATTAACATGACGAAATGGACCCCTTTTTAACGGTAAATAATAGACAGTTAGTATGTTTGTAAAGTTATTAAAAAAAATTAAAGTGTAACTTTGGAAAAATAAAGACGCGTAATAACCGCTACTCGTCAACAGATGGCGGTACAAGCATCCACTCTGTACAATGGCATTAACTCTTTTTGCGCTATAATTGCATTTAAATTGACTGACGCGAATACTTTAGCGGTCAATCCGGTTTTTTTGAACGACACAGCGGTAAAAATGCGTTATAACTGAGTTATTGAGTTATTACAACGAAATTGTTTACAGTTTAGGACGTTGAGTGGATTAAAAAGGTTAATTTAACGTCGCTATGCAAGGATTGTTGATTCAATTGCGACTAAGTTGGTTTTTAATTATTATTAATGGGCAATATGCATAGGCCTCTTTGAGTCACGAGTCGAAATGATGGCCTAATGTGTTAAATGAGTATTCCTTACAGACGTTTCACTTAAAAATGCAATTAATTGTTTATTATTCGTCGCGCTCTTGTCGGTGGAAAGCATCGTAGCCTGTATATCATGAAAGATCGTGGGGTTATTTTCTTTAATTTATTTGCTGTAATATAGTGTGAGAAGTTCTAATGTTTTGATCGTTCGTTTTATAACCTAGGGGTTGGATTGTTAAACAGGTGAAGATGTTTTTTGTAACAGCTGATTCAAGACAAGATGGCGTAGTTGGTAAAGCAATCAATCCATTCAAATTCAATCTGTGCATATGCTCTTAGGTTAATGTGGATTGTAATATGTGACTTGGAGTAGGAATCGATTAATAAATAATCGATCTTTTCCCATTAAAATAAATCGACTTTTAAAAAGTCGATTAACTCGTATCATTATAATCGATTTTATTCTAACTATTTGAAGATATGCCTTATTTGATATTAATAATTAAAAAAAAGGCTAGACGGATTTTCTTAACAAAGGCGAATTATAGTAAACTAATTCTATAACTTTTGTCTTATATACGGATACAATAAAAATCGTAATACATAATTAAGGGTATTCAAATGTTTAAGTTGACGCCAAAGAAGCCGCGGCCAATGAAGCGTAAATCCTATAAGAAATATATTTTAAAACGATTCATGCATTCTCTACTCGGAATCAGCAATTATAAGAATCATTGATTCAGTAATTAATAGAAGATTTTACTTTGAGAAATTTCTATCATCTATCATTATTAGCAGTCTAATCATCATAATTAATATATAGACACCGGCTATACAACGTCTTATTTTATCGGGAACTAGAACTAGAGTGACTGCCGCGATGAATCCGCGTAAAGAGCACATGAATAAGAGACCCATATGGGCATTAAACCAGTCGGGCTCATCAGTTAAAATAAGACGTGAGTATAGCCGGTTTCTATAAATAAATTATGGATAACACTCACGATTGTTTAAGTTCAAAAAGTCTAATCATCAATAAAAAAATGGCTTCAAATGTTCCGACAGTATTTTTTGACGGAAAAAACACCTTATGGGCACCGCCGCCCGACGGGGACAAGCGACGGTTAAATAATAAATCCTACTAATATTATAAATGCGAAAGTTTGTGAGTATGGATGTATGTTTGTTACCCTTTCACGAAAAACCCGCTTAACCAATATGGATGAAATTTGGCATAAGTATTCCTTATACATCGCGGTTACATATAGGCTATAGAAATCCTGTTAATTTTACAGAAATAGGATGACTTCGCTGCCCACGATCACACCCTGTCCTCCATGGCACGGACCACGGGCAAGGAGATTCTGGCAAGCTTTGGGTAAGTAAAGTGACCGCCAGTTACTATCCCACTGGGTTTACACCTTCGTGTTCCGGTTTTGGAGAAAAGGTTTGTTAGGGGTTGGTAGGTTACACATATTCCCAGAATACTCTAGAGATATGCAGGTCTTTCACGATGTTTTCATTCACCGAAAAGCGAGTGGTAAATTGCAATTATCAATTAGAGACATAAGTTTTAACAGAAATCTTATTGGTACCTGCCCGGGGTTTAAACCCGTGACTCCTCGAAAGAGTCGGACGGTCTGACCGCTGGGCTACCACAGCTGGGAATGTGTAAACCTACCCATCTGTATTGGAACAGCGTGGTAGGTAGATCCAACCTTTTTCTTTAAAAACGGGGGTTTATGCCCAACAGTCGGATAGTAACAGGCCGTTACTTTCCTCTTCTTATTCCGTTTTAATTAGATAAAATAAGACCAAAAGTCATATCTCGGTCAGTTAAACCCTTTATTGCCGCTTATCAGGTGTGAGTTGTGACGTCGATCGTTCGTTAATTACAATTCCGTTGCACTCACATTATATTAACGCACACACACAAGTTAAATGGCCGTTTAATTGAATCTAGGCCTCCTATGCGATCTAGATGTTTTTGCTACGTATAACGAAAGCGAATTGCGGCGGCAACGACTTTGATCTCATAGATTATATGTACAGATACGGCACTATTTTTATATAGTACGCTCAATAATGCGATATAACATATATTGAAGCTGTATCTTGTCTTTTTTAATATTTAAATGAGTTAATCTTGTTGTGTATATATATATTTTCAGAATCTTGGAAACGGCTCCAACGATTTTTGTGAAATTCAGCATGTAGGAGGTTTTCGGAGGAAAAATAGATCTAGCTAGGTTTTCTTTAAATACTTTGAACATCTTATGATGTTCACTCGCTGAGGAGGGGATTAATTTATATCCCTGTTTTTGGGCATTAAAAAATACTAACATTTACATTTAATATAAAAAACTATTTTTGCCGTAAATTGTCAAGAAAGCGTAGCTTATTCGGGTATCTAGTCTAGGGGGGTCTAGAGAAATAAAGATACCTAGTATCGATCCCCACCTACCCAATTATTCTTTTTTTAAGTTTCTATTTTTATTTTTTTAAATTGAGGCTTATATACCGTAGTAACATAAATGACTATAATACCGTTGCTCTTTAAGGAAACAGATAAAAATAGACCTAACTGTGAGTATTTTGATACGTATGATTTGATACGATTGCGTTGATGCGGTACGATTGCGTTGATGCGATCGCAGGTATAGCTTATACTTATTTTTTAACGCGTCATCTGTATCTTCTTTTTGAAGTTAACTATCGAATTAAAACATAATGGCTCCTTTTCATAATCGACAAATGAATATAATTAAGCAAGAGCACGATTTTGTAGAGGACATCCTCGGCTGTACTCGCCAAACATTGTCTGTGACTGCTTACGATCGCCTATAACACGGGAATTATTAGCTTTTCGGACACGCATCAAAGGGAATCGCTTGGTAATAATAATCGTCTGTATTATGATAATATGGATGATCGTGTGGGCATTTGCACGATGATTGCACTGATTATGGACGATCACACGATCAATGATTATCGCCGATGATTAAGATTGTACCCTCTAATATTTATTCACAATCTATGACCACCTCAGAGATATGCCTGGCTCGCTGACCGCGCAGGTTAGTTTCCTCTCGCTCGAACGCCATCCTCCCGCTCTAACCAAACGGGCCGCTTGCAGTTTTTGCGAGCCATTCTGAGAGGCCAGGCCATCGCGTCGTCACCTCATCCGTCCGATCTTGGCCGGTATAGTGGCATCTGTATGACGTTTCTATATTCCACATTTGGAACTTTGTTAACTTTAAAGCATATCTGGTTACAAAAATAATAATAAAATTATTTTTGGCTATAATCCGCGATGAAGTAAAATAGAAAATATATATAACTAGCTTTTACCCGCAACTTCGTTTGCGTGAACTGTAGTCTTGAAATTAAGAGTAGCTTCTGTCACTCTTCAACACAGCAAATATCTCCATCACAAAAATCTGATCGATCCGGGAATAATCAGAAGACTGTATAGTTTTATCGTTTATCGTTGCAGCTTTTTACGTAGCTGCAGTTAAGATATGCTACTATCACTCATCAACATGCTATAAACATGTTGTCACATAATTTGGCTGCGTACTTTACGACAGGCCGCCTGCATGACGTCAACTTACCTTAGAAGGAAATGAGGGTGGTCTATTCTTCTTAGCCGGATATCACACGTCGGGTCGACTTACCTTAGTCGCCTTTTCCTTATTTGCAGTGAAGGGTTGGAGCTTGGACCTACCACGCTGCTTCAATGTGGATTGGTAGGTATATCCCAGGAATTATCCAGAGATGTGCAGGTTTCCTCACGATGTTTTCCTTCAGCGAGAAGCGTGTGATAAATCGAAAAATTTCATTTAGGCACATATATTTAAATAGAAAAACTCATTGGTGCCTTGTGTTTGAACCCATGATACTGGAACGAGAGAGGCACACGGTTTCCCATAAAGCTATCGCAGCTTATCTTTCTTATACTAAGCCGATTCGCAAGATGTGTTAGCGGCTTCGCCCACGTTGAAATCAGTGTGTCACAAAATTTTTCCCGAATTGAAATTTTGGAAATACAAGTTATTATTGTGAGTTATCCATAAGACATGCTGTAATGAAATTTTTTGGTTGTATTTTTGAAGATCTACAATTCTCTAGTACATTACTTTAGTGTATTTCTGCTGGTTTACGCGGCGCACGCGGGTAAAGCTCACCAGGAGAGTTTTTTTTACAAATGCGCGAACTCTTCAACACAATTTATATTAAATCGTAATGTCGTTCATTAAACCGTAACTATCAACGCAAACCTTTCGGAAGAATTGCACTTTTTAGTAAAAACCGTACAATAATCGGTTCAGTAGATTTCGAGAAAGTTAATCACATACAGACTGACAGATTCTGGGGACTTTATTTTATAATAAGTATAGAACCAAATCGTACATACATGCATAAAACTAATCTAAGGCAATCAAGAGGGAATGATTGTTTATAAGTTATTTACAAGTTTATTTGAATAGACTATTTTGAATTTTAACTTTTTTAAATTTAAAACAGGACAGATGCTTTGGAAAGGGGAGGTCTATACCCAACATTGGCATCGCAACAATCTTTTATTTTATTTTCACACCGAAAAACGGTGTGAAGATTCCAGTTCAAAAATCAGCAATAGTCCAATCACAAGATACGTTATCATAATCAGTTCAGTGAATTCGGTCAATCAATTAGAAGTGAGAACTATTAAACCCTGATTACAAAGAACATAATTCGAGCCACGCGTTGTAATATAATGCGAAATGAGCGAATTAACCGCGGGGGATAGTCAAAACATTTTGCTAGGGGTGATGGTAACAGCAAGTGTCGAATTCTTTTGGATGTGGCATATCTATACTAATATATAAAGCTGAAGTTGTTGTCCAGTTGTCACTGTCGTCCAGAAACGGTAGGATGTCACTGAAAATCAGTGCCAAGGTGTAGCTTTGGCAAAAGCTGAGTGACATACCGTTTTGCATGTCACACGTCATGCATGCATGAATAATAGGGGCGGGACACGTATCTTTTTAGTTATTTTTGTATGTTTTTAAATATTCTATCCCCCCCCCCTTTAATTTAACTTTCTTATTTCTTTTAAATTTATTTATTTATTTTTAATTTTATTTTGATTGTTTATTACTTTTTTTTTCTCTTTGTTATGATATTTAATTGTTTGTGTGCATGAAAGTGTTATATGTAAATAAATGCTGTTTGATTTGATTTGATTTGATTTGAAGACTTTGATTGTCTGAACGCGCTTATCTCAGTAACAGACAGATTCGAAAACTTCTTTGAGTGTAAGATAGTCCATTTATTCCTTGCGTGCGCTGAGTAAACGGTAATAGTTATTAAAAAATCATGTATTACAAAATTCTTCCCCTTTAAGAGTTCTAAATAAAAGTCTGGGGCAGCATTTGTTTAGCTTTTAGGGTTAACCCATTTTAACCATTGTTTATGGTTAAAATGGGTTCTTATCAAAGGACTATATTACGGTTTTAATTATTCCACGCGGGCGGAGCCGCTGGCGATTGCTAGTAGAACATATAATTTCACTGTCATATACTTCTTAATTATTTGGTATAAATTCATTATGCTTTGTAAAAAATACTAACTTCTGCCCCATGATTTTGGTTATGTGGACTTTAACCGAGATAAAATGAAGCCTAAAACACTTTAACTCCTCCACACAATACCAATAAAATTACATCGATTAGTTGTGAAAGAAAAACTAACTAATAACAGCGAGATTTACATTTATAGGTAATAGAAAAGTATGGATAATCAAATAATGTAGTTATTTTTGGTTTCACTACTTCATTTATTTCCTTGTTTACTAGATGACTAGCCATTTAAATTATTAGGTGTGGTTTTACATTACAAAACCGCCTTGACATTTATGTCAAATATGTTTAATTAAAGGAATATTTTGCAATATTTTCATTTTTATACATAACTAGATTTATAGCAAAATAATTCTATCACTATTTCTGTACCATTGAATTTCGTTACTTTTTAAGTTATTCTTATAGGTATTTTGCTTTAAGTGTAAGATGCTATCAATTATTTTCTTTATACATAAAAATAAGGGCGATGCCGTCTCTCTTTTTGTTCTATTAGCACATCCATGGCGCATTAAGTTTTATAAGCTTATCTCATATCACTGCATCTCGTGGGACATGGATATATTACAGTTGTATCTTAACTATGGACATTTACCGTTAGACATAAGTTTAATAAGTATAAGTTTTTTGGATCTTTGTTATTTATCTATAAAATAAATATATGGGACACACACACGGTCTGTCCCCAAAGTATGTAACTTAATACTTGTGTTATGGGTGACAGACAACTGGTAAACCATCATTATTCTCCTGCCCTGTATATATGTATCCCATTCTAAGTGGGGTCAGCACAACATATTGTGACATGTTTTGGCTAGTTATTTTACGACCGGCCGTCTGTCTGACGTCAACTTATCAGTTGCCTTTTGCGAGACCTGGCTAAGACATAAGTATGATCTATTCTACTCAGCTAGTTAATACACGGCGGGTCAACTTACATTAGTCGCATTTTAGCCTACACCTGAGTAAGAAATGAGGTTGGTCTATTCTACTAAGCCGGATACCATACGGCAGGTCAACTTACCTTAATCCCCTATTTCGACACCTCGGTAAGAAATGAGGGTGATCTATTCTACTAGCCGTATAGCAAAATTACTAATAAAGCTTCTTTATACATCGCAACTCATTCAAATCAGTTAGTATGAATATTTTTATACCATCCCTAAATACAACCGAATTTATCCATTCAGTTATTGCGTAACAATGGTGTTCCCATCAACTCTAACGGAATAATCCCATAGGTCACGTGACCGTTGATAAAAGAGGGTAATTGTATAAGAATAAGCGAATCACCTAAAACATTTGAACTATAGAATAATTAAGTAGTAATAAGTCGTCAATTTTACCCAGGATTTGATGATTTAAGTCAAAAATACAATACTCAGTCATACCACGAAGCCCTCCACTACACGGCGTATATGTCCTTTTATCATGGTTAATGTAGTACTGTCTTTTACCCGCAACATTGTTTGAGTGGACTGTTGTCGCGTGCGTGGTTGATAATAGATAGCCGCTTTTCAATGTCATCCTATTCCTGTAGAGTTACCAGGATTTATTTAGCCTATATATTACATCGGCGTATAAGGAGTAAATGTGCCAAATTTCATCGATATTGGTTCAGCGGATTCGCCGTGAAAGAGTAACAAACATACATCCATACTCACAAACTTTCGCATTTATAATATGAGTAGGATAGGATAGGATATTGAACGCTTAGTATTAAACTTACCAATCCTCTTGCCCTTATCCCACTCTAATTGGGGTAGGCACAACATGTTATAAACATGTTGTCACATAATTTGGCTAGGTATTCTTCGACCGGCCGCCTGACGTCATTTGACGTCAAATTACTTAAGGTATATTTTACGATACCTCGGTAAGAAAGAATTCAAACGGATACCATACGGCGGTTCAACTTAACTTAGTCGCCTTTTACAAAACCTCGTTAAGAAATCAGGGTGATCTATTCTACTCTGCCGGATACTACTCGGCGGTACCATAAGTAATACAATCCCTGTTCAAATAATTTATAGAATAAGGCGTTACTTTGCCGACATCAATAATACAACAGTAATAATAAAATTATTTAACTATAATCAGCGATAAAGTAAATAAATGTAATGCTAAATGTAGAGTGGACAATCCGTTTTTGTACCTGATACATTCAGGATTCGTAAAATCACATGCTCAAAACTCCACCGCCACCACAATACACAAGCAATACACGCATTCAATATTACAAACTCAACAATCGTTTCGCCCCGCAACCGAAGCATTATCAAGGGATAGTTTCCACGACTGGCTTTGCGATTTTGTCGTAGAGTCTATCTGAATAAACCATAACTTCTGGACTCTTAAAACAGTATTTTGTATTGTAAATATTTTTTACGTCTAACGTCATTTTTCAGCATACCTAGACTGTATTATTAAATTGCAAACATCCAAAATTATCAAAAGCCCACCGCCTAATCGTTTGGCTGTATTTTTTTTTCTATTTTTTTAACCAATTTTTCGGTTTCTAAATGACACGCGAAGGTTCGAAAATCCAAAATTATATCTTCGGATGCGCGCCATATATAATTTGGGACTATAATTCTGGACAATTTTTTTGTTTGTTTGTATGTAATTATGTTTTGTTCGGACGTCGACGGATCTTTCCGGTTTATTTTTTTGACTTCCATTTTTTTGTTTGTGGACACTCACGCCGCTTGGCCATGTGATATTTTTGAGTTTATTGTCATTATTCTTTGTTTCAGAATTATGTTCACTATTGTCAAATATAGGATTTTTTGATACTTTATTTATTTCAAAAAAAAAATCCGTTATGTTAAGCTTCATTCTTATTTTTTTAATCAAAACGCAAAAGGTGGCTTTATTATATTATTATACTATGCTAATGACAAAGCTATTCAAAATTAAACTTCTTTGAATTGAAACTTTCGTGTGTGATTTTCATAGTTAATTTTATAGAAATCGTTTATACAAGCAGGCGTTAATTTGCGGAATTTCATAGTACAGAATTTATGATTATTTTGCTATAATTCGCGTTTGTTAAGATAATTTATTTAATGCTTAGTGTAGGGAGTAGGCAATGTTCACATACCTTATACAAATCCTGACCACTCCGTCATCAGGAGGATGTCAAAATCGTAATGCATTACATTATCTTCCTGATGATGCTTCGGTTACGGGGCGCAACAATTGTAGAGACTGTAGTTGTGATTGTGTGTAGCGCGTTTTGTGATACGTGGGTACTGGTCCTACATGTATGAGGTATGTGAACTTTGTCTGTTTCTTATTGCAATTTGACTTTTGAAGCATTTTGCAATACAGTATAGCAGTTTAAAATAAATATTAAAAGGAAGCTGAAGTACTCGTAGAAAGCCTACTAATTGTAATACTGAATTTTGAAAAGAGTGACCGCCGAGTTTCTTGCTGGTTCTTCTTGGTAAGAACACCTTTCCGAACCAGTCGTAGCTTGTAAAAGCCGATTTGCATAAAGAATTATTTGAATTTAAATTGAAGATTACGTCTTTACATATTGTAAAAAATCCCCAAAAGCTGTCTCACTGTATGTGATGAATTTTCTCATAATTGTGAAAGGTTTTTACTAAAAGATTATACAGTAATAGTACAATCTGGGGGACAACTAATCCGATTTTCATGGGACTTTCACTGGAAGCTGGAAAATAGGGGACGTTGCATGGACAGGATTCCCGTGAGGTCTGAATTTAAGCGGAAAAACTTCGTGACACGATGATTTCTACGCGGGCGAAGCTAGTCTGTACTAATATATAAAGCTGAACAGTTTGTTTGATTGTTTGAACGCGCTAATCTCAGGAACTACTGGACTGGTTTGAAAAATTCTTTGAGTGTAAGATTATTTTGATTTGATTTGAAATGAAAATATAGGATCGAGCCCCACCTATCCAATTATTATTATTTTTTTTTTATTTTGTAAAAAATTACCGAGCAAGGCTCAGTCTAACTAGGTACTAAATATTAAAGATGTAAGATACTAATTTTTCGCAGTAACAATATTTGATGTCCCAGATGAAGCGTCTTCATTTGTGATTTTCTCCAGCTTATAATTAGGGTATTATCAGAAAATATATCCCCTTTTTTGCAATCGGTTGAGGCTCAAAAATAATTCAAAACACACTACAAACATCGAACGTAGCAAATTGCTCAAGCACACTCGTACCGGGGCACTCCAGGCAAGTACTCAGTCCTTTTGTCCCGGCGGCCATTGTTTTAATTTTCCCCGCCATCTTGGTTTCCTGTTGCAACCGCCAGTTAATTATGCCATCTGTCATAGGTTTTCAATAGCATGTTGTGTCTTTTTAAGCTGTTAAGCTAGAAGGGTTTTTGTTTGCTGGTTGAATAATTTGTTTATTGCATTACATTTTTTGCGTAGATTTGAAAGCAATGTTTGGAGTTCGGTTAAGCGTTTTGTTGACTTCGACTTACCTTCATTTTGTAGCGCTGAATAGGATCTTTGAATATCTTAGCAACATAGTGAAAAAGTGCTTGGTTTGTTTCAATGCGCAAGTAATAAATAAATATTTGGGAAAGCACACACGGTCATCCGTCCCCAAAGTAAGTAACTTAATATTTGTGTTATATATGATATATCTCTCTCATCAACCAATAGCCGTCCACTGTTGGACATAAGTCTCTTCTATGGACTTCCATGCTACAGGATCTTGTGCCGTCTGAATCCAGCAGTTCCCCGCGACCTTTTTGAGGTCGTCTGTCTATCTGGTGGGGGGGTCTGCCTACGTTTTCCGGTGTGGAGTCGCCACTCCAGCACTTTGAGACCCTAAGATCCATCGGTTCTTCGAACTATGCGCCCCGCCCATTGACACTTCAGCTTCGCGATCCGTTGAGCTATGTCTGTTCACTTTGGTTCTTCTACGGATCTTTTCATTTCTGATTTTAAATCACAAAGGGAATGGAAAATATACCTATTCTATATTTAAATTATTTTTTACTAGTGAACCAAACAGCTTAAGAAAATGCTTCAAACTGTAAAGCATGTTTGCTGCTGGTCAATTCTGGTCAAGGTCTGCAAATTTTCATTAAAATCAGTCCAGTTTCGGAGTCTATAAAGGATATACAGGAAACATTCATTTTTATATATTAAAATTATCTATTCAAGTTGCTTTAACCTTGTGGTATCCGCCTGAGTAAAATAGATCGCCCTCTTTCTTACCGAGGTGTCGTAAAAGATGACTAAGGTAAGTTAACGTCAGGCAGGCGGCCCGTTATAAAATACCTAACCAAATTAAGTGATAACATGATTATAACAAGTTGTGCCGACCCCACTTAGAGTGGGACAAGGGCAGGACCATGATGATCAATTAGGCACATAATTTTAATAGAAAAACTCATCGGTGCCTGCCCGGGGCTTGAACTCGTTACCCCCTGAAAAGACCCACGTGATCTCATCTCTGGATTATCACAGGTTAAGATATAGTTAAATCGAAATATTATATAATATGCAATACAACGTCACTCGCTAAATGTCCATTTCTTTATAAAATGTGGCCTTTGAATGCACTATAAAAAAAAATAATTCCAGTACAAAAATACCTAAAGCGCGTTCTCCAACACAATTCTTGGATATCTTTATAAAACAAATATATAATTGGGGGCTTCCCACCCCATGACGCCGTGTCGCCATGGCGACCGACGGGGCGGGCTGCCACAGTGGGGATGGCGGTACGTGGAAATTCTATAGGTATTTTTCATCAGTTTCAGTTTTAATCTACTAGTTGGCACCCGCGACTTTGTTTATCCAAAATTAGGTAGGCTTTTTCCATGTTTTTGGGCATTAAAAATACTAAAATTTATATTGAATATAAAACACTATGTTTGCCATAAACTGTCAAGTCAGCGTAGCTCTCAATCTCTCTCAATCAGCGTAGGAAATCTCGAGAAATGTAAATACCTAGGAACGATCCCCAACTCCCGAATTATTTTTTTTTATAGTTTTTAAAAAATTACCGAGCAAGGCTCGGTCAACCGGTTACCTTATTTATTATTAACAAGCTAGGGTGTGTAACCCACCAATTCGTGGCTTAGCTAATAAACTTCTATAATAAACGCCGTGTGGTATCCGGCTGAATAGAATAGTACCAACCTCTTTTCTTACCGAGGTGTCGTAAAAGGCGACTAAGGTAAGTCGACCTGCCGTGTGGAATCCGGCTGAGTAGAATAGACCAACCTCATTTCTTACCGAGGTGTCGTAAAAGGCGACTAAGGTAAGTTGACCCACCGTGTGGTATCCGGTTTAGTAGAATAGACCACCCACTTTCTTACCGAGGTGTCGTAAAATACGACAGAGGTAAGTTGACGTCAGGCAGGCGGCCGGTCGTAAAAACGCAGCCACATCATGTGACAGCATATTTATAACATGTTGTGCCGACCCCACTTAGAGTGGGATAAGGGCAGGAAGATGATGAAATCTTATACCCAAACCAAACCAAACAAATAACTTATGTACTTTTGCATGGCGCAAAGCAGGAGCCGCAAACTTACGTAGGTTCCTACTTCATTTATAATCTATACTAATATATAAAGTTGAAGAGTTTGTTTGTTTAAACGCAATAATCTCAGGAACTACTGGACCGATTTGAAGAATTCTTTAACTGTGAGGTAGTCCATTTATCGAGGAAGGCTAAAGGCACAACTAACATCACGATAAGATGAAGGGAGCAGCAATGAAAAATATTACTTAAATGGCATACCTTAATTTAAAGCCATTCTTACGTGCGCTAAATAAACGGCAAACGTTATGTGAAAATCATGTATTACAAAATTGTTCCCTTCTAAAAGTTACGTCGACAGTATATGTCTAGCTTTTAAGGTTAACTTCCTTTAACCATTTTTATGGCTATGAAAATACTATATAACGGTTTTAATCTTTCCACGCGGGCGGAGCCGCTGGCGATTGCTAGTTATGTATATTTTTATACCAAAATATTGACTTGCTATCAATATATATATCCTCCTGCCCTTATCCCACTCTAAGTGGGGTCGGCACAACATGTTATAAACATGTTGTAACATGATATGGCTGCGTTTTTACGACCGACGCCTGAAGTCAACTTACCTTAGTCGTATTTTACGACACCTCGGTAAGGAAGAGGGTGGTCTATTCTACTAAACCAGATACCACACGGTGGGTCAACATACCTTAGTCGCCTTTTACGACACCTCGGTAAGAAATGAGGGTGGTCTATTCTACTCAGGCGGATACCACACGGCGGGTCGACTTACCTTAGTCGCCTTTTACGACACCTCGTAAGAAATGAGGGTGGTACTATTCTTAGCCTTAATTCTTAGCTTAGCCGGATAACACACGGCTAAACCTGCTATAAATATAGTGTGAAGCAAATGCAAGAATACCTATTTCCTGAAACTTCTTTCATATTCACGACTACTTAATATCTCAAACTTATGTAAAATTAATTACCTAACAATTTTATAGTGAAAATTTCTTTCCGCCATTATACATTTTCGCGTACCCGCCGAGTAGTGTTTCAGGGTACTACAAATGCTCGAGCGAAATGAAAAGCGGGTTTATATTTCTTGTTTCGTCTTTAGAATTCATTGGAACTTTAATTTTAAACTGCGACTGGTACAGGCTTTCTCATGTTTTGTTTTGTATATAAATTAATTTTTATTTTACTTATTTATTAATAGTTTTTGTACAACAAAAAGCAAAATAAGAGAAACGGTTATCATTGTCTATCTAATGTACCTTATTTCAAGCAATAAAGATTATTATTATTAAACTTACATATAAAGGTGAAGAGTTTGTTTGATTGTTACAACGCGCTAATTTCAGGAACTACTGGATTGATTTGAAAAATTCTTTAAGTGTAAGATTATCCCATTTATCAAGGAAGGCTATAGACCATACAACATCACGCTAAGATGAATAGGAGAGGAGCAGCAATAAAAAATATAAAGCTTTCGTTGCGTGCGCTAAGTAAACGCTGAAAGTTATTCAATAAAATCATATATTACAAAATTCCCTCTAAAAGTTCTAAATAAAAGTCCGCGCCAGCATATTTAGCTTTTAAGGTTGACCCACTTTAACCATTTTTGTGGTTATCAAAATACTATATTACGGTTTTAATCTTTCCACTCGGGCGGAGCCGCTGGCGATTGCTAGTAGCTTTCTAAAATCAGATGTTAGTTACTATGCGGAATTCCGTAGTACAGAAATTAGGATACAATTATTCTGCTATAATCCGCGTTTGTTAAGATCATCTATGTAATTCTTGTCGTAGTGAATGTGTGTAGTGCTTGTGTATGTGCTGTTGGTGGCAGAGTTCTGCGGTACGAATACGTGTTGTAACTAATCTTGCATGTATAAGGTATGTGAATGCAGACAGCTTCCTACTCCTAGCATTACATTGATTTTTTACTTCATACCTTACTTAGGTTGGATTCATAAAAATGGATGCACTACCCACCTATAATACATAAGCACTACATGTGGTCGCGGAGTCTATCTCCTGGTTGAGGGGCAAAACGATTGTAGAGTTTGTGATAGTGAATGTGTGTGGTGACTCTACATTACATATATTTTCTATTTGCTTTATCGCAGATTAAAGCAAAATAATAATCATTATTAATTTATAGTTTTCGGGTTTTATCTTAAACAGACAAACAGACGCGGCGGAGGACTTTTTTTATAATATTTCAGCTGTGCCAGCGGTTTCACCCGCGTAGAAAACAGTGTCACAAAACTTTCCCGAATTGAATTTTTAAAAATAAAAGTAGTTATTGTGACTTGAGACATGCTGTTGCGGATCTTTTGTAGTGTTTCAGTAGATCTACAATTCTCTTGTACATTACTTTAGTAAACTCTGCTGGTTTATGCAGCGCACGCGAGTAAAGCTTCCCAGGCGATTTTTTCTCAACTGCGCGACCTCCTAAACAATTTATAAAAAACTTTTAAACCTACCGGAAGAATTGCACTACCTTTTAGTAAAAATCGTACAAATATCTGTTCAATAGATTTTGTGAAAATCACATAGACAGAAAGCTTTTGAGCACTGTTTTATAATAAGTCATCATTGTCCTCGCATTTTCCCGTTATACTAGGTCTGTTTTGCTAATCATGCGGCGCCATTTTTCCCTACAATAGGCGTCCTTCTCGCGGAGTCCTAAATTTCTCATGTCGGTTTGGACAGTCGACATTTAACTATATAATCATCAGGCCTTCTTTTAATGTGACCATACCATCTCAACCTTGTTTCTTTTAATTTTTCAGTAATAGGTACCACTTTAAAACTTTTGTTTTATAACACGTATATATATTAGTATTTGGGTACCTTGCTTGGATATTTTTAAAATGATATAAAAAAAAAGATAATAGGGCAGGTGGGGGTCGATCCTAGGTATTGTCCTCTCTAGTCCGCCCGTTGCCCAAATGAACCACCATGACTTTACGTTTGACAGCGAAAAATTGTGATTGTATTCAACGTAAATTTCAAAAATATTTTAGAGCCGAAAACAGGGATCAAACGACTTATTGAAAAAAAATAAATTATCTAGATCGATTTTTCTCCCCCAAAACCCCCACATGCTGAATTTCAGGAAAATCGTTGGAGTCGTTTCCGAGATTCTTAAAATATATATATACATACAAGATTAACTCATTTTCACCCTTACATCATTGACCTCCCACGAAGGCGCACGGAGCGCTTTGCGTCCTCGTTTTTATTGCGCACAGCAAGGGAGTGGAATTCTCTCCCGGCATCGATATTTCCGAGTTTTTTTATATGGATCTCTTTAAAACAAGAGTGAATAGGCATCTTCTAGGCAAGCGCGCTCCATCTTAGACTGCATCATCGCTTACCATCAGGCATGATTGCAGTCAAGCGCTCGCCTATTCTGCAATTAAAAAAAAATAAAAATTTAAATATTAAAGATGACTCTACAATAAGGTAAAGGGGAGTCGCTTGATACAAGCAGCACAAAATCGTGAGTTGTGGTGATCTTATTAAGAAACCTATGTCCAGCAGTGGACGCCCATCGGTTAAAGAAGAAGAAGGTAATACCTAGAACATTTTGGGAAGAGACAAAATCTCCTATCATCATCCTCCTGCCCTTATCCCACTCTATGTGGGGTCGGCCTTCCTTTACTATTGCCTCCTGGTAACAGTTCCCAACTATCACATTTAGTTTACATTGAAACATGGTCGCTGACTTACAAAATCGACTGAATTACGACCTTATGTTCATTAGAAAGCATACATCATCTTCCTGCCCTTATCCCACTCTAATTGTGGTAGGCACAAAATGTTATAAACATGATGTTACATGATTTGGCTGCCTTTTTACGACCGGCCGCCTGCCTGACGTCAACTTACCTTAGTCTACTAAACTGGATACCACACGATGGGTCAACTAACCTTAGTAGCCTTTTACAACACCTCTATTACTATTACTCTAGTACTATTCTATTCGGCCGCATACCACGCTGCGTAGACAAATTCTCCTATATCATTAGTCAACTCTGGTGCTACTCCTTTATATGCATATGAAATGAAATGAAATGAAATTTATTCCACAAAGGTGCTAACAGGACATTAACAAATTTAAGATTACAATTAAACTAAAGCTAAATAAATATAATAAATATCCGTAGCACGATGCAGAATAGGCTTTAGACTCAGCATAATACTGTGTGCCCCAACAGGGAGCACACAGAACTGATTTTCAGTTAAAGCTTATTGAGGTACGTCACGGACGACTGACTAACACTGATTAATAAAACATATAAATATATAGCCGTATAAAATCTATAAATAAGTAATTATGCTATCTTTCATTATATATACACAAACTTTTATTAAGATTAACAATATTTTTATTATTTTATATTTATAAATTAAAAATTGACATAATACATAGAATACCTATACTAAAGATAATAATATACCGCTACAAAATTCTGAAATTGTAATTGCTTTTCCAATAAAAAGTTCTTTAATAATTTCTTAAATAAAAGCTTACATTTTGAACCTTTTATTGAGGGAGGAATATTGTTCCAGCATTTAGTAGCGGAATATTTAAAGGATCCCTCGAAAGCTGCAGTTCGATGGAAAGGTATCCTAAGCTGCTTTTGACAACCTCTTAGGGGTTTCCGCTCTGAGTTATCCACCCAGTTTAGCTTCTCAAGGTACAGAGGCTAACCAGTTTTAATTAACTGATAGAGAAGCCTAGCTAAATGGAATATATATCATTCTTCACACAATAAGTTTTTTCTACAGCTTACGTCTAGTTATTTATCCGTACAGCAACTGCTAAAGTCAAAGCTGTCAATATATAAATGTCTCATTCAATTGTTACATAGCTGTTACATAAGGAGGGTGGATGTATTTAATATAGTCGATTTTAGGGGTATGTCGTGTCAGTTTTGAACGCGTCCAGTCGAGCGTAGAATATGGGGTTATTGGGCAAGTCACAAAGGGTATGGGAAATATACCTATTCTTTACATCCTCCTGCCCTTATCCCACTCTTAGCGCGGTCGGCACAATATGTTGCAAACATGTTGTCATATGATTTTGCTGCGTATTTTACGACCGGCCGCCTGACTGACGTAAACTTACCTTCGCCTTTTGTGACACCTCGTTAAGAAATGAGATTGGTCTATTCTACTCACTCGGCGGGTCAACTTACCTTAGTCGCCTTATACGACACCTCAATAAGAAATGTGGGTGGTAGTATTCTATTCAGCCAGATACGACACGGCGTAAATATACCTATTCTATATTTAAATGATTTTTTTACTAGAGGAACCAAACAGTTTAAGAAATTGCTTCAAACTTTAAAGCATGTTTCGCTGGTCATTCTAAAGATTATCTGCAAATTCTACAAATGACATACAGGAAACATTCATTTTTATATATTTATATCTATTCAAGTTGCTTTAACCTTGTGGTATACGGCAGAATAGACTACCCTCATTTCTTACCGACGTATCGTAAAAGGCGACTAAGCCAAAGTATCATTAGCCAAACTATGTAATAAAGTGTTTATTTTATAACATGTTTTGTGGAGCCCACTCAGAGTGAGATAAGGGTAGGAGAAGGTGATATTCAAGTTGGTTTTGGAATGGTCAAATTTTAGCCAACAACTGATTCGGAAAAGCGTTCATAATGAGAAGAACTAGTGAGAAACTAGGAGGTCACTCAAGAGTCCATATATTTAGACCTAACTCAGAACCGACTTGATAATTGCACTCATTTGGACTCTACATTTAGCAATACATAGTTTTTGACTATGACCCATATATTGAGATTTTTACCATGTCATAAAATGAAGATATATTAAACATGAATCACCATCCTCCTACCTTTATCCCACTATAAGTGGGGTCGAAACAACATGTTAAAAACATTTCACATGACTTGGCTACGTATTTTACGACCGGCCACCTGCCTGACGTCAAATTACCTTAGTCGCCTTTTGCGACACCTCGGTAAGAAAAAGGCTGTTCTATTCTACTTAACCGGATACCATACGGCTTAGAATAAACATGGCTATATGTAATTAATGTGTTGTCGAAGATTTAGATAAAGGCATTACAAGAAGCACCCTTGGGACGACATTTTCCAAAGATAGTAGAGCTCCCGCTAATTTTCTTCATTTCACACTAATCAAAAAGATTTTTTATTCAAATAAGCTCTTTCAAGCACTTTTGAATCTTCAAGGATCAATATGATTAATGAAGCTACAACTGGTTCGGAATGTTGCTCTTACCGAGAAGAACCAGAAAGAAACTCGGCGGTCAATCATTTAAACATTTTCAATTTTACTTTATTAAACCGCAGTTTTGTATGAAGCTGCAAGGATTTTCAAATCCAGGCTATTTATTATCCAAATAATCATCAATTTTGTAATATGCTTTACGTATAAGCATATCTCTTATACTTAATTTAAACCTTTCTGTAGACTGGATTGCGTAATTTTATTGTAGAAATTAAAGATACTTCTGCACTCGCCCGTATCATTCGTTAACGCTATGAAAGCTAACAGCATATTGCCAGTGAGAAAAAGTTTTTTATAGTCGGTGTATAAAAGTATATAATAATAGCTAAATTCATTGTTATATTACTATCTAACAAAAGAGTTAATTACATTTGATTTATATCGAACATAAGTCATTTATTTTTGTTCTAAGAACAGTAGATGGTATTAAATGATATTCTTAACAAAAACCATTAAATTTCTTAATAAAAAAGTATAATGAAAACCAACGCTTCATATACGGGGCAAAATAAAGCATTTTTCATTATAAGTTACTTCAATGAAATCCAAGCACGATCTCGACGAATAATATTTTCATAAAAGCTCTCAAATTAGCTGTCCCACTCGCACCCTTAGTCACATTAAAGCTGCAAAAAGAGACGTCGATAGTTCGATAGTCATTCGCTACATAAATCCTATAATGATATGCACGGCGACCCTCTTAACCGCCCCTCACTGTCTATTACAATATTTACTATACGATAAAGAGAGACAACAATATTGCTGTTTATACAGATTGAAACGATATAATGCCCGTGCTAGCCATTTTATTTTGAGCTTTCGCGGTTGTGCTTTTTTCGTATTTATAACCGGGCGTACGGTTCAGGCTTTTATGGTTTTCCTATGGTAATTTTTCATGGTTTGGAAAATGACGAATGGCGTATGATAAATTTTATTTACTTTTAGTTGACAGAGGATGGTTGTAAATGTTGTTTTAATGGCGTTGGTTTATGTGATTTATTAGTTTCGCTCTTTGTTACGGATATAGAATGGTGTTGTAAAAATAGAAGGATATAATCTAGTTAGTTAATAGTAAACTTTCTATTCTTCTTCTTATTGGTTACAGGTTTGACTGTCTCCATTAATAGTAAATGAGTCTAAAGCTATATTTAACTAAGTTGTATTTAGAGCTATTTTATAAGCAATATTTAGCTCTACCCCTTTACTATTAGGGGTAGATACCCGTTGAAAGTTTTTACACAGTATCGTAACACTATGTCGATTTGGCGGTACGGCTTTTCTATAGATAGTGGTAATTATAAATAAATTTAAACGATACCAACCTTTGAACGATAATTTAGATAATAATTCAAATTCCAATTCAAAATATTCTTTATTCGAGTAAACTTGTTAACAATGGCTATTGAATCGTCAACTCTACTGCTGGTTCGGAAAGCTGTTCCTACCGAGAAGAGCTAGCAAGAAACTCGGCGGATGCTCTTTTGAGTATATAATTTTTACAACTGGTCAAATTTAGTCATTACTATGTTATGCAGGGTCCAAGAGTAACTATATCCACTCATTCTTATCGTCTAAGTAACCCTCAACAGTATAGTAGGCTTTCTGTATTAGCCTTCTTTTAACAGTATTTTTAAACTGTTGTAACGGCAAAGCTAAATTCGTTTCCGGAATGGAGGTTTGAAATACAAAAGTTATAATAGAACTATTTTGCTGTAATCCGCGATAAAAATAAATTTTACCAAAAATTACAAATCTATGCGATTTTAAGGTAGTCTTTCTCTTGATGATTCGGCTACGAGGCGAAACGATTGTTAAGATTGTTGTAGTGTACGTGTGTAGTGCTAGTGTATTGTTGTGTCATTACTAGATTTTACGAATCCTGATACTGAAATATTTTACGATAGGAAGATAGCGATTTATATTTGAATACTTTATCTGAATTGCGAAATGTAGAAATACATTTATTTGCTCTCGCCCCCACGTCTTGCCCCTGCAGCGTTTCACGCGCGACTGAGCACGCACAATGACGGTTGATTCGCGAACTACCCCCAATTGCTACTTACCGATGAAATAAGACAATTTTACCGTTAAAACTAGTGGAAACATTCGCTTGTTAGGCTCTTTGTTATTTTTTATGACCACTTTCAATGGGTTAGTCCATGAATGGTGTAATTAGTGGACTTTGATGTGGGAAAATAAATTTTTATTTGATTGATTTCACTCCGCTTTTAATCTTAATTCCGTAGTCAAAGGAGAATTGGTGTAAGGCATTTATTAAGTTTATATCTTCTTGTTCAAGCTAGAAATTATAATCGGCCTTTTCAAGGGATTTTAGCATTATAAAATCTTATGCCGTGAAAGTCTGTCTATATGTCTTTAGTATTAATAGAATGTTTTTATGACTTTAAATAAAAGCATGCAACGGTGATTAATCTTTGTAATATCTACAATTTATATAAGGATTTATGTATAATAATATATGCTTTTTTATTATCTTGTGATAAATATTTTTTTTTGTTCACAATTTTTATTTCAAATTTGGAATTGCTTTTTGTTAAATTCTAAGAATGAAAATTTGAATAAATTGTGTTTTCAATTTTGTGGCTGGATTTAAAACTAATATTCGTTTAGCTAGGCTAAGCGAGCTTTTTATGCTGCCCATATCCCACTCTAAGTGGAATCGACACAACATGTTCTGAACATGTTGTAACATGACTTGGTTAGGTATTTTACGACCGGCCGCCTACCTGACGTTAACTTACCTTAGCTACTTTCTACGAAACCTCGGTAGCAATGAGGGTGGTCTATTCTGCTCAGCCGGATACCACACGGTGGGTCAATTTACTTTAGCCGCCTTTTACAACACCTCGGTAAGAAATGAGGGTGGTCTATTCTGTTCAGACGGCGGTAAGCTAGCTTTTTAATGTGTAAAAAAATATATGCAACCATACTAAAGACGTCTCGATTACAAGACAATGATGCATTAAACGATTTAAAATTATCCAAAGACCAAAAACTATGATCTATTTTTAATGATGGCCGCTAGGGACGCAATTACGTTCCAATTTTAAATTCAAATTTTCGGAAAGGCATGCGCAGGCGCCGGGCGACTGGCGCGATTTGTCTGCGGTTTGTTGAGAAAAAATACAGTCATTGCCGTTTCCGGGATAAATATAAGGGGTCCTTTGTCCGGGGTGGGATAATTTGCGCTTTGGAACTGCGGTCATATGTTATTGCTATAATATATTTAATGTCAACAAACGTAGGCAAAAATTGAGTCGTGTGGTATTCGGCTGAATAGAATAGTACCACCCTCATTTCTTACCGAGGCGTAGTAAAAGGCGACTAAGGTAAGACGACCCGCCGTGTGGTATCCGGCTGAGTAGAATAGACCAACCTTATTTCTTACCGAGGTGTCGTAAAAGGCGACTAAGGTAAGTTGACCCGCCGTGTGGAATCCGGTTTAGTAGAATAGACCACCCTCTTTCTTACCGAGGTGTCGTAAAATACGACGAAGGTAAGTTGAAGAGGCAGGCGGCCGGTCGTAAAAACGCAGCCAAATCATGTAACAACATGTTTATAACATGTTCTGCCGACCCCACTTAGAGTGGGATAAGGGCAGGAGGATGACGAAACATAGGCAAAGGTTCTTTCATGTATTCCGATATCTGATATTCTTGTTTACGGTTATTTATCTAATTGCTGTACTCGCGATTTTATTTGCGTCAATTATTGCTTTAAATACTATTAATAATATGTTTTTATTCCGGAAAGCAAAAAAGGAGAATTTTTCTATCCTATATGTCAATGCAGTATGTAAAATTATCTGTTATTAGGGTTGCCACCTTTTTTTTGAAGAAAAATAGTATTTTTCTTTTTAAATCAAAAAAATATAGAACTCTTAGGAAATTCAGGAAAAAAAATAGTACACATCTATTTTCAATCATTATTCATTTTTTCATGATTATTTATTATTAATTTTCGCTGGACAATGACAAAGGAGTTAGAGTTACTAACTTAGCCCCGTAAATACATGAATGAGTTTTGTTCAAAAAATCCCTGCATTCCTGCACCCGCAGCACTGCATAGGGAATGTTTGATTAAAAAAAAATCACAGTTGATTAAAAAAAAGCGCGACAATTGAATTAGCGATAAAAATATAGTATTTTTCGTCCTATATTGATTTCCTATAATATATAGTATAATTGACTAAAATATAGTACGATACTATATAATATAGTACGGGTGGCAACCCTATCTGTAATAGCATAACAGACAGAGAGACTATTGTCTTATATATAAAATGAATGTTTGTCTGTCCTTTATAGACGCCGAAACGGCTGGACTGTATTTAAAGAAATTTTCAGACAAGTATAGATTTCTTATTGATGAATGGAAATAATCTAACCAGTGTATTATTATACTTTTGTTTTCAATATATTCATATTTCTTCAATTCTAATTCTTTATTGGCGCGAATATTTTTGCAGCTACATAATTTACCCAAGTATAATTTAAAATTTAATTATGACTGGTAAAATATTACAAATTACAAATGAACTTAACAAAAATTTATCATTTAGTCAGTTATTTTTTTCTTAATTTATCATATAAATTATAGATCGATTTAACAATAGTCAAAAAGAAACCAAAATTCTAATAATGCTGTTAAAAATAAACTTTAAACACATTTTACATATTACACGTATTATGTTAAATTAATGAGTTAATGTTGTTTAGCATAATACAACGGCGCCATGACTCGTTATGCTAATCAAAATGGCGGGCTTTTTTTTAGTTTAAATTCGAAAGAAATATGTAAATCGATGATTTCAAAGCGGAAAGACAAAAAATAGTAAATAAATACTTATATTCGATTTTCCTTTTTCTTCAACAGTTAGACTTAATTTTGTTCAATTAATTTCCAGGCCATCAGGTCATCTACTGTTAGCAACTACATTATACATATTATTGTTATTGGATGTGTTCTTTTTTTATTCTATACAAGCATTTTTTGCACAGTATTACAATTTTAATTGTATAAAAATTCATCTATATTGATCCAGCGGTCGAGTCATGTAACGGACAGAAAGACAGACGCTACGCTATATACGCTACGCTTTATACCAATTTGCTGCATAACAACTTTTTTGAATTCGGTCACTTTAATATTAAGCGTAGAATGTATTTATGTACATAATAATAGCTTAATTTTTATGTAAAAGGTGTACCTAAATATTACCTACTTATCTACCTATAGGCGAAACTTAGATACATAATTTAATAAAGTAAAACATAAGAGTCCCATAGATTATTTACATGTGCTAATAGACGAAAATGCATATTTTAAATAAATAAATTGGTTTTTTTTGTAGGTTTTGAAACGTTAGTTCGAGATCTTCAGGTAAGTAAAAAATACTTGTGTTAGAGCTTAGTGTTAATGGAAACCACAAAGGTTTCTCTACGACCCTTAATTTTCGCGGAATTAAAAAAAGCCTATATATTGTTCCAAATTTAAACGTACACCTGTACGTAAAATTCCATGCAAATCGATTAAGTAGTTAGTGCATTAAAGCAATGCGTACAAAGACAAATAATACTCGCAGATAATAAATAATTTGCGCGTTTATGATTAGTGGAATTCGTATATAATGTTGTTAGTTATAATTATGATTATGTAAAAAAAGTAAAGGATGTATTAATATATGCAAAAGCCTTCAGATAACCCTCTTCGTAAACGATTTTGAGACAGATGTGTATCATTACTGTATCCCACATTAGTCAAAGGCTAGCTTAGTTTGGAACATATTAACATAATCGTTTTTTTTGGCACAGAGCAGGCAATCGATAGAGCTGGTAATTGTTGAAAATGTCTGTGGAAAAAAAATAAATGTCACAAGACAGTGTAGCCAACATCTTATTATATTTTCATTTGTAGTGTATTTAAGAAACATTAGACTCAATTCGATAGTATCTAATACAGTAAAGGCTTTTAGGAAATATTCGATTAAGTGAGAGAAGTTTAAAGAATATTAACATTATGTACAGTTTTTTTATATTAATTTATAATTAATAAAAGTAATTTGATTTGAATTTTTTGATGATAATGAATATCATGAGCTTAGATTAAGCATAAATAACAAAATTTCTTATGATTCATTTAATTTAATTTTATTTTATTTTTGGGAAACAAACAATGGTTTATTTCCCTTTTACTATGTAAATATTTAAACATAAATGTAGCGTACATCAATAAAGTTTCCGCTAAATGTTACATAAATATTAGTAAGTTAAGAGCTTCACTATTTAGTGTTTTTATACAGTAGTTTTCTTGTTCTTATTTTAAAAAAAATATAATAATTTTATAAAATAATAAATAAATATTTAAGGACCACCACTAGCTACTACATAAATTATTAAACTATAAACTAAATTATAAGTATAGATTAAAAATTAAAATCCAAAAACTTCATTGCTCTGTATTTTTATTTTCGTGTCAACAAAATATAGGCAATATAGGACTTTGAAAAAACCATAATAATACGACCCCGTGAGTAACTCGTACAAAATTATGAATATTAAAAACGACCCACTATATTCGGACATGGTTAGACGTGTTTTAATGATAATCATGATGTACAGATTGTTACGGTTTTGTTTAATAAGGCTTGTTGACCAGCTGCGATGCGAAAATATCATAAAGATATCATACATAAGGCACAAGGGCACAATATTTCACAAGTTACCAATAAACTGTCAGTTAGCTTATTCGGAACATATCTGACACATATTTAGGAATTTTACGTTTCTCAGGTTTTTGATAGGCTTATTCAGCACTTAAAGTCCTTAATAAGTTAACAGGTAGATCATGTGTCTGTTATTTTGTTTATCTACTGCATAGCAAGTACCAATTTCAAAATGGCAGTGATTTTATTTTTTTAATATTTTTCACTTTTTAGAGACATTTATCTGCTACTTAGTTTAATTGTCGCTTAACTATCCGATACTTTATCAGTAAATTGTGAAACAGACCCTTAGAGTAGGGGAGTCAAAAACATGGGCCTGTAAGTGATGGTAGATAAAACACAATAAATAATAAGGGGGAAGATGAATTTCGTATACTTCATCTTTGTCTAATCACTAATGGGTCAGCCATAGCGGAACATGTCCACGATTCGGGTGTTAACCACTACATAAGGTTTGATAAGGCTATCGTGTTATCTAGGGAAAAATTTCTAGTACCCAGAAAAATACGTGAGTCGATTGAAATAAGCCGTCACCCGAACTTTAACAGAGACTGTGGATGGGCACTGCCTCCAGCGTGGAAACCTATTTTTGGCACTACTGGCACGACTAGGTCTTTAGTTTTAGTCTTTAGCTAGAACCGGACACCGTAAGCGTCGCATGCACAAATTTCTTCCGGGCATCCGATAACGAAGACCAGAGCAGCGACGGGGAGTGCTTAGAAGACGCGTGACCAGCGCCGCTGCCGGCCCTCCCCCCGCTCCAACCACTCTCGAGTCGCGCCCTGCGAACTGCTACACGCAGTTCCCGCCGCTATAACGCCGCGTAAAGAGCTCATGAATAAGAGCCCCGTATGGGCTTGAAACTAGTCGGGCGCATCCGATAAAATAACACGTGAGTATAGCCGGTTTCTATACATTAATTTGTCTAATCACATATAAAAAAGAGATACAGATAGATCAACTTCAATACACATCGTAATTTGACCTAAGAATAAATTTTATTAAAATGCGACTAAGGTAAGTTGACTCGGCGTGTGATATCCGCCTGAGTTGAGTAGACCGTTTTGACATCGATCTCATTTCTCTCGATCGTTGTCATTTTTTCCCGAGGTGTCGTACAAGGCGACTAAGGTAACACGTTGTGCTAATCCCATTTAGAGTGGAAAAGGGCAAGAGAATGATAATGAGAATATTAAACAACTGCATTCATAATTGTAATATCGTAGGTATAGCTTGAACTGCTAGCCAGCTTTATATTTTCGGTCGAAAATTGTTAGCCCCGCGTAGGATATGGGAAAATGCTGCGGTATTTTCAAATTATATCGTCCCCGGGAACTGATTAAAAACCAAATTATACCGGGAACCCGGTCCAGACATATTCTTCATCCAAAATGGAAATTGAAAATTTCATATTTTTTTTAGTTCTTTACTTTTAGTTGCGCGGGTAAAAGCTAGCTAGTATTATATAAATTGTGTGATGACAATTGCGTTTATAATATTGCGGCAATATTAGTGAATGATACTTCTCTTAATATAATATGTTGGCGAAGCTAGTATCGTAATATGCGCACTGATTCACACTGGTCGAAGACTTCGGTCTTCAGAGAATTAGGTGTACATGTGTTTAATATGCCAATCTGCGTCAGAATGTAGAATCCTTTTCTATTAGTAGAGAGAAGGTCTTTGTCATGTGGAGTTGTAAAAGCTACCTTTCGAGTATTTTGATTCTATATACCTGTTTACCTGAAAAGTTTGTGATAGCCCAGCAGTGAGACCGTGTGACTCTCTAAAAACGATAATGGATTAAAAGCCCCGGGCAGGCACCAATGAGTTTTTTTGCAATTTATCATAGACTAATTTTCGGTGAAGGAAAACATCATGAGGAAACCTGCATATCTCTAGATAATTCCAGGGATATGTGTAACCTACCTACCAATCCGCATTGGAGCAGCGTGGTAGGTCTTACCTCCAATACTCCTCTCCAAAATCGGAGAGAGGAGGCCTATACCCAGCAGTGAACGTGGTAATAAAATTAATATTAAAGCTGGGCCCAGTGGTGAGACCATGAAACTCTTTAAATAAGGTCGAGGGTTTGAACGCCGGGCAAATACCGATGAGTTTTTCTGTTATAACTTCTGAGAAAATATTTATCTTAAGTAATTATATATAAGTAGCATCTTTTCAAGTATTTTACTAAAATCAAATTAATAGATTAAATAGTTAAATTTATATAAAAGTTTTCCTTTTTCTCTATACTACCCGTATTCTCTTTCTTCTTCAATTCTTGTCCTTTTCCTTCTGTTACTCAAAGCGCCTTTATACATGTACTTTTTTTTACTTTTTCTTTCTCTTTTCTATATGTATAAAAAGAAATAAATAAAATATGTGTCCCATTGATAGTTGCAATTTATCACACGCTTTTTCGTGAAGGAAAAGATCGTGACGAAAACTATATATCAGGGATATTTGTAATCTACCAATCTACATAGAAGTAGCGTGGCGAGCCAAAGAGCCAAGGCGAGCCCTTTTTTCCAAAAACAGAACGCCTATACCCAGCAGTGGGATATTAGAAGACCAGAGAGAAGGAGAGTTTACCTTACTTTTCCTTCCTTCCTCCTTAGAGACCTTACTTTTCGAATCACCAACATCATAATGACGGCACTATATTGTATGCATTGTGGGCTACAATACAGATATCTATAGCTTTATATAATTTTAAACTTATTTTGAAATATTAGCGTTGCGTTTTACAAACGATAACGCAGCTTCTTTTCTCCTGCCCTCATCCCACTCTAAGTGGGGTCGGCATAACATGTTTTCAACACGTTGTTCCATGATTTTTTCCCTATTTTAAGTGGAACTCATTATGTTGTTCCATGGTAAGGCTACCTATTTTACGACCGGCCGCCTTTATGACGTCAACTTAACTTAGTCGCCTTTTACGACACCTTGGTAAGAAATGAGGATGGTCTATTTTACTCAGCCGGATACCACACGGCACTTGCTTTAGTCGCCTTTTACGACACTTCAGTAAGAAAAGAGGGTGGTCTATTCTATTCAGCTGGATACTGCCAGTTGGTTGCCGGCTGGTCAACTAACCTTAGTCACCTTTTACGGCAACTTGGTAAGAAATGAGGGTGGCTTATTTTACTCAGCTGGATACCACACGGCACTTACCTTAGTCGCCTTTTACGACACCTCGGTAAGAAATGAAGATAGTCTATTCTACCCAGCCGGATACCACACGTCACTTACCTTGGTCAACTTTAAACACAAAACGCGATAAATTTGTGCCAAATATGGAAGGCTGAGAATTTAATTTTTTTATAAATTAATATTTATTATTATACTTTATTACTGGCTTACGTATATTTCTATAATAGCTGACTTTCATACGCATTTCTTCCAATTTAATGGTTGCCTGGGAGATAATCGATTTTCGATTTATACATATCGATTTTAGCAACGCTATCTATTGGCGAATAGCAGACATCAACGTAAGCGCCAAAGTCACGCAGCGGTGAATTCAAGCATCTCAAATTGTCGGCCATGATCATATAAGTACTATTAAGCTGGTATTAGCCACAAATTAGACAAATTTATGACTGTTGCCCGCTAATAATGTTTGCCCGTGACATTCGCTTCCTTACAATCTTGTATAGATAAAGATTCAATTATACATGCATTTATAACTCAATAAGTTCTTATTTGACTTTTATTAGATAGGACATGAAGTAATTTATGTAGTTTCCTTTTGTCAATCCTGTTCTTTTCTATTTATTACTTACTTGCTTTTTCCCGCCACTTCGTTCGCATGGACTATTGTCTTGTGATAGGTTGATAATAGAAGGCGCTTTTTAGTGTCATCCTATTCCTGTAGAATAAACAGGCTTTCTATAGTCTATATATTATTTGGCGTATAAGGAATAATTGTGCCAAATTTCATCGATATTGGTCCAGTGGATTCATCATGAAAGAGTAATAAACATATATCCATACTCACAAACTTTCACATTTATAATACTAGCTTTTACCCGTAACTTCGCGTCAATTGTCTTCGCGCGATAGGTTAATAATAAATGGCGCTTTTCAATGTCATCCTATTCCTGCAGAATTACCAGGATTTCTAAAGTCTATATGTTACCCCGGTGTATAAGGAATAATTGTGCCAAATTTCATCGATATTAGTCGTCGTGAAAGAATAACAAACATATATCCATACTCAAAAACTTTCGCATTTATAATATTGGTAGGTTTAGCAGTCACATGGTTGTTTTTATGATATTCAAAGCTAAATTCTGAACTTTTTGTACGTGAACACGTCAATTGTCCCTTTCATGTCTTTATCAATCAATTAATTGTGATAAATTGTCTGCCTGTCCGATGTGTAATAAGATGTCACTGAACATAATGACATTCTATTAAACTTGCATAGAATCGATTATATTATATGTAAAGTTTTTAATAAAAAGGTAGGATGCTATGACGCAATAAGGTGGACAGAATATTAATAATTCGTAAAAAAAAGTCTATTGCTCAAGTGTACTGGCTAAATTATAATATAAATAAAAAACAAATGGGAATCCATAGACAAGAAAGAATGATTACAGAAATAGTTGATACGGTTTCTTCTTCATCTTACCATCACCCTATGTAATGGGGGCTATTATGACCCATATGTGGCTTAAAACAACTGCTGTCTAAATACAACCCCTTTGGGCTTCAATGGCAGCGAAAGTATTATTAATAAATTGTATTGATCTATAAGTTTACGCTTATTATCAAATAATAGTGTTAAGGACTAAGATCGTCTGTTGCGTATGTTCTCTTAGCACGAATGGGGCGTAAATGGACTATCAATGGTGACCCATCCAATTATTGACCAAAGTCACTGTTCAGCCGATAGAGCAATATTTTGCTTTGAATTTTACTTATAAAACAATATTTTAGTAGCCATTGTATAGCCACGTCTTAGTAAGTTTTATGCATGTAAATGGGTAGAAGCTGACCGTTTGTTTGCTTTCTTTCGCACTGAACATTGTATAGGCTCAATGAAAATAGACTGTGAAATCAGCGTAATTTATTCGGGGAACGAGCAGTCTCGAGAAATGTAAAAATCTAGTGTCGATCTCCAACTACCTAATTATTACTATTATTTTTTTTTAGTTTCTTTTTTTTTATTTGTATAAAATTACCGAGCAAGGCTCAATCTACCCGGTACTAACTAAGAAAACGTAGATTAATATACAATTATTATTATATGTATTCTTTTTTAGGAAACATTGTAGTAAGTTATCTTCTATTTTCGTATCGGAAATTAAATACATTCTCTTGAGTTTTGAGAGAGTTCTTATTATATCATACAGCTAAATGAATTCTATTTGATATCTTGATAAATTAACTCACTGAACTCTCGTAAGTACAAAGTTTGTCCGACCAGTTTCGAATATCTGGAATTCCGAGGCAAGATGTATTTCAAGGCGTTTTAGCATCTGGCACCGACCGACAAAGCCAATACCTATTAGTATAGCTGACTTCTCTATAAAAAAGTATGTTGTTGGTCAATTATTCTACAATAAATAATTCCTATAAGAAAAACGTACCCGTCACATTGATCTTTAAATTCCTTTTAAAAATATTATGCCGAGTGCTTTATAGAGGCAAAAGAGAAAAATATCGACCGTCTCATTCGTTTTGAAATGGCGTGTGTCAAATGGCAACTCCCACGTTATTCCGTCAGGGCCGTATTCTACGTTATTAATGTAACGACAAAGTTTTTTATGATTGCCTACTATATATGCCGTGTGGTATCCGGCTGAGTAGAATAGACCACCCTCATTTCTTACCGAGGTGTTGCAAAAGGCGAATAACGAGCAGATTAGACTACTGTCTTTCTTACTGAGGTTCGTAAAATGAGACTCAGGTAAGTTGACGTGAGGCAGGTTACCGGTCGGAAAATACGTAGACAAATGATGTGACGACATTTTTGTAACATATTCTGCCGACCTCACTAAGAAAGGGATAGGGCCATGAGGATGATGATGAATTTTGTCTACTATCATCGCATCATCCA
This sequence comes from Morpho achilles, assembly GCA_947086495.1. Classification (NCBI taxonomy): domain Eukaryota; kingdom Metazoa; phylum Arthropoda; class Insecta; order Lepidoptera; family Nymphalidae; genus Morpho; species Morpho achilles. The sequence goes on along the minus strand of CAMTZB010000008.1, from coordinate 4,122,339 downwards.
AACAAGCAGCTTTCTCTACTTGTTTCTGGATGCAATTTACGAGTTAGCATAATGTATGTACACAGTACACTCTATATTACTTTCTCTAATCAAGACATCAATCTCCTGCCTTTAACCCAGTCTAAGAGTACATTAGTCGCCTTTAACGACACCACGATAAGAAACAAGGATGGTCTATTCTACTCAGCCGGGTACCACACGGCAGTTCTCTAATCAAGAATTATAACAAATATTATCATCACCCTTGTGTGATGGGCTTTCGGAAATTAGAACATAAATCAAAATTAATAAGAAATGAAAATAACAATCAATCAACAATCGTTTCGCTCCATAACCTAAGCATCATCAGGAGATAGATTCTACGACAAAATATCACATATAACTTATTATAATTAATATGTTTAATTAATATGAGTATATATGATTACTGTATTTGTTCATAGCTTTGATGTTAGAATATATGTTTCTACAAGACGAAAACGGTGACATTTCATTAGTCAAGTGACTTAAATAAAACTTACATATAATTTTCCAATACCTCCCTGACGCTTCACGACATTTGGCCGTACGGTGACATAGTTCCGTAAACTAGTTTCGCCCGCCGGCGACGTTCACTTCGAATTTACATTTGTCTCACAAACAGTCCTTCCATTTTGAATAACATTGTAAAATGTTTAGACTATTATTATGTATATATAATATAGTGTTTATACATACATTAAATATACATCATCTTCCTGCCCTTATCCCACTCTAAGTGGGGTCGGCACAACATGTTATACACATGCTGTAACATGATTTGGCTGCGTTTTTACGACCGGCCGCCTGCCTGACGTCAACTTACCTCTGTCGTATTTCACGACACCTCGGTAAGAAAGAGGGTGGTCTATTCTACTAAACCGGATACCACACGGTGGGTCAACTTACCTTAGTCGCCTTTTACGACACCTCGGTAAGAAATGAGGTTGGTCTATTCTACTCAGCCGGATACCACACGGCGGGTCGACTTACCTTAGTCGCCTCTTACGACACCTTGGTAAGAAATGAGGGTGGTACTATTCTATTCAGCCGGATACCACACGGCGTATGAAATAACGCATCTATGTATTTAATAATATACGTTTAGGTAACGGATTAGGGAGGCTGTGGCTGTTTTATCTCGTCAGTGAAATCCTCAGATATGAAGTCCTGGAGAGAACTGATTATTTCAACATAATATGATTATATTTTAAGCTTAAATAGGAATCTTTTTATCCATATATGTGATAATTGAAAACGTCGCCTACAGGCTGAATTTTCTGTATTTCAACCATAGAAAAATGGGAATCTTATCCTAAATGCGATAGATGAAAGCGTAACATATAGGGTGAATTTTCCAACTATAATATTAGTAGGAATTAACACCTTGCATGAGTTTGTATGAATTTCCGTGTAAGTAGAATAAGAAGCGATCTGTTTCTTTGCCACTATTGGGCAAAGATCTGCTTTCTCTCTGAGAGATGAATCGATGCTTTGGTCAGTCACATTGCTTCGATTTAAACAGATAGGCTCCACATATCTGTTCTAGTTCAGATATCCAAGTTTCATCAGGATGATTTATGCAATATCCCCAAGGAAGGGACCTTCACCCAGCTCTGTTATAGAGTAAACATTTATCAGACTTTATCACATGAAGCTTTAAAACTATTTACTTAAACAAATCTGCATACCGAAATATTTTCTTTCGATTATTATACGGGTTTACCGTTAGTAATTACGCTACTGGTGAATAGATGGCGTTACTAGTACTACTAGTACTAATTTAAGTCCTGTCAAATGGGACGATACAAAAACCTTGGGTATCGTATTTTATACTAAGTTCCTGGTTGACCGAACCTTGCTCGGTATTTTTTTTACAAAATAAAAAAAAAATAATTGGGTAGGTAAGGTTCGATCCTAGGTATTTTCATTTGTAGAGACCACCCGTTCCTCGGATAAACTACGCTGACTTACAGTTTTCGGCAAAAATAGTTTTATATATTCAATTCGAATTTATGTATTTTTTAATGCCCAAAACAGGGAAAAAACTATTTCTTTTTTCTTCCCTCCAAAACCTCGTGAATGCTTAATTTCAGGAAATTTCCATTTTTGATATTTCGAAAATATACATATATACATATATATGTATACATACAAAATTAACTCATTTAAATATTAAAGACACTTTTTGACAAGTTTATATTGAAAATTGAAAATCGAATAATCCGCAAAACATAATTTGGCAATACATTTTAATATTATTAACGCGACAGTGTTCCGTTTTCCCAATCTATGACGACACTGCTATACTAAGTATAAGCCGCTTATCTAACATAATCACTCAAATTCTCCAGAAAACGGTTTGGATCTTCGGATTCTTTCTCGTCTCAACGGAACGTCGTCCCATGATGTGATTTTTTATTATTCAGTTAAAGGAAGTATTTATTTATTTATGGACCAAAAAAGAAAACATACAAAAATGCAGTTAAATGGAAATCGAGTACAAATGATAACTTATCTCTATAAGAGATCTCTGCCAGCGACCCTAGGTGGTTGGAGAACTAGTAGAAATTTTTTTTAATGTACCCATACTAATAGGTACATTAAAATTTTTAAAATAGAATAATAAAGCACTATATACAAAATAATAAATTATATATTGATAAACTTACACTCTAATATTCATAAAATAAAATACATATATAATAATACATACTTATACTAATACTAAGTGAAATAAACTTACATAGATATAGGTTATGACAGCGAGGAATGATAGTATTGCTTTAGCCTAAGTTTGAAAGTGTGCAAGGAAGGAGAGTCTATAAAAATGTATCTATCTGGTAGTAAGTTCCAAAGACGGGATGCATGGACGGTAAAAGACTTAGAGAAAGACATGGTTATATAAGGGGGCACTGACAATGACTTAATTGCTACGCAAGAGCGTGCGGTTTATTGTAACGCAACATATTTTCATTTAAAATAACACAATGTCTGAATACGAAGGTATACGACAGTGTTTGTTTGAAGTTATAACTTGGGATGCCAAGCTTGCAGATGACTATCCGAAGCCCGTCGCATGCCGCCCTAAATGTCCTAGCTTTGCGCTTTCCGTACTGGGTTTATCGGACGCCCATCTCAAGAGGTCTTTGAGGCAGTCGATACATCTGGTGCTCCCGATACATCGAATGCCTCATGAATATTGTTATGGGGTAATTGCGCGGATACTAAAAAAAATTGTATTACAAAAAAGAGCCATATTTGGTATTTACAAATTAAGCCCGCGTTAGTACCTGCCAGAGAAGTTTAAGGAAAAAGGTATTTCCTTTACAGTATATTTTAAGCAATTTAATTTTTGTACATAAGAATATAAAGAAATATAAAACGATAGGTGATGTATATAATAGACAAAGTAGGAACCAACATAAGCTTGCGGCTCCTGCTTTGAGCCTTGCAAAAGTACATAATTTAAGCTTTTCCATTACAGCAGTTTAAAAACACTGTTAAAAAGAGGGTGATACAGAAAGCCTACTATACTGTTTTATAGTAGGCTCTTTGTTGACAGTAAGTAATAAGAATTATAGTTTTAAAAGAGCAACCGAGTTTCGAGTTTCTTGCTGGCTCTTCTCGATAGGAAGAGCTTTCCGAACCAGCAGTAGAGTTGACGATTCAAAAGCACTTGTTTACAAGTTTATTTGACTAAATTTTTTTTTAATTTTAATTGGAATTTGTTGTATCGTCTAGCGGAAGGAGGGGCTACTTGGAGGTGGCGCACTCTGGGGTTCAGAGTTGCTGGCAGGGGTGGCGCCAATATATCCAACGGTACCCTGTCTCCGCCACTAGCAGCGTGGTAGAGCACTCAAGTTGTCTTAGCCGGTGCGAGTCTTACATACGGCGGGACCTATACGATACGATATTTCCCGATAAAAAATGGGATTGGACGACAGAGACAATGAAATTAATTAAAATGCATCATCATCTTCCTGCCCTTATCCCACTCTAATTGGGGTCGGCACAGCATGTTATAAACATGTTGTCACATGATTTGATTTATTTTACGACCGTCTGCCTGCCTGGCATCAACTTACCTTTGTATTTTACGACACTTCGGTAAAGAGGGTGGTCTATTTTACTCAACCGGATACCACATGGTGGGTTAACTTACTTTAGTCGCCTTTAACGACACCTCTAAGAAATGAGGGTGGTACTATTCTATTCAGCCGGATACCACACGGCGTGAAATTAATTAAAATGGATTGTGAATTCTTTATACAAACAAAGAAAGTTAGCAATACATTATATCACCTGTAGTTGATCGAAACCAATTAATTATATTACCTCGTGTCATATCGGCTCAACGATCAACCTCCTTTAGGACCATCTTAAATTAATCAAATTGATCTGATTTATCTCGGTATTGCACCCCTTTTCCTGCATTGGAGGTCAAACGAAATATCTATCAACAGAAATAAGACTCTCCTCCTCTGACTTAAAGTATACACTCCTTTAATTTATTGATTCTAAATCATTTAATGGTAACGTCATAACTCCTTAAGATGTTTGCGAGAGAAATTGAAATTTGGGACAATGGATTAGGGTTTAGATTCGAATGTGCCGGTATCAAGTGCAGCCAAATTGGGAGGAAGAACCAATTACTGTCAATTCTCTTGAATTAGACAAACAGTGGGACTTTTTCGGGAGCCCCAATCTAATGGTGAAGGCCGTACACTCCGAAGACTTCTTATCTAGCAATGTACATTGTGTTCATATATATTTAATATAGTAATATAATTATGATATTGTTAGGAATCCAGATCTCTAAGCTATGACAGCCTATATAAGACAATGGTTGACGTCATTTGGTCTTGTACACATTCTGATACAGTCCTCCATAGCGCGTCGCTTTAAGCGGAGGTCCGGCTTAACAGGAGGCACCCTTAAGGAGACGCTCCCAGGATGCTTTTCAACACCCGGCAAAGCTTCTGCGCTCGCCCATCCTCTCAGTAACGGTGTCAAATCGTTCAGGGCTAACAACCTTACTTAGTGTCCGAAAAAAAAACATTTGCTCTCTTTTGACGTGCGGCATTCGTCTAGAATCTAACCTCGAATAATCGCTATTTGTGATAAGAGCGACCATTGAGTTTCTTGCCAGTTCTTCTCAAGTGGATTAGTGTTCCGAACTGGTGGTAGAATCATTTTGTCATTGAATTTCGTAGTGAAAAGATGCCCGGCGTGATTCCCTTATTCGCATTCGTTTATTTTTTTTTAATCATTTTAAATTGAATTTAGACTTAATTACTCACAATATTTAATGAGATATCTCATCTTATTTTTCAACAGATTCTCGTCCGAGATATATGCCACCGCTAACATGTAATAAACATGTAACACGATTTGGCTAGGTATTTTAGGACCAGCCGCCAGCTTGACTTAAGTCGCCTTTTGCGACACTCCGTTAATAAAATAGGACGGTCTATTCTGCGGGTAAACTTACCTTAGTCGCCTTTTACGACACTCGAAAAGAAATGGTCTATTCTGCTCAGCCGGATATCACATGATAGGCCAGCTTACGACACCTCGGTAAGAAAGAGAGGGGTTGGTCTATTCTACTTAGCCGGATACTATACCATACACTATACCGCTATCAAAAGTGTTTATTTTATGCATTTTAATGTTCGGCCTCATTGATACGTTTCTTACTTTGAGATTGCATTTGAGATTAATCTCTTGCGGTAAGTGGCATTGAATATGATACTACGGGGTTCCTTAATCTGGTCGCTTACTACTCAATAATGTGGCATAGCAATTGCAAACCAATATCAAACAAAACCCGCGACATCTAACTTCATAATAGCCACTCGAAAATTACTTTTAAATGAAAACCTAACAGATGTCGAAGAGTATATTAAGTGTTTCAGATACATCTCCGACAGCTACAGTAGAATTTTATCAACACTAGAGCTTTTAATCCGGTCTAATAAGGACCAAAATCGTATGGCAGCACGAAATTAAAATTTCATTGTAATCATTTGCTATATCAAAATCCACTTATCGCTAACGTTATAAGGTCTATTTTGAAATGGCGGGAATATTTAGTAGCTTTGACGTCTGAGTACTATTACTGGATTCAAGTATACTTAAAAATAGTTAATAAATAAAGTGATACTTGGTGGTTCGAAGGGATAGAAGAGTGAAGGGTTGATTTTGATACTTATCGGCTATTGAGGGCCAATAGAACAAATTTTAATCGGCCGTAATTGTAAATAAAAGTTATAGGCAATACACAAACTAACTAATGGAATTTTAAAACTGAAATATAGAAATATATTGTATTACTTTATATCCCGCCGTGTGGTATCCGGCTGAGTAGAATAGACCAACCTCATATCATACCGAGGTGTCGTAAAAGGCGACTAAGGTAAGTTGACCCACCGTGTGGTATCCGGTTTAGTAGATAGAATAGACCACCCTCTTTCTTACCGAGGTGTCGTAAAATACGACAGAGGTTGACATCAGGCAGGCGGCCGGTCGTAAAAACGCAGGCAAATCATGAAACAGCATGTTTATAACATGATGTACCGACCTCACTTAGAGTGGGTGGGATAAGGGCAGGAGGATGATGATCGATCCGAAACATGATCACTGATTATGTGCCTTATAACAGAGTTAAAACTTTCAGCTGTGAGCGATGTTTCGAGCGATGCCTGGAGTGTCTCTATGTGATTAAATCAGAAACAATTTTACCCGGAGCAGAATATTATGATCAAAATAGTTTAACAGCTAGTAACACTGAAGCGGCATATGCTCGTTCTATGAAGTTTTAAAGGTCGTTACTGCTAAGATATTGGTGACCGCGCACTGGTAAACGGTATGTGGATACACCCTCCCACTGAGTGAATAGACGACGTCAGAAGGGCATTAAGAGCTGTTAGATCAAAGTACAATCAGTATTTTCCACAGGCGCCACGTTACAAAGATTTTTTATGCTCTCAAAGTTTTTCAAAAAGGCTATATGACAATAATTCGATAGCCGATTCATAGCAAACCCCGGATGTGCTCATATCGTGTTTACAAATATCTTTATACAATGGTTTTGTTGGGTTTTTGGATGATCGGTTTACACGACCTGTTTTAGCCAAAATAATTAAATAGGCTATTAATTATTACAAAAGCACTATAAGTGAATTATCGTAAATTGCAAGCATCGAACATAAGAATGTAGTCCACAAACAAATTAAGTACAGTAACCTAAGAATAATTTATAGAATTAGGCGTTACTTTGCGGAGATCCATAATACAAAAGTAATAATAAAATTGTTTTGCTATAATCCGCGATCACGTAAAATAAAAAATATATATAATGCTAAATGTAGAGTGAACAATCCGTTTTTATACCTGATACATGCAGTATTCGTAAAAACACATGCTCAAATCGCAAAGCGATTTTGTCGTGGAGTCTATCTCCTGATGATGCTTCGGTTGCGGGGCAACGATTGTTGAGTTTGTGATAGTGAACGTGTGTAGTGCTTGCGTATAGTGGTGACGGAGGTTTGTGCATGTGTTTTTACGAATCCTGCATGTATCAGGTATGAAAACGGATTATCTACTCTACAATTAGCATTATACATTTTTCTGTAAGCCATGCTTTTAGTTCATATATTCATATAATAGTTTCACCTAGTGTGTACACCACAGGTACAAAGTATGCTCAACAAAAGGTACGCACTCGAGCGAGATAAGTCTATTGTTGATGTTATGGTTTTGTAGCGAAAAATCAGCGGGTAGTCGGTGTATGGGGATCGTTGCTACTGGTGGGACCGTACTGACATGTGGAAAAGACATACAAATGTTAAAAAAAAGTAAAGTAGCGGCCTATTACTTTCCCACAGCTGCTGCTCTTCTCTCCGTTTTTGAAGAGCAGGATTGGAGCTAAGATCTACCACGCTGCGTCTTCGCCGCCGAATACGAGGTCACCGCTTGCTTGTGTGGCCGTAGCCCTCAGCCGCGGCCACTGTGATGCAGTTTCTTCAAAATCAAAAGTCAGATAGAGTTCTCTAAAATGCGCCGCTTTATGCAGAGGTTCGGTCTCGCAGGAGACACCCTTAAGGCAACGTTTTCAGGAAGTTGCGAGTGTGTGAATGCACTGGCTCTTACCAATTTAACCCGGCAAACCCGTTCTTCTGATGAAGCTGTCAAAGCTATAAGGGCCACTAGCATAAGTAAATTCGAAAAAAAATACATAATGTTATGATTACTTAATACAGAATAAAAGTTTGTATGATGATGGTTTCCACAACAAATCTGCTACTATGCAAATGTCACAGAAAATCTAATAAATAGATTTCAATAAATATTTGATTCCATAGAAACTGCTAATCGGCTGGAGCAATATTCATGATACTTAGTTTAATTACAGCACACATTTTGTTCTAACATATAAGAATTTTTTTTATCTGATATTCACTACAAATGTGCTGCAATCAATAAAAATATTTAAGCCAATTTATATATAAATTTCCAAACACTTTTGTAGGCGATTATACATAAGTTTATTGTATGAACAGATTATGACAGATTCTGATGAAATAAACAAAATCGTGTGGACAGCATTGTTGGCTACAATTAGGGTTTAACCCTTATTGTTGTTCCCCGTCAATAGAAATTTCATAAACTACACATATGTCCATAAACTGGCAATCATGTTTATAGAGCAGCGTTTTTATTTTCCTAAAAACCTTATGCATCAAATCAAATCAAAATAATCTTTAATAAAATAAGCTATTGCAAACAGTTTTGTACAAATCCGAAAATATCTAGAACTCTCAAGTATTAGGTGACATTTAAAGAACTCTTTAACATAATTAGAAACATTAACAAAGCAAATATTTAGTAAGGAGATATCTTCACCTATTTGGGATTAAAATATATATTTCTGTTATTGAAAAATAGGCGAAATAGGCAATGCTTTTACGGAGAGATCAATAAGAGGTCATTAAGACCATTTTTTACAGGCTTACCATATGGTTTGATAGCTTGTCTAGAAAGTGTATGAAACTCTTTGCTACAAAACGAGTTAGTAAGAATACAGTGTACTTACATAGAAGTAACTTAAATCTTAATAACATTCAGAGCTTTCAGTAGACCTAACGTCAAAATAAGATTTGATAAGGTAGAGATGAGAGAGCTTCTGACTCATCGAAACTTAATCTAAAATGGAGGTACAGTGTTTTATTATTTTTAGTTACACTAATTCCTGTACCCACGTTCTTTATGAGGTCATCATTATCTTGTCCTTATTTCACTCCAAGGGGTTTGCATAACATAATTTTCTCATCCATTCTCTCCTATCGTTCTTCAACTCTGGTACTACTCCTTTTATATGCATATCATACTTCACGAAATCCAACCATCTCTTTTGAGGCCTCCCTCTAGTCACATATCCATCCACATCCATATTTAACCTCCTCGTTATATATCCATACCATCCTAATCTTGGACTTCTCGTCTTTTCTATAAAAGACACACCTTTCATACTTTTCCTTATATGCTCATTTTGTATTGGATCCAGTCTTGTGATACCACACATCCAAAACATTCTCATCTCATTTATATGAACTCATCTTTTATCTGTCCTTTTTATTGCCCAGGATTCTGATCCATACGATACGACAGCGTTAATCAGTCATCATTCTCCTGTACTATTCTCGTGTTCTTAAGAGCTCTAATAATAATTTTTGTACAACATACATTTGAGTTTATAAGGGTTATAGTTGCAGACCTCACAGTTAATGTTTGAAACCTTAAATTGTAATGACATGATTCTTAATAACGATGATAACGGCCTTATAAATATTCGAAATAGCAGATTAAATATATGCTTTGCATACTAATTCTGACGTTTCTGGGTTACATTTTTGATGGAACTTACATAAGCATACACATAACTTGTTATAAAAAACGAAAGGTCATCGCGATGATGCGTTACATGTTTCAATAATTACAAAACATTGACACAAATGGAACCGGAATCACGGGTTGGAGCTAAAAAGGTATTAATCCATCACGATCCTAAGAAACACCGCTCGTCCTATTGTTTTCTTGTACCCAAAAGAGTTTATTAATATTGAAATCATATAAAAAATGACCTTGTCGAAGTACCTTCCATTTGGTACCATCATTTTTACCCAGATAATTGACATCATCCTCTTGCCCAGATCCCACTCTAAGTGAGGTCGGCACAACATTACAAACATGTTGTCACATGATTTGGCTACGTATTTTACGACCTGCCTGACGTCAACTTACCTTAGCCGTATTTCACGACACCTCTGAAAGAAAAAGAGTGGTCTATTTTACTCAACCGGATACCATACGGCGCGTCGGCTTACCTTAGTCGCCTTTAACGACATCTCGGTAAGAAATGAGGGTGGTACTATTCTACTCAGTCGGATACCACACGGCGGTCGACTTATCTCAGTCGCCTTTTACGACATCTCGATAAGAAATGAGTGTAGTCTATTTCTACTCAGCCGGATATCACACGGCTACTAGTCAAAGCTTACTAATATTTTCCAATTTCATTCTTATATTCTTCTATTTTGGATTTAGTGATTCCGGCATTTAAGCTTTCTTCTTAATTGTCTTGTACCTTCATAGAATCCAGCCAATAATAATATTATTATGTTATAATCCGCAATAACGTTGATTATAGGAAAATATTATTAATTTTTATTATGAATCTCCGTAGAGTGACGCATGATACTATAATTTGTTCAAATTCAAATTCAAAATATTCTTTATTCGAATAAACTTGTGAACAAGTGCTTTTGAATCGTCAACTCTACTGCTGGTTCGGAAAGCTGTTCCTACCGAGAAGAGCCAGCAAGAAACTCGGCGGTTGCTCTTTTTAAAAAATACAATTCTTAATGCTAGTTACATTTAATATTTCTATCTTGTACAGGGTCGAACAATATTTATATCCACGCATTTTTATCGTCTAAATAATCCTCAACAGTATACAGTAGGCTTTCTGTATCAGCCTCTCCTTAATAGTGTTTTTAAATTGCTGTAATGGCAAAGTTAAAATTGATTTTATTAATTGCATAATTCAATGAATGAAATTTCGTAAACATGCTTTGTTTACAATTTAATTAAATCGATTTTTAATTAATGTTTATTTACAATACCAATGATTAATTTATACCGTTCCCATATAAGGTTTGCGAACTTGATTCAAATTAAAAAGAACAATTTATTTTGTGTAAAAAATGCAATTAAATTTACATTTGTGACAAGAACGAGTTTACCTTTTTTGTTGTTAAACCAGTGTGTAAGAGCTCAAGTAATGTATTTTTCAAGGTCATGACTTTTTTGAAGTTGCAATATAGGTATGAAATTCGTAAAAGCGTCGCTTGAAAGTAAACTTTAAGGGTATAATGAGTAAATGTACTGATACTAGAGATAAATAAATAAATAAATAAATATATGGGACACTTACACACACGGTCGTCCGTCCCCAAAGTAAGTAACTTAATACTTGTGTTATGGTAGACAGACAACTGGTGAATATATACTTATATATTTTCTAAATACATACTTAAATACAAATAAACACCCAGGCTCAAAGACCAACAAATTCTTTTTTTTTTTTTATAGAAAATGTTGGCCCTCGGCGGGAATCGAACCCGCGACCCGCGGAGCTGAAGGCAGGATCACTACCCACTGCGCCAACGGGCCAGTCAACTTGCATGTGCCTAAAATTATTTATTTAGTAGCTTTTACCCGCAACTTGCGAGGACTGTTGGACGCGTGATAGGTTGATAATAGATAGAGGTTTTTAATGTCATCCTATTCCTGTAGAATTAACAGGATTTCTATAACCTATATGTTGTTCTAGTGTATAAGTAATAATTGTGCCAAATTTCATCGATATTGGTTCAGTGGATTCGCCGTGAAAGAGTAAAAATCATACATCCATACTCACACTTTCACATTTATAATATTAGTAGGATTCTTATAATACTATATAGGATAGGCTCCACGAACAAAATCGTAATTGTAATGCATTACGATTGTGGTGACTTGTCCTGCATGTATAATGTATGTGAATGTTGCCTGCATCATACACTTAGAATTATATATATTCTCTTAACAAACTCGAATAACAGCATAATAATTTTATTTTAACTTTTAAACTATATTACACATAATTATTTACAGACATTAGCATCTACATAGTGTGTTTAAACTTTAAAAGATTAGCCGCCGTTTTTTGCTGGTTGTTCTCTCGGTAGGAGCAAACTTCATAATCAGTGGTAGCTTCTTTAAAAACATTTGACGATTCAAAAGTACTGTAGACAGTTCACTTTAATAATGAATATTTTGAATTTCAATTTGAATATCCTTCTTTCCTAGAAAAATAGGCGTTTATTAAGGGCATCTTAACTAGCTGTTACTTAACTTTTTTACAGTAAAGTAAGTAAAACTTGGTAGCTCAAAGTGAACAGTACTCCGACCATAACTTCCCGTGCCTTCCGAAAAGCGATTCCTTCTTGAAGACAGTCACAAAAAACACATTTCTATATATCAAAGGTTCCATCAAGTAAATTGATGTGGCGGTCTCCATACAGAAGCTGAAATGTTCCTTTTTATTTTGGCGGCGTTTGGGGTTCAAAGAACGTACACTGAAAACCCAATATTCAATTAAAAGTACTATAAATATCGTAGCGGTAATAAGATCAGTCATCATCATTCTTTTGCCCTTATCCCACTCAAAATGGCGTCGGCACATGTTTTAAGCGTTTGTTACATGTCTTACAACTGGCCGCCTTACCTTAGTCGTTTTTTACGATACCTCGGTACCGTCGACTTACCTTAGTCGTTTTTTACGATACCTCGGTAAGAAGTAACGAGGGTGGTCTATTCTACTTAGCCGCATACCACACGATTGAGTTATAAGATCGGTGTAGGTAAGAAATAAAAAACCCTGTATATATTTAACAAAAAAATGAGCATAACCAAGTTATCCTAAAGACTTCTACTGTAGCTAGTAGTAGTTTAAATATATGCTAATAACTTTTACAATTTTAATAATATTTTGGTAATACATTAACATGATAAATATTAAAGTCTATATGTTACTGTCTGTTTTTTCGTGTTTCTGTTATTTTTTCACAGATAATCCGCAATATTTATTGACTTTACACAATTTCCTTTATGTAGACTGGGCGCGTATTTTATAACTGGGCGACAGTTATAACTATAACTACTAAAACACCTTTTAGTCACTTATATTTACAATTGCATCTTTATTTTCCTGCTCTTATCTTGACTCTTAGTGAGGTAGGTCTCTTCTATTCAATTTCCTACTATCATTCGTCAAATCTGGCATTTCTTCTATTGTACTATATTACAAAATACTGTATTTACAATCCATTCATCACTTTCTCGACCTCCCTCTAGTCGGCAGGCATCTAAATTCCGCAATTCTATAAGTAATAAAAAAATATTAAATTGTCAAATTAGTATTATATATTTATAGTTTAATAGCTTTGAGGCATTTAATACAGAACCCAATAAAATAGCTTAAGAGCGGTTTTGCCAAAAGACGATTCGCGATTAGGCGGAGGTCACAATGGGAGACAGCGGGGCGCCGGGACAGATAATGTAAGCGGGCGACGTGTGAACACGGGCTTAAGATATGGCCTAAACCAAAAGTTTCTTTGGTTTTGAGAAGCTGAAATTATTTTCCAAGCAAAACTTTCAAGGACTGTACTCAAAGTAAACTACAGTGAAAATAACTATCCTTTAAAACACGCTAACCTTTTGTCTTAATCAATAAATGAAACATCATCAAAAAATCGCAGCGTTCTTGATGTATGTATTAAAACTAATGCATAAATATATTGCTAAAGATATTTTATTGTTGTTCTGGTTATAACTATGATAATAAAATACTATAGTAGATTTGTGTTACCCCAAAATATTACCGAATTAATTTTGTAGCGACTTGAGATAATAAAATATAAATGGTCATCTAATTAGTTCATGTAAACGTCTTCAATTCCAGTTTCCTACACGTTATTGGAGGAGAAATCAATGGTGGGGGTTGAACTATTTGTATCTAAGATACGATTTGCGGCGTGCGTCCAACTTTAAGGTGTTTAACTTCCTCAACAGATTTCCCAGGCACCCTAAGAGTGTCTTAAACGACCCCGACGATATTATAAAAGAATCAAACGGTAAAAGTGGGTTAGTTAACCTTAAAAGCTAGACATATGCTGTAGCAGTCTTTTATTTAGAACTTTTAGAGGGAAATAATTTGGTGATACATGATTTTCGAATAACTTACACCGTTTACATAGAGCGTCTATTGCTCCTCTCTTATTCATCTTAGCGTGATAAAGCCTATGCAGCCTGTCTTATATTATATAGCCTTTCTGGATAAATGGACTATATTACACTGAAGGAATTTTACAATTGGTCCACTAGTTCTTGATAGCGTGTTCAAAAAATCAAACATAGAAAGTCTATATATATTAATATAGATTTATTTATATTTGATGCTAATATTCAACCTAAACCCGCTACAGCTCCAGCTTATGACATGTACCACAATTGTTCTTTTTGTGCTCCCAGCTTTACAATACGCCGGCCCTAATGTTGCATGGTGTCCCACTGTGCAAAGGTGTTTATAACTATATTATTAACAGAATAACATCGATTTCGGATTAGGCATTGATTCGATAAGCCTCTGTCATATTATGCATAAACTGTCAAAGTGCATCATCATCCTCATGTCATCATAAACATGTCGTCACATGATTTGGCTAAGTATTTTACGACCGGCCGCCTGCCTGACGTGAACTTATCTTAGTCGTATTTTACGATACCTTGGTAAGATATGGGCGTGGTCTATTCTACTCAATCGGATATAGCAGGGGCGGGTCAACTTACCTTAGTCGCCTGTACGACACCTCGGTAAGAAATGAGGTTGGTCTATTCTACTCAGCCGGATACCATACGGCGGGTCGACCTACCTTAACCCTCGGTTACGTTTCGGTTACGAGGGGAAACGATCGTAGTGATTGTCGTAAGGAAAGTGTGTTGTTGGTGGCGGTGTTATGTGATTCGTGTTTTACTAATCCTGCATGTATAAGGTATGTGACCGTTGCCTGCTTCCTACACTTAACAGTATATGGATTTTTAGAGTTACAGATACCGTATGACATAAGATTAACTCAGCTGAACTTTCGATCACCGAGATTGTCAATTTTTCAAAGTTTTCGTTGCTAAAGGAAAAATCATATATAATGCTTTAGTTTGCTTAAAAGAACGACCTAGTTTAATTAAAACTTCTGCCGGCATTTCTACTGAAAATAATGTGTATTTAAACACAACTACCTAGTCAAAAACACGTGTTTTGTGACTTGTGCCACTATTGAAGCCCATGAGCAATTTGTTATCTAAAATCCCAGTCTTGTGCAATTTCAGATATGTATAAAACTGGGTTATTGTGTCTTTATATAAATACAATGATATTGTATTCATTCACAGCAAAAGCTTAGGCCGCTTACAGACATCGCGAGGCGTGCGTCGCGAATGGTTCGTCTACGTTACATTTATACATGCTTCCCAACTGACATATGTTCAAGTTGAGAACAACCACGTATGGTATTCGTCAGTAGAAAAATGGCACCGACAACGCGAGACGTGCCGATTGCAGCTGCGACCTATATAGTTAAAGTCAATAAAAAAAAAATAGAAAAGACTGGTGGCTAAAAAGCATTTTTATAAACCAATTATATTATGGGAATACAATGGGCTCCATGACTCATCAGCATGCAACAGAAACAAGACTTCTGTCTACACCAAGCGTGCTTAACTTTTTTAACGGTTGGGCCAAACGGACGATAGAAAAATCGATCGAAAAGATATTAAAAAAAACCAAGGCTTAAGCTAAAAAAGGAGGAAGGAGTTTCAACAGTGGGATAGGAATACGTCGGTACTTACCATACGAAATTAATAATTCTGAGGTTTTAATATTTTGCTACATGTTGAGAATATACTATGAATCATAGGGGGTGGGGGGCATTTAAAATTCGTCCGCGGGTCACACTGTGGCACATATGTCAACATAGCTCGAGGTATGAGAGAACGCGAGGCGTGTGTTGCGAACCATTCGCAACCGAACCTCGCCATATCTGTACACACCTTTACGTTGAGTAATGGGAACTTAGAAGCGTTATAAAAACATCTTTTGAGTGGTTTTTTAAAGGGACAACCACGCCTCTCCCTTTTGAGGTAAAAATATGACCCCTGCGGAAGTAAGGTGTGATAATGTAAAAAATAACCATTAAAAATATATTACTATTACTAGTTTTGCATTCGGTTTATACGAGCAATGTGCAGTGGTGTTTTTTCGCATGGATCCTTCACTAGGTTCGATTCTACGCTATACATTTTTGTTTATATATCATCTTTTCCATTCAATATTTTCTCGATTTAATGTCTTAATTTATTATATGCATGACTAGCTTTTACCCGCAACTTCGTTTGCGTGGACTGTTGTCGCGTCATAGGTTGATAATATATGGCACTTTTCAAAGTCATCCTATTCCTGTAGAATTAGCAGGACTTCTATAACCTATAAATTAACCTGGTGTATAAGGAATAATTGTGCCCAATTTCATTGATATTGCGTCAGCAGATTCGCCGTGAAAGAGTAACAAACATACATACATACTCACAAACTTTCGCATTTATAATATTAGTAGAATTTACTTTATTTACATTTTTGTCTAATGTTCTCATGTATGTTAACCCGGTGTATAAGGAATAATAGTGCCAAATTGCATTGATATTGCTTCAGCGAATTCGCCTTGAAAGAGTAACACACACTATCACAAACTTTCGCATTTATAATATTAGTAGAATAGGATATAAAATAAGCATAAATTTCTGATCAAATCTATATAAAAACAGCAAATACAGTTTGTCAAACGCATTATCCTTAGCATAATGGTAACATGACACCCTTTCCTAGTTTGTTGGGTGTGGCCACGTAAAAAATCTTTTGATGCTGGCCCCGATAAAGCTCTCATGCCCAGCTTATAGCCTATTATGTAAGACCAGGGTTTTTGTATGGTATACATACATTTGTTTATTCATACAATATCATTTGAATCTACGAGTATGATAACCGTTTATTCGTCGTATATTATCGCGCTTTTTTGGAATATATTATTTAATTATTTAAAATACTCCCACCTTGGATTGGTGCTTAGACCCACTCGTCGTTTTAATATGGATTTGAAGATTGCATATATCACATGGAATTTTCCAGAAATATTTAGTTTTCCTCACTATGTTTTTCTTTAACGAAAAGCGAAAATTGTAAACATCAATTAAGGACAAGTTTTTATAGAAAAATCATAGTGGTGGTGAATTCATGAACGATATACTAAATATCTATACTTATTATAAAAAAGTCCCTAAAAGCTGTCAAAGCTTAAAGCTGTCAAGCTATAAAAGAGAATTTTGTACACATACAGACAGAAATATTTAGGGTACTTTGTTTTATAATGAGTATAAATAGATTTTTAATAAATTATAATATTAACTTTAATTAACAACCAAACCGGATACCACAGTATCCGGTTTGGTAGAATAAACCACCCTCTTTTTACCGAGATTTTGTAAAATACGAATTAGTCAGGGAGGTAGCCGCTCTTAAAATACCTAGCGAAATCATGTTACATGTTTAAAACATTTTGTGCCGACCCCACTTAGATTGGGATAAGGGATGATGCGTTTTTATTTAACTATTTTAAATATCGTTCTTAATATATCGCAGTTGGCGGGTCAACCTCAGACCTGCGAGACCTCAGTAAGAAATGAGGGTGACCTATTCTGCTCAGCCTATCCGCATATCCGCATATCCCAAACAGCATATAATAAGTGTAGATATTAATTTTTATAAAATTATAATATTAACTTAAATTAACGACATTAAAAAAAGATAAATAAGAACTATTATTCTATAAACACGCGTTAACAGTGTATAAATTTAAAGCACACAATTATCGCATAATCAAAATGAACATTAAAATGGCGCTTAGTAATTTTCGTATCGTATTTTGGCGCGTGTCACCGTCTGTATGAGTTTTTATGGCGGTAATACCATGCTACTGTTCGTAATGCCATGGTATTAGGTTACATAGAACGACTTCTTGCTCAAGTGTTGGAGTACCAAAGGAAACTGTAATATATATTTTATAGCCTTAGATGCAATAAAGGTCTATTGTATTTTAAGCTGTGATAGCCCAGCGGTAACACCGTTAGACTCTTTTGAGGAGGTCACGGGTTTAAACCCGGACAGACACCAATGTGTTTTTTTGTTTAAAATTAAGTGTCTAATTTCAAATTGGTCTTTACAAGCACTTTCGAATCGTCAAATTACAATGAAGCTACCACTGGTTTGGAAAGGTGCTCTTACCGAGAAGAACCAGCAAGAAACTCGGCGGTCACTCTTTTCAAAATTGAGTTTTACAATAATGGCTTAATTAAGAACAAATTCAAAAAATTACAATATAATCTAGTGCGTGGCTGGTCGCAATTTAAAATCAAGCTTTCTTATCATCAATATAGTCCTCAACAGTACAACTTTAACTATGGTTAAATTATGAACCCTCTAGCAAAATCTAACCATAGTTAATATAGGTCGCGTGGCGTTAGCGCAGCCCGCTGGGCCGTTATTGGTAAATTAACGGTCCCTTTAACTGTTAATGGTGACCCCCTGCTAGAAACATCACAATAGAAAGCCTAATTATAAAACACAGTAACAATTATTTCATTGCTTATTATTATTTTTCGAAATTGTTTAACTGTGCTGATATAACTTTAGATGCATTGATATTTTGCTTATCTGTGTGTGTACTTTTTTAATCTACTTGATCACGTGAGCTAATTTGTATGGCGCTGGAAGCGGCCACTAGATGTCACTAGCTACATTGATTAACCCCTCCCCAAAAAAAACTTTAAAAAAAAAGAAAAAATAATTGGGTAGGTGGGGCTCGATCGAGGTATTTTCATTTCTAGAGACCACCCGTTCCCCGAATAATCTCCGCTGATTGATAGTTTTCGGCACAAATAGTGTTTTATATATTCAATGTAAGTTTTAGTATTTTTTTAATTAATGCCCTAAAACAGGCATAAAACGAGTTTTTGTTAAATAAAGCTTAGCTAGATTTAGAACATATCTTTTCATTTCAAAATAGCCGCGATTTTTTTTATTTTTCACGTTTTACAGTCTCTTTTTAGAGACATTTATCTGCTAATTAATTTATTTGTCGGTTAATTATCCGAAACTTTATTATAATTAACAGACCCTAAGTGTCAACATTCTGATCCATACTAATCAATGTCGTGACATCTTCATCTTCCTGCCTTTATCCCACTCTAAGTGGGGTCGGCACAACATGTTATAAACATGTTGTCACATGATTTGGCTACGTGTTTTACGACCGGCCGCCTGCCTGACATCAACTTACCTTAGTCGTATTTTATGACACCGCGCTAAGAAAGAGGGTGTCTATTCTACTTAACCGAATACCTCAAGGTGGGTCAACTTACCTTAGTCGCCTTTTACGACACCTCGGTAAGAAATGAGGGTGGTCTATTCTACTCAGCCGGATACCACACGGCGGGTCGACTTACCTTAGTCGCCTTTTACGACACCTCGGTAAGAAATGAGGGTGTTACTATTCTATTCAGCCGGATACCACACGGCGTCAATCAATGTCGTGACATTGACTATAATTATAATATGTTCAAAAACAAAAAGATTGTAATCCCGTTATCAGTTAATCTACAAAAACCAATCGTTTCGATGTACCGCGACATGACGTCAGGAAATCGTGGGATATTGTAAAAAACTGGGAAATTCTTTACTGTTTATCTTCACATAGCAACGCGGAACCCAGCGGGACATCGAATTAATTTTCATACGAGATGTACTAGTTTTTGTCCCCTTACCTATGAAATTTTAGTCTCATATGTAAACACTAAATACTGTATATGAAATCGTTTACATAAAGTACAGACTTTCTTTAAAAAGTAAATAAATATATGGGACACTTACACACATGGTCGTCCGTCCCCAAAGTAAGTAATTATTAATACGTGTGTTATGGGTGACAGATAACTGGTGAATATATACATATATAATTTTTAAATACATACTTAAATACAAATATACACCCAAACTTGAAGACCAATAAATTCATATATAGAAAATGTTTGCCCTCGGCGGGAATCAAACCCACGATCCGCGGAGCTAAAGGCACTATTACCCACTGTGCCAACGGGCAGTCTAATTTTATTTAATAAAATCATATATTATATTATGTAAAATCATCCTCATCATTATATTATATAAAATCATGCTAAGATGAATAGGAGAGGAGCAACAATAAAAAATATTGCGAAAACGCCAAAATTTAAAGCTTTCCTTGCTAAGTAAGCGGTGAAAGTTATTCAAAAATCTCTTGTAATCAACTAACTCATGATAACTACTTTTATGTTAAAAATTTCTATTCGAGAAAAATTGTTACACACTGGTTGATTGTATAGCTAGTGATAACATAAATAAGCAGTGACTATCTACATCGTTACTTTACTTTACTTTATAGATCAAAATCGCGAAATATTTTCTGATGCTTCGAAATGGATGGATGGTCGGAACAAAAATGCTTTTCAGTAACAAATCATCGAGCCGGTAAAACTTGAGTATAACAATGCGAAAGTTATTACAGTTTAAATTTTACAGTTCTCGTTAAACCATAGGTCTCCAAAGTACGGTGGTATCATGGCGGTGTAACAACGCGGTGATCAATAGCTCGGCCACTAGGGCGTAATTTTAGGGCGCATGGTAGGGTCTATAAAATTTATTGTCGCGTAAATATCAAGAACTTTTGCGACGTACTGGTCCCAAGGAGCTGTAAAACATTTTGGAGGAGTTACATTTATTTTATGGGACTGCGACAGTAAGGATTGCGCTGGACACGAGTGCAGGGACTCGGTAATGATAAACTCTTGCGAGTCTCATCTAAATGATATGATTTCTTTGAATGATACGATGATTTTTTTAAGCTTTGTTAACCCAGCGGTAACACCGTGTGACTCTTTTGTTCAAACCCGGGCAGACATCAATGAGTTTTTTTTGTTAAAACTTATGTATCTAATTGATAACCCAGCGGTAACACCGTGCGACTCTTTCGCCAAACCCGGGCAGACACCAATGAGTTTTTCTGTTAAAACTTATGTGTCTAATTGATAATTGCAATTTTTCACACGCTTTTCGGTCAAGGAAAACATCGTAAGGAAACTTGCATATCTCTAGAGAATTTTGGAGATATGTATAACCTACCAATCCACTGGAAACTGGAGCAGCTTGGTAGGTGTTTGCTAATTTCTGTTCCGGAATCGAAGTAATTGTTACATTTATTTATTTTTTATTTATATGAATAATTTTTTGACAATTTAATAGTGTAAACAATGGTTAATGAACTTTATAAATAAATATATCAATAAAAAGTTTTTGATTTAATTTGTGGATGACGGTTAAAGAATTGTGCTAAAAAAATTTGCCTTCTCCATTTGGCGTTACAAATATTCGTAGTTCACGTATTCATTCTGTTCAAAGCACGCTTTGAGTCCGCCGCGCAAGTTCCAGTATTTCTCCAGCTTTTTCTTGCAAAATAATTCTTTCTTACCTCAGCCCTGGGAGAGACATGTATGTCAACGATCCAAAGACGTATAAAACCTGGCTTGACCTATCTCAATGACACTTTTCATGTGTCCCATTTCGGTCATGAAAATTAGTTATTTCTTTCATTCTGCTTGAAGTATAGATAGTTCAAATCAGTAGTGCGCGCGACACTATATGTGGATAAACCTTGAACATATACAGGGACTTTGTGTGCGTGACAAAAGGTACATTCTTGATACTAGTTATATTTAGACATTACTGTTTTGTACAGGTTCGAATAGAGCTATGTCCAGACATTCTTATCATCTAAGTAAGCCTCAACGGTAAAAATAGATTTTCTGTATCAGCGTCCCTTTAACCAGGTTTTTAAACTGCTGACATGTCAAAGCTAAAATTGATTGCGGAATTTTATTATAGAATCTTATACCCAGACACATAAACGACTTACGCACTCTTCATCATTTATACATATATTACCTTTAATATTTCGCGTTATTAAACAATGTAACGCTACATTAAAAATTAATAACAGCCATATGCGAAAACGCCCACGCCGTTGCTTAAAGTGTCGCGTTGTAACTGAATAAAAAAAGTAAAAAAGGGAACCCCAACCCAACTGAATGGCAACGGAAGTACACGCCTACGGAACCCCTTTTTAAAAAATAATAAAGTCTCCATTGATACAGCAGGAATTTTTACAAAAGAGCTGTTTTTTATTGGACAGCTGTCTTTGAACCGGTATACGAGTGAGATGTTACGTTTTTATAAACTAAATTTATATATGGAAAAGTCGTTTTACTATTTCACTTGACTTAAACTCAGGGTTTGTTTGCTTGCATGATTATAATAACAATATCTTCAGAATCAGGATCAACTCGCTCTATAAAGTACGTAAATCGTTTTGAGTTTGGGTATTAGATTCTATAATAATATTCCACAATCAATTTTAGCTTTGCCATTACAGCAGTTTAAAAGCCTGTTAAAAAGAGGCTGATTCAGAAAGCCTACTATACTCTTGAAAATTATTTAGAAGATAAGAATATGTGGATATTGCTACTCTTCGACCCTGTACGAGACAGTAATGAGTAAATGTAACTAGTAATTAGATTTATGTTTTTAAGAGAGCAACCGCCGAGTTTTTTTGCTGGCTCTTCTCGGTAGGAACAGCTTTCCGAACTAGAAGTAAATTTGACAATTCAAAAGCAGTTCTTTACCAGTTTTTTTGAATTTGAATTTGAAAGAAAATGAAATCATTCGATTTTATTTAAGAAATATTTCTTTAGTTAGAAATATTATACTGGGTTCCCTCAGGTTAAAAGATATACCAGTCTGGAATAAAAGCTAACCAAGAAGGTGTACCATTAATTGATTTTACGTACCATCTTTCTCAGACCCTAAATTTAGTGCCGGTCTGGCATTGAAAGTAGGGTGATATAGTTATGTTCTACCTTAAACTACATAACTGCGATAAAAAAATCGTCAGTACTTTTAACGAAACGAATGTTCTCCACAAATGTATATTTGTTGCGCCCTATTCAGGATTTCATTCAGTTAATTTTCGCTGTATGTTCGACATTTAAGTTCATGCCAATAACCATTACTTACACTTTTAGGAGGCATAGTTTTAGCAGTGTCAGTATTTGTCAACTAAGTGCTCCGTAACTGGTGATTGTAACAATTGAAAAATTCACTGTAACGGTCTGTCCTCTAAAAATACCTTTTTTTTCTTTTTCATCTCATTTTAGTGAAGTTCGAGACGTGTCTATTTTAACAGAATCTAGTGAGCTTGCTCGTTGCTACCCTTGGCCATGTAATTTTGTCCCCGAATCTTGTGTGTACCAACCTGATCACCGAAAGTTGATTACAAAATCTGCAATCTCTAGATACTGCAGTGTTTAGGTCTACAGGATCTAAACTGTTGTGGTATTTAAAATTAATGTAAATTATGTAAATTAGCGTGTTGTGTCGTATACTCAGAAATGGCAGTGGGCAAGGCACATAATATGAAGAACTAGTGGACTTTGAGGTCGTTGGGAGAACTAGAGCTACGAGCTGGACAAACGATTTCAAACAAGCGGCACAAGATCGTGTACCGTGGAATTCAGGGGATTTCTTCCTCGCACGATATTCTTGTGTGTGAATGCAACGATCCATTTATTTCAACCGTTTAGTTAAACATCTATTTCATTACAGTATTAATTTTGTCTGTCACTTAAACATCCTATTAATATAAAACAGAACTTCTTCTACGCTTCGGAAAAATCCATGATCTCAAAGAAGAGAGAAAAGATCATCGTCTTCGACGAGGTACCTAAAGATGAAGCGTTGCGGACGAAACCGTGTTGTGCAGCTAGTACTTTACTTAATAAATAACCCTACTATATGTAGTTGCCTTGCGGTGAGTTATGTCAGCCATATTTTCCCGCGCATACTCCACACATATGGATCTGAGTGCAAAAACTGAAAAATCCCTTTGCTCCGAAGCCGAAACGTAAAAAAGATCGTAACAGCGTCCCATCTGCGGGACGATTCAATAAAGGCACATATAATTGGTTGCCAATCGCCATTTTAATTGCAGTTGCTACGTTTTACGCTGGAGGGAGGCTTATCGAACAATCATTATTACGGAAACATGCTCGCACTGGCCCATTGCTGGGCAAGGAACTCTCGTTACAGAGGAACAGATATGAGCTTACGTACAATTTCAGTCTGATAGCCATAGATGTACAAACGAGAATGTTATCCGGACCAAAGTTTTGCAGGATTGTATTTTAAGCATGAACTTTAGATTTTTATATAGAAAACTTTACAATTTATCACACGATTTGTAGTGTTAAAAAACCCCGTGGCGACCTCTATATTTCTTGAGAACTCTTAGGATGTACGGAATGTAGTGACTCGCATTGTAAAACTCAGCGCTAGCAGATCTTAAAAGAACCGTAGGATGACACAGTATCAATGACATGAAAATCTCTGGAGGAAACCAATGTCCAGCTGTGAAAGTCTATCACAGGAATATATGAAAATCTCTGGAGAATCTAGAGATTGTCCACTTGTGAAAGTCCATGGGTCCGTCGAAAGAAGGGAGGATCCGCATAGGAGCAGCATGATTAGTTCTACTTTTTCGAATAATAGGATAGTAAGCAGGATATTTCTTTTACCAGTCATGTTTTTGCTGTTTGTAGAATAGATATTCCTTGCTTAGGTTTTTCCACGGAGTTTACCTTCATCAATTGCGCTTTCTCTTTATACATAGCATTTTGACAGTCCAATTTCTATACCTTTATTCTTCGTTTTAACGACTAGGCTATCGAGGCTTTCTGCTAATGAATCGTTGAATTCTACGCCATTAAAGATGCATTTAAGTGAACACGTACATTTAATCATGTTTACGTCATTTACCTCCATTTCTGAACATGAAAGACTTTTATAAATAATTAAAAGATCTCTCAGGTCGGCTTACTTTTGTTTTTGTTAACTGAGAGATATTCTAAAATAGAAATGTACAAGAAAATCATAATCCTAGATTAGAATATGGGCAATATTGCAGAAAATAACGATTATTTTTAATTAACAAAGAAAATATATCTAGTATCAGTTTTTCAATTGTTTGGCTGTACGTAATTTAGAATATAAACCTGAAATATGTCAAGTAAGAGATGTTTCCTGTATTTTAAGGTGGGATATTTTTCAGCTCAATTTCGGATTGTACATAAAAAATCTTTGAAAATAGCCAGCAACAACTACCTGATCCATTTCTACAAATGGTTGTTCATCGCTGGACATACATTGGTACCTTCCACATTTTCCAGATTTTTAGAATCGTTTGTCATTTGGATCCTGCAGCTTTCTGCGACCTTTTATTTCTGCATCCATTGCCTATTCAGCTTCACGAAGCTTCATTTCTGATATAAAGGACTCCAAACATCATAGCTCGGTCCATTGCCTGTTAAGTGACTCTATTTTGAAGTTACAATAAAAATATTTGCTGTAATCCGCGTTTGTTAAGAGAATACATGCAATGTTAAGTGTATGAAGCAGGCAACAGGCACAAACGATCGAGGCAAATAAGACTGAGGTAAGTTGACGTCAGTCAGGCGGCCGGTCGTAAAAACGCAGCCAAATCATGTGACAGCATATTTATAGCATTTTGTGCCGACCACAATTAGAGTGGGATAAGGGCAGGAAGATGATGTATGCTTTCTAATAAGCATAAGGTCGTAATTCAGTCGATTTTGTAAGTCAGCGACCATGTTTCAATGTAAACTAAATGTGATAGTTGGGAACTGTTACCACGAGGTAATAGTAAAGGAGGGGTAGAGACATCTGCAATCCATCAGAACAAATATAAAACATGGCAGATGATGATTTGCCATTAACAAAACTGGTCATGTTAAAAGGCCGATATAATTAACACATAACTGATGTGACTGTGCCTACCTCATGAAACAATTAACAAGTTGCGATATATTGCAAATTAAATGTAGGTATATGGAAATGTTTGTTTGTCAAATAAATAGTACCTGGTTGACCAAGCCTTACTCGGTAATTTTTTACAAAATAAAAAAAGAAACTTAAAAAAAATAATCAAGTAGATGAATCCTTGGTTCATTTCTCGAGACTGCCCGTTCCCCGACTAAGCTACGCTGACATGACAGTTTATGGCAAAAATAGTGTTTTATATTCAATATACATTTAAGTACTTTTTAATTAATTATTTAATGTTATAATATATAAAAGATTAACTCATTTAAATTTCATAAAGATAAAGCATATTTAGCAACACATTACATGAAATCCGCTGAACTTTTTTTTTTCTTTCTGTTTTCTAAATATATGTGTAAAAAGAAAAAATAATAATAATCCGCTGAACTAATATCGATGACATTAAAAAAGCGTCCTACTATACTACTAATCCTAACCTACTAGGTAATATTATAAATGTGAACGTTTATGAGTAAGGATTTTGTTTTTTACTCGTTCACGGCGAATCCGCTCAACCAATATCGATAAATTTGGCATAATTATTCCTTATACACCTGGGTAACATATAGGCTATAGGAATCCTGTTAATTCTACAGGAATAGGATGACATTGGAAACCGCCATCTATGATTCACCTATCACGTGTCAACAATTCGCGCGAACGAAATAGTGGGTAAAAGCTATTAGATAGTAAAAAAATGAGAATTATAATTTCCATGGCATCTTATTATCCTGGGCTAAAGTCCCTCGATCGATTAAAAGCAATATAATTGTAAACAGATTACAACTTGACGCTGCGAATGATGCGCAATGATAAATGTTGTATTTACAAGATTCTTTTATAAGTAATTTGTGAAAAAACCAGTCGCGATGAAAAACAGAGAATTCTAGCCAGTACTTGTGCCTCATTTGAATATGATAGTTAGGGATAGTGTTCACTGTTTAAAAAAACTATCCTATTTCGTCTTTTATAATTTCTATACAAAAAAAATAATAAAAATATGGGACAATGTGTAATTGTTGATTTTCCTTTCAAAATCTCTCAGATATCACGCGGCTTGACTTTTTCTTAAGAGAAAATCTATGGGGGGCAAACACTCAATAAATATATGTGACACTTACACACACGGTCGTCTGTCCCCAAAGTATCTTAATATGTGATCGGTGACAGTCAACTGTAAATATATATACATATATAATTTTAAATACATAATTAAATAAATACACCCAGAGTTGAAGATCTAACAGATTGTATTTAGAAAATGTTGGCCTTCGGCGGGAATCGAATCCGTGACCCGCGATGCTAAAGGCAGGGTCACTGTAACCTGCATAGACGTGCCAGTCAAAAGCCAGTTTAAGTTGCATTACAATTTTTTTATACATCAAACTCGTGTTATAATTTTAGTTCTTAAAACTATATACACCACATGCATTTATGTAGGTTTTTAAGTCATAAATATATTTAAACAATTATTACAAGGTATTTTACTAAAGGATTTAGTAAAATACCACTATCAAAGTTTCAATATCACTTTAAAGTTAATTTAATTCGTTTAAGAAGAGATGCAATCTCAATATTCATATTTTTTTGGTTATTTACGATCTTTTCCGTTAAATGAAATAAAGGAAAAGATCGTAAACAAGCCAAAAAAAATTCACCACAACGCAAGGAATTATACAAAACAATTTATACAAGAGTCTGCACACAGCCTAACCGAACTCTAAATACTCCAACCGGGAATGACAAATTGGTTGCCGACGACGGTATGCAAAATAGTAGTTCTAAGTTCTCGTTTAGTATCCTTTGAGACAGCTTTTCTTGGTTACACGTAACAGCTATACTCGTATACAGTATTGAGCTATTTTTTAATCGAATCACATTCTGTATGATGCAATCCAGTGCGTTTCGATTTTACTTTGACACCACTCCGACTGAAGTTGCGTGGTTATTCAGCAGGGGTGGTCCAAGTTCTTTTTAAAATTATTTGGTTTATTACAATAACTTACACTAAACAATTTATAGAATTAGGCGTTCTTTGCGGAGGTCAATAATACAAAAGTAATGAGAATATTATTTTGCTATAATCCGCGATAAAAGAAAATATGTGTAATGCTAAATGTAGAGTGTACTATTCGTTATTATACCTGATACATGCAGAATTTGTAAGAACTCATGCACTACCCGACACCGATGGCACAACAATACACAAGCACTGCACACATTCACCACCACAATCTCGACTCCAAGACAAAATCGTAAAGCTTTACGATTTTGTCGTGGAGTCTATCTCCTGACGATGCTTCGGTTACGCGGCGAAACAATTGTTGAGATTGTAGTGGTGAATGTGTGCAGTGCTTGTGTATTGTTGTGCCATGGGTGTCGGGTAGTGCGTGAGTTCTTACAAATTCTGCATGTATCAGGTATGAGAACGAATAGTACACTCTACATTTAGCATTACACATATTTCCTTTTATCGCGGATTATAGCAAAACAATATTCTCATTTCTTTTGTTTACACGAAACATTTTAAAAAAAACTTTACGAAGTGTAGTGATTATTTACGAACGCCGTGTGGTATCCGGCTGAATAGAATAGTACTACCCTCATTTCTTACTGAGGTGTCGTAAAAGGCGACTAAGGTAAGTTGTCCCACCGTGTGGTATCCGGTTTAGTAAAATAGAACCACCCTCTTTCTTACTGAGGTGTCGTAAACTATGGTAAGTTGAAGTCAGGCAGGCGGCCGGTCGTAAAAATGCAGCCAAATCATGAGACAGCATGTTTATAACATGTTGTGCCGACCCCACTAAGAGTGGGATAAGGGCAGGAATAGATAAAACTTGAACTAAGAGGACGTGGGTTCTATTTTATTCCACCTACGTATAAAGGGAAGGAGAGAAAAGGAAAAAATCGCTTATATTTATACAAATAAAATACAGAGACAATCATTCTCCTGATCTTATCCCACTCTATGTGAGGTCTGCACAACATGTTGCAACATGATTGTCGAGTTAAACTAAATCTTATTTAGTTGTTTTTGATAAGCTTTTGTTTAACTTGCCGTGTATGTATGTGAATGTGGAATCAAGTTCAATTTAACCCACTTCCCGTTGTCCAATTGAGCTGAAATTTTACATATTGGTCCAGTCCCGATGACAATGCTTGATATACATGATTGATGATGACCTGATGGTTCTGCCAGAATTGGCTTCAAACGAAAGAACTCCATAACGGTTAATAATAGTGTTGTTTGTGTTAGAATCAGTTTATTATCAACTTCCTTCCTCCTGCCCTTATCCCACTCTAATTGGAGTCGGCGCAACATGTTGTAAACATGCTGTAACATGATTTGGCTGCGTTTTTACGAACGGCCGCCTGCCAGACGTTAACTTACCTTAGTGGTATTTTACGACACCTCGGTAAGAAGGAGGGTGGTCTATTCTTCTAAGCCGAATAACACACGGTGGGTCAACTTACCTTAGTCGCCTTTTACGACACCTCGGTAAGAAATGAGTGTGGTCTATTCTACTCAGCCGGATACCACACGGCGGGTCGACTTACCTTAGTCTTCTTTTACGACACCTCGGTAAGAAATGAGGGTGGTCTATTCTACTCAGCCGGATACCACACGGCGGGTCGACTTACCTTAGTCGCCTTTTACGACACCTTGGTAAGAAATGAGGTAGGTCTTTTCTACTCAGCCGGATACCACACGGCGGGTCGACTTACCTTAGTCTTCTTTTACGATACCTCGGTAAGAAATGAGGGTGGTCTATTCTACTCAGCCGGATACCACACGGTGGGTCGACTTACCTTAGTCTTCTTTTACGACACCTCGGTAAGAAATGAGGGTGGTCTATTCTACTCAGCCGGATACCACACGGCGGGTCGACTTACCTTAGTCGCCTTTTACGACACCTTGGTAAGAAATGAGGTAGGTCTTTTCTACTCAGCCGGATACCACACGGCGGGTCGACTTACCTTAGTCGCCTTTTACGACACCTTGGTAAGAAATGAGGGAGGTCTTTTCTACTCAGCCGGATACCACACGGCGGGTCGACTTACCTTAGTCTTCTTTTACGACACCTCGGTAAGAAATGAGGGTGGTCTATTCTACTCAGCCGGATACCACACGGCGGGTCGACTTACCTTAGTCGCCTTTTACGACACCTCGGTAAGAAATGAGGGTGGTACTTTTCTACTTAGCCGTATACCACACGGCTAATTATTATCAACTTCGTTGAGTAGAAATCCAGCATTCAGAGTTAGCGAGATGAAGACGCAGTTCAATAAATTCTAAATAATAACCTATTCAAGGGTACCACACTCCTTATTGCGCATTTGCACAATGAAATTGCAAGCTGATTATTAACAGTTTTAATGTGCTGAAAATTTGCCATAGCCATATAATTTCATTTTCCTAATTTTTCCTTAATTTCATTATCCGTAGCCAATGTGTTTAATCTCAAAGGTATCGCTTTGTTTGCGGGGCAAAACGATTGCTGAGTTTGTGATAGCGAATGCGTGCTGTGCTTGTGTATTGTGTATTGGAGGTTTGTACTCGTGTTTCTACGAATCCTGCATGAAACAGGTTTGAAAACGGATACGTACAAGACAGTAACGACTTAATGTAAATAATATTAAGAATTATATTTTTAAAAGAGCAGCAGCCGAGTTTCTTGCTGGCTCTTCTCGGTAGGAACAGCTTTCCGAACCAGCAGTAGAGTTGTCGATTCAAAAGCACTTGTTTACAAGTTTATTTGAATAAAGAATATTTTGAATTTGAATTTGAATTAGATAGTCCATTCTACATTTAGCGTTACATACCTATATTTCAGTTTACTTTATCACTGATTATGGCAAAATAATTTTATTATAAAGTTTGTAAAAGGTATTATTCTATTTCTAGATCTTTCTGTAGAGATTTCTAGATCTTTTACTAGAATTTCGTCTAGTAAATATCTGAGATGCGATGCTATGTATCAATAACGGAAAATAAAATAGCAAAGTTTTGCGATTTGTTCATTGGATTCTATATCCTGGTGATGCTTTAGTTACGGGGCGATACGATTGGCTTCTCGTGACCCTTTCGGAGGGGTAACGGGTTCAAACCCCGGAATGGCATCATTAGTTGGTATTGGCTTAGTTTTTCTGTTTAAACTTGTGTTTAATTGATATTTCCAAATTATAGCATGCTTTTCGTATACGGAAAACCTCGTGAAACCTGCATATCTTTAGGGAATCCTGAGAATGTGTAACCCACCAATCAGCATTTAAGCAGCGTGGTAGGTCTTAACTCCGACCCTTCTCTCCAAAAACGAAGAGAGGAGGTGTTGTTGTGTGTGAAAGTTGTCAGTTTTATACTATCGTAATAATAATATTTTAATATTATTATTACATTATGATATTTGTACTATTGATATTGTTGTAATAATAATATAATATGTAACTTAAATATCTAGGAGTTATGATAGACGAGAACCTTTCTTTCAAACAACACATTCAATCACTCTCAAACAATGTACGTAAATTAATATATATTTTTAAAAATCTTCGACACGTTGCTGACTCTAAAATTTTATACCAGGTTTATTTTGCATTATGCCAATCGATTATTCTTTATTGTATAACATCTTGGGGAGGATCCTCGAAAACGACACTTAAACCCCTAGAAATAGCTCAACGTTCAATTTTAAAAGTATTAGGTTTCCACCCTTTCTACTACCCAACCTCACTTCTTTACAGATCTAGCAAGGTTCTTACAGTTCGTCAGTTGTTTATATTGTCTATTGTTATGCGACAGCACAGTACCATATCCTACGATCCTAAAGTTTTAAATAAACGACGAAATCACATGATTTGCACTCATAACCTTAGATATCGAACCTCCTTTGTTAAAAGATTTTCTATTTTTTTGGGTGTACACATTTATAATAAAATTAATAAGTTAATATTTATCTATCCACAGAACAGAAATAAATGTAAAAAGGAAGTTAGTAAGCTAATGCTTAGCTTGTCATATAATGAAACGGAAGATATATTGAAATGTATATCATAACATATATGTATGTATATGTATTTTTATACACAAAGGTAGCTTTTTATTCATTGCACTTGGTCTTGTTACACAACCTCTCACACACAATCATGCACTTTACATATTACTCACCGAGAGGAACATATCTAACTACCCTTTTTTTTTCTTTTTTAATTTTTGTTTACATTAAACAACAAATAATATTCATTTTTAGAAAAATAAAATATCACAATTCACGGGAAGGGCGCTGTATACCGAGATACAGGGAAACCTAGTTCGGTTACAGAGGTCTAAATTAAGGAAAGAAATTTGTATAGATAATAATATTTTTCTGTTGTTTGTATTTATGTAATGAATGTTGTTTTTTGGTATAATAATAAATAAATAAATAAAAAAAAAAAAAATAATGAAAAGATATGATGTAAATGAAAACACAAAATGAAATCTTTTTCGCTTTTTATTTGACAAAAGAAATTTTAATTCACTTTTTTTCTCATTTCCAGTTTCCTTATAATACACAGTAGTTATAAAGTAAATTATACTATCTAATCTATATTTATATGCATATTTTATTCTCTCTATATATTACAAACATATTTACAAGGCATCCACCGTAAGATCCATTCTTAATATAAATACTATGGTCTATTTAAAAATAGAATGAATATCATTACCAGAATAAAATATTCAAAATAAATTCTGGCAAATATATTATTCTGGACTAAATATACATCATATAATTTCAGAGTAGAGGTTAATTCTTCTTGCTATTGTCATAAGTAAATGTAATAATTATTTTTTATCACAATAATTTCCATCACCAGATTCATTTAATCTGTATATTAAACTAATGTGCCGGTCACGAGTGACTCAGTACAGTAGTTTTGAATTTCCGTCGAAACAAAATTTTCCGATAATTTCCGAAAAAAAATGTTCCGATAGCCACCAAACTGTAAAATTTACACCACTGGATCAATCTAAAGATTGTCTAAAATTTTTATTAAAATCGATCTAGCTGTTTCAGAGTCTATAAGGAATATATACATAAATACTTTCTCTTTTATATATAGATGAAATTAAAATCATTAGAGTTTTGTTACTCAATTTGTATATATTTTTGTGAATTAAATTAGCATTTACTTATGATACAAATACTGTTACAATAGTTTGCTTCTTATAAATAAATGATTATAAATACGTTAATAATTTTTGCATAAGCATTTTTGTAACTTTTTGTTTTTACGTCTCTTTACATTGACAACCATTTTAAATGTAATCTTTAATCAGACCATAGTATTGTATACAAATAACAATTTAGGTTGCAATTGAAATAATAGCTTAAATAGATTTGTATACAGAACACAATTTTTGTATTATGTAATAAATACATACACAGTTAGTTTACCAAAAAACATATGTTTCATCTAAAAGAACTTAAAATTATTTATCACAACAGACTGGTTTGTATTCCCGTTTGATTTAATGATTAATCTAAATAAATAAACACAATGTTTTAAAGCTTAGTTAAAATATAACGAAATACATTTTCAAAAACGGTACTTACAACTTTTTAATATCAGCTCTTTTTTATTTGATTATATGTATAATTTTTTTAGCACCAAACCTTTATTTAAGGTGGTTGTTTTAACATATTTTTTGTTTTTTTTAATAACTGTTACTTTTTGTTACGGGTGTTCGACTTTGTAGTCATTAAAAGTAAATACAAAAAATAATTGCTAAACTGTGATATCATATTTTACCGACGGTTTTATAAATTGCCAGCCGGTGTGTGGTGACCACGTTTATATATTATATAGATAAAATAATATTATACCAGAAATATTAGAATAAGATTATGAAGAATATTCAATTATGAATATTTCATTAGATATAATGAATTTTATTGCACATTTAAACAGTATTACAATTCATCTTTCACTATTAACCTATTTACAATACGGGAATCTAAAAATACAAATTAATATAGGATACAACCACCTTCACATGTTATATACATCAGTCAAAATTGCATACGCATTTTGAAATGTTCATTTATAATTGCTGTAGACTTTAATGGCATACACAACTTTGACAAAAAAACTTCATAAAAATTATAGTATGCATTCGGCTAACGCGGTCACCGGAAATATTTTCAAAATTTTACTTTTAATACTTATATCTTAAACATTTACAATATTACAGTACATTATAAACATTTTAATCCTATTTATTTATAATTTATAGTTAATAAAATTTACAATGATTTTATTAATATTAAATAACTGTCTTAACAATAATCTGGGTTGTGCCGTTCGTTCATTTAAAGAAAGTTTCCTCCATTTTGTGTGCGCTTAATGCGCGCCATTTTGTTGTTATTTTAAGTGCAAACTTGCAAATTATTTTTATATTTAGCGTGTGTTTCGTTTTGTTTTCCGTTGCTTGTTACACAGCAGGCCAGACCCTGTTGACAAATAATTTTTATTATTAAAATTTTAATAGCCAAATCAATTTAGTGAAGAACATAACTTTAATTTTGTTTATTTATTTAATGTGTATGTTCATTAATATGTTTTGCAAATCATAGATTTTATTTATTCAATTAATAATAATCTCAAATTCAATTAATCATAAATAATTCAATTTATTGTTCAATTAAAAATTGATAAAGCAAGAAGAGATATTTTTAGAGTCAAAAGAGTTGGAAAAAAGAAAGAAACACAAATTGCAGACCTCTATTTAATATTGAACGACTAAAATACCCAAAAATATATCGTAATCGTATATGCCATTATAGTCTTTGGTATTTAGTGAACTTTACAAACGGTTATAAAATTATTTTGTGACCATAACAATAAGACAAATATGTTGTGCGAACAAAATCATAATAAAATTATAATAACTAAAATGTTAAGAAAGCGAGGTGTACTTTTGTTTGTGCTCAATTGTAATAGTCACAATTTTTAGTTAGTTAACTATTCAAATTCCTAAACTAATAAAATCTTCAGCTGTCATAATTATTTTGTTCGTTCGTTCCCAAGAACTGACTCCTGAGGCCCATCCGATGGAATAACGCTAAACCGTTTTCACTGTAAACAAATGTATGAGTTGTAAATAGGTTTTTTTCAAGTTAAAGAATTACGTACTAACTATATTTAGTTTTCCAGGGAATGTTATTCTGAATATAATTGTATAATCTTTTATTCCTTGCAATATACACATTTCAATATATACATTATACTAGCAATCGCTAACGGCTCCTTCGACGTGGAAAGATTTAAACCGTAAAATAGTATTTTGATAACCCAAAAAATGGTTAAAGTGGTTTACCCTTAAAAGCTAGACATATGTTTTAAACTTTTAGAGGGGAACAATTTTTTAATACATTATTTTTGAATAACTTTCACCGTTTACTTATCGCAGACAACGAAAGCTTCAAATTTTGCCGTTTTCGCAATATTTTTTATTGCTGCTCCTCTTCTATTCATCTTAGAATGATGTTATTATATATATATGCCTATAGCATTTCTCGATAAATGGGCTATCTTGCATTCAAAGAATTTTTCAAATCGGTTTAGTAGTTCCTGAGATTAGCGCGTTCAAACAATCAAACTCTTCAGATATATATATTAGTCTAAATTTAATAAACAGTAAACTCAAAAGTGTTTTCTTGCTCTTCCAAGCTACGGGTCTCTATAACACTCACGAGTTTTGAAGGCGTTACGCTTTATTGTAATTCGCCACAAAACAACTTTTTTGAATTAGGTCACTTTAATACTGAGCGTGGGATATTATCACACCATTTCACCGTCACAACTTATACTTACGTTCTTGTTTACTATTTTATATAAGAATATTCTAATTATGATATTGTAGAATAATCTAATTATGATATTGTAGAATATTCTAAGCCGTGTGGTATCCGGCTGAATAGAATAGTACTACCCTCATTTCTTACCGAGGTGCCGTAAAAGGCGACTAAGGCAAGTTGACCCACCGTGTGGTATCCAGCTGAGTAGAATAGACCAACCTTATTTCTTACCGAGGTGTCTTAAAAGGCGACTAAGGCAAGTTGACCCACCGTGTGTTATCTGGTTTAGTAGAATAGACCACCCTCTTTCTTACGGAGGTGTCGTAAAAGGTGAATAAGGCAAGTTGACCCACCGTGTAATATCCGGTTCAGTAGAATAGACCACCCTCTTTCTTACCGAGGTGTCGTAAAATATGACTAAGGTAAATTGACGTCAGGCAGGCGGCCGGTCGAAAAAACGCAGCCAAATCATGTGACAGCATGTTTATAACATGTTGTGCCGACCCCATTTAGAATGGAATAAGGACAGGAAGGTGTGAATATTCTAATTAAAATGTTGTAGAATAATCTAATTATGATATTGTAGAATATTCTAATTATGATATTGATACTTACGTTAATAAGCCGGGATTGGCGTCAGCTTGATACCAGGAGTACTGGGGTACGTATGGGGGGTGTGGTTGTGGCGCCCCCTGGTGGTGCAAAGCGTGCGCATGCGCGCCCTTCATATCCCACGGGCCGGGCGGCGCGCCCTGTTGACAGAGATAGGATACAGTGACAGGAATCATCTTCTTATCATTTAAAGTACCTGTGTGAACGAGCCTTGTTCGTTAATTTTAAAATGATGTAAAAAAAAAAAAAATTTAAGAAAAATGGAAAAATAATAGGGCATGTGGGGCTCGATCTTGGGTATTTTCACCTCTCTAGACCGCCCGTTTCCCAAATGAACTACCATGACTTTGACAGCGAGAAATAGTTTTAGAGCCCGATATCAGGGATAAAACGTTTCTTTTTTTACATAAAACCTATCTAGATGGATTTTTCTTCTCCAAAACCCCCTACATGCTGAATTTCAGTAAAAACGTTGCAGCCGTTTCCGAGATTCCGAATATATATATATATATATATATATATATATATATATATATATATATATATATATATATATATATATATATATATATATATATATATATATATATATATTGTCCGTCCTTAAAGTAAATAACTTAATAGAGAAATAGAGTTGAAGACCAGGGTCACTACCCACTGCGCGTGCAACTCAAAATTTGATATAAACTTGTGATTAAGTGACCTTAGATACAAAACTCCAATGTTGGGCCCATAACAACTCTCACAGGGAAACTCAGTTCAGCGGTACCACATCGTTCAAAAGAGCAAGTGTTTCTCAAGCTTTTTTGTGTCATATCCCATCCCTTTCTAAATTACTTAAGCCCCTCTATGTGGACTATGCCCCTCTATCTCAATTAATTTAGGTTTTGTAAAAAAATTACAAAACAAAGCTAATACAGAAATTTAATCTGGTGATCGTTAAATATAATAAAAAATAGTATAGTAGTATTATTGAGGATTACATAATTTTTTTTTTCGAATTGACCATCTGCTCTTAGCCCTAACGGATTTTTCAGCGTCACCGGGTGGGACGGGCGAGCAGAAGCATCGTTGAGGTTGCAAAGCATCGCCGAGGTTGCGAAACATAAATGACAAGAACGAGCGGATATAGCTACTCTTCGACACTGTACAGGTTAGCAATAAAAAAGTTTAACTAGTTTTAATAATTATATTTTGAAAACAGTTTCTTGCTGACTCTTCTCGGTTGGTGCAACTTTTCGAACCAGCAGTAGAGTTGACGATTCAAAAGTACTGTGAAATTTTCAAAAATAAAGAACGAATTTAATACGACATTTATACGATCAGACGGAGTTACATACTAGGTACAATAGTGTGTAAATGTGTGTTAATCACTGGGAGTACGTAAGGTTAAAGAAATTAATCTAAAAGTGTTAAAACAATTTAATCAAAAGTTTAATTGTAGCCGAACGTTGCGTGACAATGTAAATAAATAATCGTAGATGCGTGTTTGTGTATTGTTATATAAGTATGCGAAAGGCGTGCCCACCACACCTGGCGTTTATATAAATTGTACTTTATTGTATTAAAAGAGAGCTGTGGGTAATGAACAATTTTAATATACGAGAAAGTCACTTTTTTGGTTAGATGAAAAACAAAACTATCACGTAAAGCTCAAATTTTATACGCGTCTTATAAAATATTGCGGTCACTAAGATGGATATATAAAGTAAAAAATTAAATGTATATGTACTTATTAGAAATTTATTGAATGAGTTAAAATAAAATATTTATCATTTTCTGTGGATTATAATTTGCACTCAGTTTACGATTCGGCATATCATAGTGACTTGATGAAAATTTTTGTGAATAAAATACAAAATGATTAAGTTATTTTGCACGATAGAAATTAAAATATTATTTTAAATAAATACTCAAAAGTAAATTTACTCTGTCAGTTTTCTTGAATATTCAAGGAACATTTTCTACAAATACAATGTACATTGCGTAATTCGCTTCTTAATTAGTTTCTAAATTCAGAAAAAACCTTATTATATCTTTCTATACTAGTATCCATCTATTATCTTGAGACTTATATGTTTAACGATATTTTTCTTCACCGTAAAGAGTATTTGACTGGCACGTTGGCGCTGTGGGTAGTGACTCTGCCTTCAGCTCCCCGGGTCGCGGGTTCGATTCCCACCGATTACCAACATTTTCTATAAATGAATTTGTTGATCTTTAAGCCTGGGTGTATATTTGTATTTAAGTATGAATTTAAAAATATATAATTATATATTCACCAGTCACCCATATCACAAGTATTAAGCTACTTACTTTGAGGACGGACGACCGCATGTGTAATTGTCCCATATATTATTATTATTATTTATTATTCGGAATACCTTGAATATAAATTATTATAGGCATTTAGTGGTTTCTGGGAGTGTGAAATTGTTGGTCCTTGATCACGGTAAAAAAATTAAAAATAAAAGGAAACAAGTACCACTTACATATCCGACTCGCGGATCCCACGACTGCTGATGTGGCGGCTTCACATCACATGAGGTGCCGTCCGGAGATCGGCCGGCGGTTGGCTGTAACAATTGTCTCATATCACACAATATGTACTACATATATTTTACCTAAAACCACATCAATCGGGCACTGATAAACAAGTTTAGTCATTCCTATCATTATATCAATTTCAATACAACACATTTTTTTCAAATTTCATTCCTTCTATTCCATATAGCCAAGCAAGATTCTTAAACCCTTATTCTATTAATTTCCTTCCTTATTAATTTATTTCTTTATTGTACATACATATTGTTAGAAACGAGAAAAAATAGCATAAATTTAAAGGCGGATTTATCGCCTTAAGGGATCTCTTCCAGTCAAATTTTGTGTAACGGAAGGAAAAGAACAAGAAGTGAATACGGGTAAATATATAAAGAAAGAAAAAAATAACTAAAAACTATGTGCGTAGATGAATATCTGGATTCGAGATAGCACAAAAGGAAAAAATAAACATCCTCCTGCCCTTATCCCACTCTAAGTGGGGTCGACCATATGACAACATGTTACAAACATGTTGTCATATGATTTGGCTACGTATTTTACGACCGGCCGCCTGCCTGACGTCAATATACCTTAGTCGTATTTTACGACTCCTCGGTAAGAAAGAAGGTGGTCTATTTTACTCAACCGGATACCACACGGTGGGTCAACTTACCTTAGTCGCCTTTTACGACACCTCGGTAAGAAATGAGGGTGGTCTATTCTACTCAGCCGGATACCACACTGCGGGTCGACTTACCTTAGTCGCCTTTTACGATACCTCGGTAAGAAATGAGGGTGGTACTATTCTATTCAGCCGGATACCACACGGCGTAAAAGGAAAAAATAAACACATTTTTTTTTAATTATTCAATATAAATAATAGTAAATTGAACTATTCAATTTATATACATATTTTTTATGAAATAGATGAAAAATATGCTACTAATATATAGTTATAGTAACTTGACACAAATATTTCTTTAAGCCACAATATTAAACCGTATTATTGACTAAAGTAGATTTAATTATATTCTACCATATTTAGACCGATTCAAGCTTTAGTTACTTCCAAAATTTCAAGACGCATGTGCTTATTAAACGCGACATTAAAACGTACTTAACGACATATTTAAGATCTTATAACATCACAAACAACAGTGCTCTTTTGACTTATAGTTCTGGATCGGAGTGAAAACTATTATTAAAAGTTATTTAAAAATCCCTTACATATCCAACCTTCACATCCCAAGAGGGCTGTGGGGGTTGTTTCACATCCCACGGCGTTCCCGTCGGCGATAGCCCAGGTGATAGCTCCGACACTGGTGTAGAACTGGGCGTGGGTGAGTGGGCTTGCGTGGGACCGCTCTGGTACGCGGATGGGGAATGTTGAGATCCACTGGAACTGCCGCCTCCTCCTGTAGAATGACTATATTATTATTTCCATTTTTGAAAAAACGGACAAGTAGAATGTTAGATATATAGATAACTAGCTTTTACCCGTGACTGCGTTCGCGCGGACTGTTGGCGTGTGATAGCACGATAATAGATGCTTTTCAATGTCATCCTATTCCTGTAGACTTTACAGGATTTCTATAGCTTATATGTTATCGCTATTGATTCAGCGGAATTGCCGTAAAAGAGTAACAAAGTTCCTCTTCTTAAGATACTCACAAACTTTCGCATTTATAATATGAGTATGAAGGATTGGGATAAGAGATAATCAATAATAGAAAAGTTCATTGGGATTGAACTCGCGACCCGCTTTTAATAACGCGTAACCGTTAACGGTCAAAGTAATTCTCCTTAATATCCCACCACTGGGCATATGCCTCCTCGCTCCGTTTTGAAGCTAAGGCCAACCACAATGGAGTTATGTGGGTTACATATATCCTCAGAATTCTCTACAGACAAGCAGGTTACCTCACGATGTTTTCCTTCACCGAAAAGCGTGTGATAAATGCAATTATCAATTAATACACTCATAAGTTTGAATAGAAAAACTCATTGGTGCTTGCCTGGGGATTGAACATGTGACCTCCTCGAAATTCAAATTCAAATCTTTCTTTATTCAAGTCAACTTGGAAATAAGTGCTTGTGAATCGTTCACTGTGCTGGTTTGGAAAGCTCTTCCTATAAAGAAGAGCCAGCACGAAATTTGGCGGTTGCTCTTTTAAAAATATAATTCTTAATACTAGTTATATTTAGTCATTACTGTCTTGTAAAGGTTCGAATAGAGATAAGAATGTGTGGACCTACACACATTCTTATCAAATAGACAAGTTTTAATAGAAAAACTAATTTATTGTCCGTAGATTGAACTCGTGACTCTATCGAAAGAGTCGCACGATAAACGGTCTTTTAAAATAAAGTGTATTATATATACTGGTATTCAATTACCATGTAATAGTTGATTGTTGTTTGGGGGTGATCCTGGGGGTAAGCCGAGCCCGGGGGGTGGAGCGCCGACCTGAGCTGCTTTCATCATCTTTTTGTATTTACTGCGTCGATTTTGGAACCAGATCTTCACCTGTTGAGGAAGAATTTATATTGTTAGAAATTAAGTTCAATTTAAAATGATTAATAAGAAATAAACGAATGCGTTTATCGAATCACGCGACCTTACTGTTCACCGTAACTTTTCACTACAAAACCAACGACAGAATGATTTTACCACCAGTTCAGAACATTAAACCACTGAGAAGAACTGGCAAGCAACTCAGTGGTCGCTCTTATCACGAATAGCGATTATTTGAGGTTAGATTCTTATAACACGAAAAACAAAAGAGGTCTCCCAAACACGTCTACCTCCCACTAATGCCGCACGCCAAAAGAGAGCGAATAACGTTGTGGCCCAAGATCCCGTGAGCGCTAGACCTTCGTCATTTTATAAAAGCTGAAATTTTGTCAGTGCATGCTCCCAACACAGGTAGGAACGATGGTAGATTATGGAATTCGAATCATAGTGGCTTTGGGAGATACGAGGTACTCAAGGTTGCAAATTTCCGAATTAATTTCGTCATAGTATTAAGCTTGATCTTTTGATATTACCTTTAGAATAATATTAAACGTCAGTCAATGCCAGACACTTAGCATAGTGGAAACCCCCTGCCAGACACCCTTAAAGTTCATGAAATTTGACTTCTATTTACGTCATAGTATAAAAGCTGATTTTAATATATATTACTTGGATAAGAATAATATAATGTTTCCCCTTTAGCAAGACATTTTCGATAGTTCCTACCCCAGCCAGACAAGCATAAAAGGTTGCAGTTGGAAAGAGCACGAAGTATATATACGGGTAGGTGCGAACGAGATGGCGAGTTAGGTCGTTACGTACTCGGCAGTTTTTTTTATACGCTATTTTCGAGTATTGTTTTAATTTAATATTTAACAAAAAAAACTGCCGAGTACGTAACGACTTAAGTCGCCATCTCGTTCGCACCTACCCATATATACCCGGCTGCTACTTAGTTTATTTGTCGGTTAACTATCCGACACTTTATCAGTAACTTATGAAACAGGCCCTTAGTCATTAATAAATACTAGGCTATAGTATGTATTCGACGCTTTATCTGAAGAAAGGTTCTTGAGGTGGCCGATGTATTAAAGTTTCCCAATGCATCGGTTGTGGCGCAAGTGTCTGTACAGAGTCTAGTCTATAATTGGACGGCGTGATATAAATTTTTACTGTTAAGCAAGTAATTACTACTATTGTTTCCTTCGAAAAAAAACAAACGATATTTTACAAAATAGGAAGCACTAGCAATCGCCAGCGGCTTCGCCCGCGTGGATAGATTAAAACCGTAATATAGTATTTTGATAACCATAAATATAGTTAAAGCGGGTTAAATTTAAAAGCTATACATATGCAATCGCAAACTTTTATTTAGAACTTTTATTTTGGAATACATGGTTTTTGAATAACTTTCACCGTTTACTCAGCACACGCAAGGAAAGCTTTAAATTTTGGTGTTTTCGTAATATTTTTTATTGCTGCTCTCCTATTCACTAATCGTGATGTTATATAGTCTATAGCCTTCCTCGATAAATGAAAGAATTCCTTCCTCAAAGAATTTTGCAAATCTCAAACTCTTCAGCATTATATATTAGTATAGATTTTTTTTTCTTATCGAATTCTATTTGTTCGGGAAAAAATTACAAATGCATGCACGAATTTCAGCCATTCAGCTACTACGCATTAAAAATCATACCATCACGCATAGGGTGGCGTGAGCGTAGGCGGAGCTAGGGAAAAACGGTTGCTGCGCCGTTAGCGTAGTGATGGCAAACGGTTCTATCGATATCGATAAAAACTGGTAATTTTACCCTCTCATTACGTAACGGCTCGGAACACAGGAAGCTAGAAGTAACGGATTTGATACGATGAAATTGTAGGCTTAAAGGATATATTTTTTATTTAAATGTCATACTATTAGTATATAAATGGAATGATAATTTGTATTATAATTTAAGTAAATTCGTTTTAATGTATTAGTAAGCATAACCTCATGAAAAACATCAAGACAAACTATCACTGCTGAAACACACTTATAACAGCTTCAAATAACGTTTTACCGTTTAGTTATGAAAATCACGAACATTGAGAAGTGTTGCCACAACATAACTCGTCTTTTGAAATACAAAAAGTCATTTTCAAAGTTCATTAAAGCCATACTTCGAGAAGACGCTATAAGATCAACTGACTAAATATATAAACGCCCTAAAGCTTCAAATATAACACAATTTGTATATTACTCCGAATCCACGTATAGAGCCTAAATACATCATATACAATGCGTCCCCCCATTCGTCGTTTACAGCTTCAACGCATCGAGTTCCACCCAAACGCAATTCACACAACCCCATTGCGTCTTATACAATATCAAAATACCATATACAAAGCTAATAAGTTGTAAGCTAACCCATATGTTATATGCAAGTTCTATTGTATACAGATCCACAAGTAATCAAAATATTATTTTGCTATAATCCGCGATAAAAGAAAATATATGTAATACTAAATGTACAGTGTATTTGTAAGGTATACATTCTCATCCCTAATACATGCAGAATTTGTAAAAATTCATTCACTACCCACCACCAATAACACAACAATACACAAGCACACTTTCACCACCACAATCTCAACAATTGTTTCGCCCCGTAACCGAAGCATCAACAAAATTGCAGTCTTGCAATTTTGTCGTGTAGTCTATCTCCAAATATCAAATTTTGCATGCATTAGGTATGAGAACGAATAGTACACTCTACATTTAGCATTACTTTTATTTTCTTATATAGCAGATTTTAA
The DNA here is from genome assembly GCA_947086495.1 of Morpho achilles. Taxonomy (NCBI): domain Eukaryota; kingdom Metazoa; phylum Arthropoda; class Insecta; order Lepidoptera; family Nymphalidae; genus Morpho; species Morpho achilles. Next base: position 4,077,761 of record CAMTZB010000008.1, on the reverse strand, counting down.
CAAAATAATACTTTAATTACTTTTATATTATGGACCTCCGCAAAGTAACGCCTAATTTCATAAATTTAGTACACAGTTCCAATAAACAAAGTATTATCGATTGATCGGGCCAACCGCCACATTTTCAAAAGCGTTATTTGGACGATATGTGTGCATGAGTATAAATAAATATACCTATATTAATACAAAATCTCAACAAGAACATAAATTTTAAATCATCAATTATTTATTAAATTGAAAAAAATCATATCCCCATAAATCTTGTATTGAAAATATTATTATAATTAATAATGGTCATAAAGTTAATTAATAACCATTTAAAAGATATCAAAGCACATTAAATTCACACAAACAGGTGCTATATTGCCTTTAGATTAAGATACGTAAAAACAAGATAAAACTGGACATTTAGCTGACAATTATACGTTCTTTCGGTTTGTGATCAGTTAACATATCATCGATGAAAACGTAATCAATAAAATTATTTATAATTTTAAACGCTGCAATAGGTTGTAAATAATCGATACATCACGACAAATTAGTTACGATCCCGCAACAAGTTGCTTGACATTATAATGTCGATGAATATGAAAATTATATAATACTTGACTTCGGAAGGTTATATCAATATGCGCAAGTATTGATGATATTAAATGTTAAATTGCATATAATAAAATTTATAACAGGGAGTGCACTTGACTCCTTAATATTGTATTGATAATAAAAAGGTTGATTTGACTCAATTGTTCGTATCTGTATTTTAGAGGAAAAATTTTGGTTTAATTTTATTTAAATATTATAGTATTGCAGCATATTGACAATAGGTAGAATTGGATAGTTAAAAGGTGTTATTTTTGAAGCTGAGCTAGATAGGAAGATAATCAATGCGAAAGTGCTCTGAGTATCAAAATGACCGTGTCAGAAGATTTGGATTGTGATAAATGTCTAAAATAAAATGTATTCTGGCCGTTAGTAAACCATAGTAATGGTGGTTAGCAAATGTTTTTCTACCGACAGCTTTTAATATCGTCTATAGGTATTGGCGTCGTTTTAGAATAGATTTGATGACTGTCATCCGAGCGTTCACAAACAAATATTAAAAGAAGCGAAATAAGCAGAAGCTTCTAGTAAAGCCTGTTAGAATCTTCCACGTAGTGATTAGTTTCAATGTTAGCCTTTTTCTAGACACGGTAATGTCTTATCGAGTAGTTACTAACTTTTGTGGTAAAGGAACCAATTAATATTAATATTTCTGATAAGAACAATTTGCCAATTCGTCTAAGTAGATTAATAGACAGAATCGCAAAATAGTGGTTTAAGTTTCTAAGGTATATATTATGTGCGTAGTATTGTAATCAATCAAAGGAACAATTGCTGTTATTTTTAAAGATATTATTGGGATATATAAATAAGTCATTATAGGCTGAGTAGAATAGACCACTTTCATTTCTTACCGAGGTATCGTAAAAGGCGACTAAGGTAAGTTGACCCACCGTGTGTTATCCGGTTGACTAAATAGACCACCCTCTTTCTTACCGAAGTGTCGTAAAATATGACGATAGTAAGTTGACGTCAGACAGGCCGCCGGTCGTAATAACGCAGCCAAATCATGTAACAGCATGTTTATAACATGTTCTGCGGACCCCACTTAGAGTGGGATAAGGGCAGGAAGATAGATAAATAGGTCATTATAGCTATTCTTAAATTTCCCACACCTAAAAATGGATTAAAAAAAATAATTTTGTCAAATTATCACGTTTGACTTAATTTATCGATAATAATTAACGGACGCATCACTTCACTTATTCCACCCCACCCCTTTAACCGAGGTCGAGCCCTGCCTTAACCCACCTAACCTATTCTATTGGTATTCAGTACCAATTGACTTCTTTACGAAGTTATGTCGAAATTGCTTTATATCTGATTTCAGATACGTTTATTGTGGCTATACGTTTGGCTGCTACTGAATATCAATATTGGGCTTTCCAGCTCAACAATCGTTGAGTAGCTACCATTTTATAGCATTGCACTGCTATTATTTGTGTTTCAACTGTTTCTACACTCACATATACCTCACTGTATGTACACTGTTAGAATAGTAGTGCAATTATATAAATATAGATATTCTTATTTTTATTCATTAAAGCAAAAGCTGTTTGATATTATGTAATCGAACTTCTCAAAATGTACTGAACGGATTTTTGTACAATTTTTACTAATAGATAGTGCAATTCTTGATGAAGGTTAAGGTTATATTCCCTAAGGGTCGGAATTTATATGCAAAACTTTATGACACACTAATTTCTAAGCGGGTGAACCTTATACGCTTATTTCGTTTGGTAAATTTAAAATATGAATAAATTTTTCTGTGCTCACTATAATAGATGGCGCTTTGTTAAACAAACACAATAACTTATTTTTACCTAAAATTAAATCCAATAATTATAAATTAACGTCTACAATGTTGCATGAAAAACTGTATTTCTTTTTCTTGGGGCGTTAAATGAAATTGTATGTATAGTTATAATCATCACACTACATTAAGACTGTTAATGAGATTTAAACGACATTTATTTACTAATAATTGGTTTTCTTTTGGAAAACCATTTTTGTTTTTAAATAATATTTAGATACTGAACTCTACTGCAAAATTATTCAAAAAAAGGAAGCAGTCTTTGTATGTTTAAAGCAATATGTTTATTATTGTTTAAAATTGCGGTCATCCGTACGCAATATGTTGCGGTGACGGCCATCTTGTTTTTATTTTTTTTAGGGCTATTGTCATGCAACGTTTAAATTTTGAATTCAGTGTTGAATTTTTGTACTTTTACAATTGCTCTCGTACATATAAAAAATGTAAAAGGTTTTTGGTACTCAAATTTTTCACCTTTTTTTATTTTATGCACTAAAATTTTCTATACTTAAAAAAAATAATTATTAAATTTTGTACAACAAGATCGGAACATTAGTCTATTATATTATTTTGATTAAAGGAAAATAATGCTGGCTTATTTTATACTCTTTATTTTATGAAATTTTCTTGCAATATTAATAATTAATATGCGGAGTCAAAATGACTACTACTAAACTTGCACACACAGTGCAAGTTTAGTATACTACATCTTTATAAAGTACGTCAGGGTCAAAGCGCCGTTTAAGAGGCTTAAGAAGTGTTCACAGTGTCCATATTACCTATGCAGTTAACATATGTAATCTCCTCGATTTGATGTATTCCTGGTACTTAACTGCGATATCCTTTTTGCTTTATTAAAGTTCTGTTTACGTTTACGTTAACGTTATGGTTAAAACAGTGGCTAGAATGCCACTGCCGCTTAGCTGTAGAGAAAACCAATAAAGAAAAGATATATTCCGATATTAGACAGATGTAATATAATAAAATTGGCACTTGATTTTTGATGATTGACTTATTATAAATGCTTGACGTTTGTAATATTGAAGTATCAGTGTTAGTTACCTATCTGTTATATAAGTAAGTTATCTGAATGTATACTAATTTCATCCAATAGAGGAAATTTCCCTGCGGATGAGTAGAATAAACCACCCTTATTTCCTACCAAAGTGTTGAAGGAGGCGACTAAGGTAAGTCGAGTGATGAGTAGAATAGCTTACAATCTTTCTTACCGACGAGTTGTAAAAGGCGACTAAGGTAAGTTGACGTCAGGCAGACTCGTAAAATACGTAGCCAAATTGGGACAACATGTTTATGAGATGCTGTGCCACATTTAGAACGGTATAAGGGCAGAAGGGGAATAGTTTCTTTTATCGTGGATTATAGTACAATATTTTTAATATTTCCATTACTTTTAGCTAAGTATATAAAATACGAAATATTTCCATTACTTTTGGCGATGTATATAAAAGACGAAACAACACGTCCGAACTGCTGGACGTTATCTGACGTTCAAAATAATCAGAGCACAAAAATTTCACTTTTCAAAAAGGCCCTTTTGCGATATTCGGCCGGTTTCACCGAGACCGTTCCGTCGGCAGCCCGGACGGCATGCAATACCGGCATACCTATAAGAACGGCATTCTACATACAGGGCGGCGAGTACAAAGAAATATCGGACATAGGAGGCATAGCACTAAGAAATGGTGCCTCCGCGAATACAGCTATTCCACCACTGGGACGGACGGGCTTATGCAGTACGCAATTATTTTTGCAAGCTTTCGCTATACTTTATATTAGTTAAGACGGATGGATGAAACGTGCGTGCCAGAATGTTTAGGTGGATGTGTGGTGAGCGAAGACTTGATAAAAATGGAATCCTTCTATGGATGTATGTTATTTCACGGCGAATTCGCTGAACCAATATCTATGAAATTTGGCACAATTTTTCCTTATACACCGGAATAAAATATAGGTTATAGAAATGCTGTTAATTCTACAGAAATAGTATGACACTAAAAAGCGCCATGTATTATCAACCCATACTGATATTATAAATGCGAAATTTTGTGAGTATGGATGCACGTTTGTTACTCTTTCACGGCCAATTCACTAAACCAATATCTATGAAATTTGGCACAATTATTCCTTATACACCGGGATAACATATAGGCTATAGAAATCCTGTTACTTCCACAGGGATAAGATGACATAGAAATATGAAGATGTCCACGCAAACGAAGTTGCGGGTTACACCTAGTTAGTATATAAGGGGAAGTCTGAAAGTTGCGTCCATTATAGAAAAGTGCAGGATTAAGATGATTTGGACATATAACGAGGAATTAAGAATTTAATTTAAGTTAATTTTTTGGTTACTTGTTTCATTCACAGTAAATATTATTGGTTTTTTTTCTTACCTATTATAATATTAATATCATATGCTTAAGTTTTTATGTAATTTTTTTTTTAATGTTCATTGTTTAATAATTTTTTGGTGCATGTTGTGACACCTTCATATGTTGTAAATGTTAAATTTTTTTTTGTTTCTATTTTTATTATATGTAAGTTTTATATGTAACAACAATTGACTGTCCAAAAAAATAAATAAATAAATAAATGAAAATCATGTGATCCAACGAGCGTTAAATACAAATGCGGATGGATATGAGACTGACATGCCTCAACATCATCCTAAGTGGGGTCGGCACAATATGTTATAAACATGGTGTCAAATGATTTCTCTATATACTTTACAACCGGCCGCCTGCCTAACGTCAACTTACGTAACGTATTGTGCGACATCTCGGTAAGAAAGAGGGCGGTCTATTCTGCTTAGCCGGATACCAGTGGGCCGACTTACCTTAGTCGCCTTTTACGATCCCTCGGTAAGAAATGAGGGTGGTCTATTCTATTCAGCCGGATATTACACGTTTGGTCGAATAACCTTAGTCGCGTTTTACGACACCTCCGTAAGAAATGAGGGTGGTCCATTACCACACCACACGGGATACCACACGGTGTAGTGGAAGAGAAAAGGTATAGAATCTTAAACTTAGGTAAAAAGCTATATAACGGGCGAAAACCCTTGACTCGCCGATGACGTTAAATTTAACTCAAGTTAGGGCCTGTTTCACAAGTTACGAATGAACTGTCAGTTAGGTTATTCAGAACATATCTGACACATATCTCGGAATTTTGCGTTTCTCAGGTTTCTGATAGACTTGCTCAGCACTTAAAGTACCTAATAAGCTAACAGGTAGAGAATGTAGCTGTTATTTTGTTTACTGCTGGATAGCAAGTATATATTTCAAAATGATTTTTTATAATTTTTCACTTTTTAGAGTCTCTTTTTAGAGACATTTATCTGCTACTTAGTTTATTTGTCGGTTAATTATCGGACGCTTTATCAGTAACTTGTGAAACAGGCTCTTAGCCTATTATAAGTAGACAAGAAAGCATAAGAAGGATCTAAGAAAATCTCCTAAGGCCTAAGCAAAAAACTTATACTGAGTTATATGTGTAGCGAATTATTTATTTACATTTTATCTGGTAACCCAATGACGGGGGCAATAAACTACACACAAAATCAGACCAACGACTCAATTTACTCGAATTGCTTAAACAGATCATATAAATAATTATAAAGCTATAAATATTTATGCATTGCCCGATCGTGCATGACGCTGTTCCTTTTTTTTTATATAAATAAAAAAACAGTAGCTGGTACAAAACTGCATGCCGCGGCCGGACATTGAATGACGTGGAGAGGTGTTTGTTTTTTATAAATTGTCTTTTATCAAGGATACGGTGTGGTATTTTTTTAATTATATTTCTGCACACTTGCGAGTTAAGGCGAGTTTGACGAGGCCTTAAGCTATTGCTAATTAGATTTATCAAAAATGTGTAATAAAATATATTTATAACATTACAATTGTATTTATTATATTATGTATATTGTATTTATTATAGACTTTCATTTTTTCATCTGCATCATTTTAATAAAATTATAATTGTTAAAAAAAATAGAATAGGAAAAAATTTGATTATAGCTAATACAATTATACAAAATATTATAATTTAGAAATATTAATATTTAATATTAAATTTTTAAAACGTAGGTAAATATTTGTATTAATTTGTGAAAATGAAAATCTTGTTTTTTTTTTGGATAAAACGAGTAATAACACTACGGACGCACGCACATTTCGCTCTTGGGCCGCAATAATAATAATGCAACTCAAAAAATCATGTTTTGAGATAAATGAGTTTAAAGTTGTCATTGCTAAGGAAAATGCGCGAAAAATGCTTCAGTCTACATTAAACGAACGGCCTTATATTTTCCGGCTCGTTAATTATATTCTTCAGTAAATTAATTGTTGGTAAATAAATGGATCTAAAACCATAAGAGTTCACTTTGACATATAAAACTTTGTATTTTTAATTTGAAATGTTTTTTTGTATTCTTTGTTTGCATATAAAAAGTAACGGCCTATTATTATCCAACTGCTGGGCATAGGTCTCCTTTTTCAGTTTTTATAGATATGCAGGTATCCTTTACCGAAAAGCGTGTAAAAAATTGCAATTTTGAATTAGAAACATAAGTTTTTATTAGAAAAACTCAATGGTACCTACCTGGGGTTTGAACTTGTTATCCACCCGAAAAAGTAGCACGGTCTCACCAGTAGGCTATCACAGCTGGTTGCGTATAGTGAAAAATAATAATCCTGCTAATATTATAAATACAAAAGTTTGTATGGACGTATGTTTGTTACTCTTTCACGGCCAATCCACTGAAGCAATATCGATGAAATTTGGCACAATTACTACTTATACACCGGAATAATATATAGCCTATAGAAATCCTGTTAATTCTACAGGAATAGCATGACGTTGAAAAGCGCCATCTATTATCGACCTATCACAACAGTCCACGTAAACGAAGTTGCGGGTAAAAGCTACTTTATTATAATCATCTTTCTCAAATACACCAAAAAATGATAACTCTTTAAAAAACCTTTACACTTTCGCGCATTTTTCAAGGTAAAATTATTACAAGGGGGTAAATAATATTTACAATTCATCTGATACCCTAATTGAAATGTAATTAGGACATTTTGTAGTAACAATAAATTATACTATAAGTAAAGACAGATATCATAATGGTTTTTATGCATGCAACAATTTCATTCGTAATTTAAATTTATGTTGCCAGTTAAAAACTGCTTACCATTTGTCTAACTGTCACTTTTTCTGTCCGTTATAATAATACATCGTTCGATTACTATTCACTTAAATCACTTTTTTCACTTCAAGTTTCTCGATAAATGATTTTTATTTATTTTAAAACCAATTGTATCAAATATTCCATGTTTCGAAGGCGACTAAGATTTCCAGTTTAGTAGAATAGACCAACCTCTTTCTTACCGAGGTGTCGTCAAAAACGACTGAGGTAAGTTGACATCAGGCAGGTGGCCGGTCGTACAAATGAGGTCAAATCATGTGACAGCATGTTTATTGAATTACATACATATTTGTGCCGACCCCACTTAGAGTGGGATAAGGGCAGGGAGATGATTCCATGTTTCGTTACCGCCGTGTGTTATCAAGCGGAAAATAGACCATCCTCATTTCTCACCGAGGTGTCGTAAAAGGCGACTAAGGTAAGTCGACTTGCCGTGTGATATCCGGCTGAGTAGAATAGACCACCCTCTTTCTTACCGTGGTGCTATAAAAGATGACTAAGGTAAGTTGACGTCAGGAAGGCGGCTGGTCGTAAAATACGTAGCCAAATAATGTGACAATATAATATAACATGATCTCAGATCAGATCATGATAAAATTGACTCTCCTTGAAAAAAGAAAATTTTAATTCAAATTAAAAGATAAAAGTCTAAGTTTCTAAGCCTTCGAAAAAAAATCGAAATTCGAAAATCCGTCTGTAGTAAAAATATATCAATTAAAAACAAAAAGTTGTAGTTTTATTCTTTAATTTTCTTTAAATATAATAGGTTTATAACAATTTTAAATTCAATTTACAAAATTATTTTATTTGTGACAATAAAAATCTTTAATAAATTAATCGCTTGAAAAATACACATAAACAAACTATTAATTTACAAACTTAAATAAAAATTGAAAGTATATAAAAAAGTTAAATTATGTATATAATTTACTAAAATTGATGCCCAATCGTGAATGTCCATCATCTTTTTTTTTCTTTTTTTAAGGTTAACCCCGCTAAGCTAAATGATTGTGTTAGGAGTGGGTTCACGTCGGTAGTATAATGGCCGGGATTCGTACCCATAACCTCTAGATCGCAAGTCCGTTACCCTATCCATTCAACTACCGCCGCTTCATCGAATAAACATTTAAAAAAGTATTCCCCTTAAATAAAAAAGGCTTGTGACAATTTCAAATTAAATTTTCAAACAAAACATGTCAACAAATCGATTCTAAACAAAAACAGGTACTTATAAAACAAAAATGGTAACAAGTTCAATTTAATTCGCTCTGAATGATGTTGTTCAAAATGTGATAATTAGGGTTTCTCGATAACCAAAAATAGGTACTAAGTGATTGCATCGCTAATTTTATGGGACCACCGCCAATGATTTTCTCCATTAAAAAAGTATTCGATTAAAATTGCATGGTCGTATTCTAACATTGGTCATACCCGATGCACTTATTCAAAGAAATGAGCCCATAAGTGCATCGCAACGTACAGAAGCAGACAGGAGTTATTCGTATTGGCTGCCCATATCGCTGTATCTATACTATACTAATATATAAAGCTGATTAGTTTGTTTGTTTCTCTCTCTCAAAACTCAAGAGAATGTATTAAATTTCCGATACGAAAATAGAAGATAACTTACTACAATTTTTCGTAGAAAAGAATCCCTGTAAAACTAATTTTGTATTAATCTATACTAATATATAAAGCTAAGAGTTTGTTTGATTGTTTGAACGCACTAATCTCAGGAACTACTGAACCGATTTGAAAAATTCTTTAAGTGTAAGATAGTCCATTTATCGAGAAAGACTATAGGCTATATAAAATCACGCTAGACGAATAAGAGAGGAGCAGCAATAAAAAATATTATGAAAACGGCAAAATTTAAAGCTTTACTTGCGTGCGCTAAGTAAACGGTGAAAGTTATTCAAAAATCATGAATAACAAATTTTTTCCCCTCTAAAAGTTCTAGTCCGCAACAGCATATGTCTAGCTTTTAAGGTTGACCCGGTTTAACCATTTTTATGGTTAACAAAATAATATAATATTACGGTTTTAATCTTGCCACGCGGGCGGAGACGCTGGCGATTGCTAGTTGTTTTATAAATCGTTCCAGGATATACCTCCACGTCAAATGGTCTCTTAGTAAGTCCCTACAACCCGTTTGGTGTTGAAACTAGAATTAGCTAAAAACGATATGGTTGTATACTTAAAAATCGTGATATAGGGACTTTACTACAACGACGTAGTACTAATTGTCAATATATAAAAGCTATAACCTAGATTTCGCTATAGTAAAATTAAGCATTAAATTACCGTTAATCACTAACTGCAAAGTGAGAGTTTTTCATTCTGTGTAATTTACCACGATATGTAAGCTAGAATTCTACCAAATTTCATCAAAATTCGTCCAGCGCATTAGCCATAAAAGAGTAACAGAAAGATTCTGTAAAGATATAACTTGAACAAAAGGAATTTAATAATTTCTTGGTAGCTTTCAGACTTCCCCTATTATGGTTATTTCGTATTCTATCAAATGTTGTCACACCACATATCCACCATAACATTCTCATCTCATATAAGTTTTATAAGTTTAAGTTGTACTTGTATAACATTTTATATAAGTACATTATAACAACGTCTTCTACATTTTCCCTTATTAGTCGTAGACATTCAGGTAAAATATAATCCTATACTTTTGCTAATTAATTTATAAGAATTGTGAATCCTGAGAATATATTTTCTCTTAAGGATAATAATAAAATTTTAGATAAAAAATTAATGGAAATAGGAAACAAAGTTTTTTTTTCCAAATTGAATATTTTTAGTTTTAATATACTTATTTGATAGTTATTTGATAGACAGCTTTCTGTACTATATACCACATATTTTTTTGTATCAGAAGACCATTTCTCTGATTAAAAAGTACCGAATATAACTTTAAATAAAAAGCTAAGTCACTATCTTAAATTAGATTTTCCAAGTATTCTTTCCTAATACGACGTTAAGCTCTTGTGTAGTACAAGTTTTTCAGCGTTAGCAAATTTACCTCATAACAGTAATCCGTAAGACATAATATCCGTAGAAAGTTGGGTCAGAACTACATGTTTTAAAAATGCTGTTACATAAAATTAATAATAAAATTATTTGCTATAATCCGCGAAGAATATCTTCGCAGATTAAAGCAAAATAATTTTATTATTACTTTTGTATTATGGATCTCCGCAAAGTAACGCCTATTTCTATAAATGCTGTTACATGTTATGGCTGGTTAATTTACGACCGGCCGCCTGCCTGACGTCAACTTACCTTAGTCGCCTTTTGCGACACCTCGAGAAGAAATGAGAGTGGTCTATTCGACTAAGTCGGATACCACAATGTGGGCTTAATGTCTTATAAATAACTAGCTTTTACCCGCAACATCGTTCGTTTGCGTGGACTGTTGTCGCGCGATAGGTTGAAAATGCATGGGGCTTTTCAATGTCCTATTCCTGTACAATTAACTGGATTTCTATGGCCTATATGTTATTCCGGTGTAGAAGGAATAATTGTGACAAATTTCATCGACATTGGTTCATCGGATTCGCCGTGAAAGAGTAACAAACATACATCCATACTAACTTTCGCATTTATAATATTAGTAGGATAGGATATTAAATAATGTTATCCTAATATTATCTCCACAGATTTCGGTAGCCGTTTGGCACAAATACGTCAAGCGGTCACATCGTTTGCCGTTTCCACTTGAATTTGTCTTTTATATTACAGAAATAAAAGTTGGCGATTATAAAACTAACAGTCTTATTGCGCGGCGCTTTGAAGGCTCGAGTGGGCTACTTAGAGATAATATATTTTATTTATTACATTTAAAACTTACTTTAGCTATTAGGCGTTTGTAATTAAAGCTGATGATTTGATCGAACCCGAATTCCGAATGATCACAGATTTACACACGATCAATTTTATGTAATAGATATTTTTACGTAATAGATTTACGTATAGATTTTAAAAAGTTTAGCCGTGTGGTATCCGTTTGAGTAGATTGGACCCTCTTTCTTACCGAGGTGTCGTAAAAGGCAACCAAGGTAAGTTTATTCATATTATATATATCAAGGTAGTTACAGCGTGTCGTATCCAGTTGAGTAGAATAGACCATACTCTTTCTTACCGAGATGGCGGTGGAAAAGGCGACTAAGGCAAGTAGACCCGCCGCGTGGTATCCGGCTGAGTAGAATAGAACCACCCTCTTTCTTACCGAGGTGTCGTAAAAGGCGAGTAAGCTAAGTTGACCCACCGTATGGTATCCGATTGATTAAAATAGACCACCCTCCTTCTTACCGAGGTGTCGTAAAATACAACTTAGGTAAGTAGACATCTCATCTCTCTCGTCAAATCATGTGACAACATGAATATAACATGTTGTGCCGACCCCAGTTAGAGTGGGATAACAGGAGGAGGATAATGAACTCGCAGACGAAGCCACAGGTACAACTAGTATAAGTATCCAGAAGCTCTATTCCAACATAACTCCCATTGGCAGTATAAACTCATGAATGAAATATATCGCTTGAAGAGAAAGATAAATTATTTATCAACACATTGTGTTTGGTGTAAAGCAAATTTGTAATGAATTAACGTATTTGTTGTAAAAAAAACTCGACATTGAACACACAAGCGAACGACTATTGATTGCTAATCGCATTTACAGTGTATCGATGTCGACAAACAGTTTTTTTTATCGAATCACGACCATCACTAATGGGTTACGCAATATGAATATGGCGGTGCTTTTTCAGAAATTAATGGATAGTGTGCTTCAAAATTACATTCAGATAGACATACAGACATTGTCGCAATTTATCCTATCCCACTAATCCAATTTAATTTCCAAATTCAAATTCAAAATATTCTTTATTCGAATAAACTTGTAAACAAGTGCTATTGAATCGTCAACTCTAGTGCTGGTTCGAAAAGCTGTTCCTACCGAGAAGAGACAGCAAGAAACTCGGCGGTTGCTCTTTTAAAAATATAATTCTTATTACTAGTTACATTTAGTCATTACTGTCTTGTACAAGGTCTAAGCAAGCTATATCCACACATTCTTGTCTTCTAAGTAATCCCCAACAGTATAGTAGGCTTTCTGGATCAGCCTCTTTTTAACAGTGTTTTAAACTGATGTAATGGCAAAGCTAAATGTTGCTAAATGTTATTATAGAATCTTATACCTAGACCCACAAACGAGTTACGCACTTTTGCAAGGCGCAAAGCAGGAGCCGCAAGCTTATGTCGGTTCCTACTTTGTCGATAATTCACATCACCTATCGTTTCATAGTTTTTGTATTTTTATGTACGAAAATTAAATTGCTTAAAATATACTGTGAAGCAATTGTAAGAATACCTATTTCCTTAAACTTCTCTCCTTCTTTCCTCCTACCTTCTTAACGTGCCATATTCCCGCGAAGTTCGGCGATCATTAAGGCAATTTTAACTTTCGATACCACTGCTCTGAATAGGAAACGAGTTCTTTTGCCGAAGCAATGGCGTAGATTTTTTAGCCAAGATATCCTTCGTCGGACCACACTCCGTTCTCCTTGGATTTTTCCTTGTATAAGCCGCAGCAATTCATATTTAAGCGTTTCTCATGATTTGGCCAAAGTATTCGAGCTTTCCACTAATTCTACTAATATCATAAATGCGTCAGTTTGTGAGTAAGGATGTATGGTTGTTACTGTTAAACGGCGAATCCGCTGCACTAATATCGATGAAATTTGACACAATTATTCCTTATACACCGGGGTAACATATTGGCTTTAGAAATCCTATTTATGCTACAAGAATAGGATGATAAAGTAAAAAAATATCTGTACGACACCTCGGTACCACACGGCATCACCACAATAACTGAAAAATAACTAAGTTTAAAGATAATAGTTTAGATTTGATGTATCATCATCCCCCTGCCCTTATCCCACTCTAAGTTGGGTCGGCACAGCATGTTATAAACATGCTGTCACATGACGTCAACTTACCATAGTCGTATTTTACGACACCTCGGTAAGAAAGAGGGTGGTCTATTTCAAACCGGATACCACACGGTGGGTCAACTTACCTTAGTCGCCTTTTACGACACCTCGGTAAGAAATGTGGTTGGTCTATCCTACACAGCCGGATAGCACACGGCTGGTCATCCTACCTTAGTTATTTTTTAAGACACCTCAGTAAGAAATGAGGGTGGTCTATTCTACTCTGCCGGATACCACACGGAATCACCACAGTGCAGAATAACTAAGTTTAAAGATAAAAGTTTAGATTTGACGTATATTTACAGTTTTTCGTTCGACATACTTTCGCCGAAGTACGAAGGCCCGTTGGTACCATTATTTCGAGTTAAGTCCGTCGACGCGAGTAAAAAGTGTCCGCTAACCTTTTTGCCAGTATAGGTGAAAGCCCTCGAATCTCTCGCGAAATGTCTTTATCTTTGCCGACACAGTTTTATTGCTGACGCGCGGGTCCGATTTTTGCGTCCGCGCGGCCGGCATTGATCTTTTATCGATAAAAAACATAATTATGTACCCCGCAAATTCATACATACTGATGCGTTCATCATAAGCGATGACAGATGTTTAGAGTTTGAACGAATTTATTTAGTTTAGAACCATAGACAATAGCGACACAAGTTGTAACCGCGCCGTAGTTTAAGTATTCAAGTATGCTCATGTAATATTTTTGACTGGTTGACCGAGCTTTGCTCGGTAATTTTTTACTGAATGAAAAAAGAAACTTCAAAAAAAAAGAAAGTTAAAGTTAAGTCCTTTTTTCATGTCAGGAAAACCCATTTTGGGTCGACAGCGCCCGACGGGGACGAGCGGCGGGTATGTCGGACTCACCACCGACTACAAACCTGACAGTGCTCCACCACGCTGCTGGTGGCGGGGACAGGGTACCGTTGTACACATTGCCCCCATCCCCGCCAGCAGCAACTCTGAAACCCAGAGTGCGCCACCTCTGGCTCGGGGCCTTTTTAATAGTGGGCCCACCCTCAGCTAGACGATGCATCGGAAGCACCAGATGCATCGACCACCTCGGGGACCTAACTCCAGCGAGCGTCCTCGATGAACCCCGTTCGGACCGCTCGGAGGTCCCCATTAGGGCGGCATGCGACGGACATCGGCGAGCCGCTTGCGGCGCGCTTGCCTGCGGCGGATTGGATCCAAGGACTCGACTTCCCGGATCCGCTATTCGTCGTCCTAAGTCCTGCCCTAGCCTTACAGAAGGCACCCGTTCCGTGAAGCCAGCAGAGCTTCTGCAGTCTACTACCCACATTTCGAATCATTGCCAACCCTCAGCATCCGCTCATCCCATCCTGTGACGCTTTATATGCTGTTAACCTTACTGGTAGTGTCAATTAGGGATGTCAAAAAATAATTGATTATTTTTTCATCAAAAATCGATTTTTTTAAATCGATTATTTTAAGTTATTATTTTAAGATTATTAAGTACAACTAATAACTTTAATTAGCCTTTATTGTAATTAATTATTAATATTAAAAAGACAACTTTGGAAATAGTCATAAAAAAATCGATTTAAAAAAATCGATCATTTCCTATCAAAATAATCGTTTTTTTTTAAATCGATTTATTTTATTGGAAATAAAAACGATTTTTTTCTCCTCCATGTCACATCCCTAGTGTCCATACGAAAAAGCCGGATGTTGGTACAGACGTTTCTCTCCCGTACCAAATAAGACCGTAATTAGCCGCGCTAATAAATAAGCGATATATCCGGATGCTAAGTGTTAAAATGATTGAACTGCATATTTCTAACTGGTTTTCCACATACCGGTTGATATAACTTGCTCTAATTAAGTTTTTACATTAAAAATTATGTGATTTATGTCTTATACCATTTATGTATTGGCGCATTACAACTTGCCTTTGTAATTTATTTATTAAATTAAAATCATAATCGCTATATTATAAATTTATATCTACATAAGTAATATTAAAATTATTTTGCTATGATCCGCGATAAAGTAAAATAGAAAATATATATAATGCTAAATGTAGAGCGGACTATCCGATTTCATACCTGATACATGCATGAGTCATTATAACACATGCACAAACCTTCACCTCCGCCACCGCAATACACAAACACTACATACGTTCGAGAAAAATCTTTCTCATCCTAACTCAACTAACTCGTCCTAATGAAAGTGTCAGAGTAGATTTAGGTCTCAGATTGGGAACCACATTGTGCCTTGAGCACAGATGTCCACGTGAAAAAGAGGTAGATAGTTTGGCACACACGGGCTTTCATGTCATAAAAGCTCTGGTAGGTTTTCTAAATGATACCATCAAAAAACTCTTCCCAACATCTTGACGCTCGTTTCTTGAGAACGGGGAAGGCCCTAATGTGAGACGCAACATGCGTTGATATGTTGGCCACATCCACATCTATCCACATATTCTTATCTTCTAAGTAATCCTCAAAAGTATAGTAAGCTCTCTGAATCAGCTCCTTTTTTACAGTGTTTTTAAACTGCTGTACTGGCAAAACTAAAATTGATTGCGGAATTTTATTATAGAATCTTATACCCACCTACTATAACCCACTAACGATTTACGTACTTTTGCAAGACGCAGAGCTGAAACCGCAAGCTTATGTCCGTTCCTACTTTGTCTATTATACACATCACCTATAGTTTTTTTAATTCTTTATATTTTAATGTACAAAAATTAAGTTGCATAAAATATACTTTGTGCAAGTGTAAGAATACCTATTTCCTTAAACTTCTCTCGCAGGGAATCACGTGGACTTAATTTTTAAATATAACGTATAGCTCTTTTTTGTAATACGATTTTTTTTTCATTATCCGCGCATTTTCTCCATAACAATATACCTGTCATAATGCTATGGAAGTAAGCAAAATAAGCTTAATGTATAGTCCGGAATTTTTATTTAGGAAAGCTTAGACGTGTCGTACAATTTTCCATTAAGATTAAAATATAAACTTCATCAAACTTCACAATCAACATTAACGTGAAAGGTAGATGGTCGCGTCACAAAAACAATGAATATTAACTCAACGCGAAATCAAATTTAACAGTCCCTTAAGCATGGCGATTATTCCAAGATAACTCCGTTTTTACCCCAATACAGTGTTGACACGATGAGGCCGGGGAACGGGATGTCGTTGAATAATTCAGCAGGTGTTCTGCACAAAATATACCCCATATTATGGTGGTGCCGTGTCGCGAGTTTCAGGAATGGCGATAGAGTGTTTAGCGGGGAAAAAGTAATTTGAAATTTTAGTATTACAAATTATTTGGCTTCGTTATACGGAGATAGCTGAAATCGCCCCATCCGAAGTTTTATTTCCTATGTTATGTATATGAGACATGTATATTCTTCGGATGGAGCGAAATGTGAGATTCCTCTTTAATCAAATTCAATCCTTCTATTTAAATTAAAAATATAATTCTTTAAGTACTAGGCACTTACTGAGGTGTCGTAAAAGGCGACTTAGGTAAGTTGCCCCACCGTGCGGTATCCGGTTGATTAAAATGGACCACCCTCTTTCTTACCGAGGTTTCGTTATATACGACTGAGGTAAGTGGATGTCAGACAGGTAGCCGGTCGTAAAATACGTAGCCAAATCATGTGACAACATATTTGTAGGATGATGATAAATGTACATTTTTATGCACAAAATTATCATCATCCTCCTGCCTTATTCCACTTTAAGTGGGGTCGGCACAACATAATGTCACATGATTTGGCTGCGTTATTACGACCGGCCGCTTTTTGCACAAAATTATCTTCTTAGTCGATCTCTTCATTACTGAAGGTCGTGTCTAGATGAAAGTATTATTGCTGCTCACTTCCTGCACTATTCTTTTCCACATTGTTCTGTCCTCGGCGGTCTTTAAAGCTTTGGTGATTGGAAGGCCTGTCATCGTCTTAACTTGATCGGACCAACGGGTAGGGGAGCGACCGCGTGGTCTTTTCCCGTCGACCTGACCAACCACCGTCAGCTTCTCCAGGTTTTCAGGGTTTTTACGAGCAACGTGTCCGAAATATTTAAGAATATGCTGGAAGCAAACAGCGGACAGTCTAATATTTATGCCCAGCTCCTTAAGAATAGACACATTGGTTCGGTGTGCAGTCCATGGAATCCTAAGCATCCTCCTCCAACACCACATTTCAAACGCATCTATTTTTGTCCTTTCTGACTTTCTTATTGTCCAGGATTCGGCTCCATAAATGAAGATCGAGAAAACCAATGTACGCACCAGTCTCACTTTGGTTCTGCGAGAGATATTACGGTTTTTCCATATCCTAGTGAGTTTAGTCATCGCTGCTTTGGACATTTGAATTCGTCTACAGATTTCCTTATGACTGCCACCTTCGTTGGTAATAAGAGAGCCAAGGTATACAAACTGATCAACAAATTCCAGGTCTCTGAGTTCATTGGAGCGAATTAGCATGCTAAATCTGTCTACAACCATCACCTTGGTCTTTGCTTTGTTTATGGTAAGGCCAGCTAATTCACTTTCTTTCTCTACTCTAGAAAGAAGTTGGGCCAGTTCTTGCTCCGACGATGCAAACAATGTGGTATCATCTGCGTATCTTAGGTTACTAATTTTTCTGCCGCCTATGGATATTCCACCTTCCCAACCGTCCAAGGCTCGTCTCATTATATATTCCCCATAAAATTATATAGCTTTATATATACCTTGATACAAATCAACTTCTTTTTTGGTGGAACCATGAACCTTTGCTTTCATGTGGTTTCATAAACCGCACGATCACTGTAACAATCATCACCTTTGTCGTTGATCGTATCTAAATTATTTGAAATTTAATCTGTTTTGGATATAATCTGTGAATAAAGTATTTTTAAATTAACTCTGCATGATAAAACATTTAAAAGATAAACGTAATTTAACAAAGAGGGGTTTTCAAATAATACAGTTAATTATAATTGGGCTGTTGACAATAATCATCCTTAGGGGGTTACTATGGGAACGCTGTGGGAGGTAATTTTGACATATGCTATAGATTTACCATTATTTAAAGGGTGTATATATTAAGTGAATAATAGCGATGGTTTAGCGACATTCTCAGATTATCTATTCGGAGAAGCTAATAAAATAATCTTTTACGATTCCAAACTTCTTGGTCATCGTATTTATGAATGACTAGCTTTTATCCGCAACTTCGTTTGCGTGAACTGTTGTTGCGTGATAGGTTGATAATAGATGGTGCTTTTCAATGTCATCCTATTCCTGTAGAATTAACACGATTTCTATAGCCTGTAAGTTTTTCCGGTATATAAGGAATCATTGTGCCAAATTTCGGTATCCGGTCAGAGGATTCGCCGTGAAAGAGAAACAAATATACATCCACACTCATTTTTATAATATTAGTAGGATAGGATAAGAAGTATGATTTGACGACCTTTGCGGCGCTGTCGGTGTGCAAGCTCACCACTAAAGAACTTGGGTTTTACTATATTCTTCTCCGAATTATCGTCATTAGTTAGCTCGGGTATAAGAATGCTTCGGATCCGGGAAGTCGGGAAGAGTCCTTGGGTCCAATCCGCCGCAAACGAGCCGGTCGCAGGCAACTCTACGAAGTCCGTCGCATGCCGCTCTAACGGGGACCTCCGAAATGTCCGAACGGGGTTTATCGGACGCTCGCTGGAGTAATGTCCCCGAGGTGTTCGATGCATCTGGCTCTCCTGATGCAACGATTAGACGGAGGAAGGGGCCACTGTTTAGAGAGGCCCCGACCCAGAGGTGACGCTCTCCGGGATACAGAGCCGCTGCTGGCGGGGATG
Source organism: Morpho achilles (assembly GCA_947086495.1). Lineage (NCBI taxonomy): Eukaryota > Metazoa > Arthropoda > Insecta > Lepidoptera > Nymphalidae > Morpho > Morpho achilles. The sequence goes on along the minus strand of CAMTZB010000008.1, from coordinate 4,058,275 downwards.
GGCAATATGTCCACGCCACCAGCAGCGTGGTAGAGCACTGTCAGGTTTTTAGTGCCGCTCCTTCTTGTCGGGCGTTGATGACCCATAATGGGTTTTCCTGACATAAAGAAAGGTACAAGACTGCTTACGCTGTTCTTAGTTACCATTATATCAACAAAGTCAAATGATTTATTGTCTCGGAACGGTGCTTTAGAAACCTTAAAGGAGTTTCTCTTTATATCTCATTGCGCTCTTAGACTGTATTTTCACTTAATATCAAGTAAGATCCTCCAGCGCAAACCTATATAACCAATACAAAAACATTCTTGTGGAGAACAATTTCGGTATTGCTAAATATGTTTATGCCCTCATATTACAGTTGGGGTGCTTAGTTCTGAGGTTCGTTATTTTGCAATGTGATATCTGGCTTTAATAGATCGCAATCGAAGGGTTACTTGTTTGGCAAATGGGAAATTATGGTGTCAAATTGTGATTAAAGGGGAAATTTATTTTCCAACTTGGCGATCCGTTTCGTATTTATTAGGATCGGAATATGGGATATTTTATTATAATTAACAATTTAATATTTATGGATATTCTGTTACGACCTCGTTACGTATATAGCCTATAAATAATACCACAATATTATAATAAGCTATGACATCGAATTTCAACCCCGAGAATTCTATGAGCTTTTACTTAAAAGTTTTGTTCAATTACCATTTACCAAAATTAACAAACCTGAATATCTTTATAGTATTTCTGAGATAAGATTAAGCCAATCATTATTGGAGAAGTCTGGTAGTTTCTTTTGCACGAATCGGGGCAGGTAGAGTTTTGATCAAATTCGAGATAGAGAAGGATTGGAGTAAAGGCTATGCTGCTACAATGCGGATTGGTAGGATACACATATCCCCAGAATTCTCCACAGATATACGGGTTTGCTCACGATGTTTTTTCTTCACCGAAAAGTGTATGATAAATTGCAATTAGCAATTAGACATGTTTCAACAGAAAAACTAACTGGTACCGGCCCTTGGTTTAAGCCCAGGGTTTATAAAAGGGATTAAATCTATCAGGACATATTTAAATAGAAAAAAAATCACCATATTAAAAATTTATAAAATGTCTTTCACCAAGCGTTATTTTAACGTCATCATCATCATCCTCCTGCCCTTATCCCACTCTAAGTAAAGTCGACACAACATGTTATAAGCATTTTGTGACAGGATTTGGCTACGTTTATTACGATCGGCCGCCTGCCCGACATCAACTTAACTTAGTCGTATTTTACGACACTTCGGTAAGAAAGAGGTTGGTTTATTTTACTCAACCGGATACCACACGGCGAGTCGACTTACCTTAGTTGCCTTTTACAAAACCTCTGTAAGAAGTGAGGGTGGTCTATTCTATTCAACCGGATACCAGGTGGATCGACTTACCTTAGTCGCCTTTTACGACACCTCGGTAAGAAATGATGGTGGTTTATTCTATTCAGCCGGATACCACACGACAAAAGCGTTATTATAACGTATCAACAGAATATAACATGACTTTGTGGGTTGTAAGAAGAAAAGTTTTGTATCAATTTTCCGCCACAGCAACTCTCTCACGGCCCAGCGACAAAGGCAGACAAAACCCGAAATCTGAGAATTGTGACTAATTCGAAAATAATTACGGAACCCACTTCCGCCTTACGAGAAAAACCACAATTGCCGTGTTGCGTGCCAAACAGAAACTATGCTGTGTAAAAAATACACATTTTGAAAACATATTTTGATCTCTAACGACAGGGAACAGAGTTTAAAATCGAATATTAACGTTGGGTCACAATTTAATACTTATGTAAAACCGATATAAAAGTGACGTTTCTCACGCCATCTTTATTTTTTGACATTACATGTTATTTTTTTATGTGTGCTCATTTTTTTTTGTTACGCTAAATAATTTCTACTAGCTCTCGCACTAGGTTTTACTCGTAATGTTTAGAGACTGACAAACAAGGATTAAAAATATCTGCAAACATATTACTTAAGTTTTTCTTTCTTACTGAGGTGTCGTAAAATACGATAATAGTAAGTTGGAAGTTAAAATACCTAGCTTAATCATGTGATAACATGTTTATGACATGTTGTGCAGACTCCACTTAAAAATATGCAATATAGAAAATAGTAATTATTTAAATTGATATAAATTTCATTACTTAATTTATAAATTAATTTTGTTACATAGGTAAGTAGACAAATAAAGATGCTACTAATATATAATTTACTTGAGACTTACTTATTACCTGAGACAAATATTTTATAGTCTATGACTTAAAAGCCGAAAGGGAAAGAGATTTGCGATTGATACTGGCAAATCATTGACATCATCATCATCATTCATCATCACCACACCTTGCAAGCTTAGCAAAGTCAGTGAGGATCTTATATCTTTAAGCTACGGAATATGTATTGATGAAGCATCACTACATATTATAAAACAAAGTCGCATTCATTTCTTGTACGCATAAAACTTTAAAACTATGCAACAGATTTTGATGCGGATTTTTTTAATAGATAGAGTGATTCCAGAGGAAGGTTTGTACGTATAATAACATTCAATACGGAGTAGAGAAATACTGTAATTTTTGAGGTTTCTGTAAATAATTAAATTTTTTTCCGCTTACATTGCAAACGCAAGCTTTACCTACGAGATTTATCAAAATGATGTACTAAGTATTTGTACACCTTGAAAAGGTCTACAGAAAGTTCAAGAGTTTGTTTAAGGACAAGGAAGATGTTTATATAAAGACATTCTGTAATTAATTGTAAAAATTAAATACATAGGGAAAATGTAAAAGTAAATAAGTAAAAATGTACTATATGAATTTAGATATTCAAAAGAAAGCAGGAAATCTTCTTGGTATAGGGAAAGGAAATTGTTTTTCTCCAAATTTAACGCTTGCGGGCCACGGGCAGTAATGAATAAATCAAAACTACTCGATCGATTGTAATCATTTTTTACACTGAATGACATGGGATATATATTTTATACCCGTGCGAAGCAGGGGCAGGCCGCTAGTATTTTATAAAATAAGCTATTGATTAAATAATTTATAGAACTAGGCTTTGCGATCCATCCATTTGCTTTACTCTTATTTATATGTATGTTTACTCGTAGGAAACTGTTAATGATTTAGGTAACTTACTTTTTATTCTATTTTACTTATAAAAGCTTATATATACTGTATGTTTCCAAAATATTTATATAAATAAAATCCATTATACAAAAATAATAATGAAATTATTTAGCTATAATCCGCGATTGAATAAACAGAAAATATATATAATACTAATTGTAGAGTGGACTAACCGTTTTCATACCCGATACATGCGGGATTCGTAGAAACACATGCACAAACCACCACCATAATACACTAGCACTGCACACGTTCACTACATCTAAATCATCAGGAGATAGACTCGCATCGCAATGCGATGCTTTTTAAAACGGATAGTCCGCTCTACATTTAGCATTATATATCATTTTATTTACTTTATCACCTATTATAGCAAAATAATTGTATAATTACTTTTCTTTGAATAGACTACCTCGTGCTGGTATTCTCGCGTTTCTAACAACTAGCCCATTGCAACTTGTATCTTTAGTTTATCTGAGATATAATAGACGTTGCTAGATGCATCAAGGACACCGCGTTTTCTCACGATTTACAATTTTGCATATTATGTATATAGCCTGGGGCTTTGATTTGCAACGTTGTTTATCGACGACGAAAAGAGATGATGGCTTATCGGTGAAATCCCGCGCAATTCGTGGAGTAGCTTTGCGATTTTGTCATGTAGTCTATCTCCTGATGATGCTTCGGTTGCGGGGCGAAACGATTGTTGAGTGTGTCATAGTGAACGTGTTTAGTGCTTGTGTATTGTGGTAGCGGTGGTGGTTTGTGCATGTGTTTTTACGAATCCTGCATGTATCTGGTATGATAACCGATTGTCCACTCTACATTTAGCATTATATATATTTTCTATTTTACTTCATCGCAGATTATAGCAAAACAATTTATAATTATTTTAGACCTAGAATACTCATAGACCTTAAGTCATTAAGTATCTATACTAATATATAAAGCTGAAGAGTTTGATTGTTTGATTATTTGATTGTTGGAACGCGCTAATCTCAGGAACTACTGGAACTCAGGAACAGTGTAGGATAGTTCATTTATCGAGGAAAACTATAGGCTATATAACATCACCTTAAGAGGAAGGAGAGAGAGCAGCAATAAAAAATAGTAAAATAACGGCAGAATTTCAAGCTTTCCTGGTTAAAAAAGGGCAATTGTGTGTAAAGTGCGCTGAGTAAACGGTGATAGTTATACAAAAATCATGTATTACAAAATTGTTCCCCTCTAAAAGTTCTTAATAAAAGTCCGCGACACCATATGTCTAGCTTTTAAGGTTAACCCACTTAAACCATTTTTAAGGTTATCAAAATGCTACATTACGGATTTGATTTTTCCACGCGGGTGGAGCCGCTGGCGATTGCTAGTCATTGATTTTACGTAAGAGCTGTGATAGCCTAGCTGTAAGACTGTGTGATTTTCGTCGGAGTCAAAGATTCAAACCCGGGCAGAAATGAGTTTATCTGTTAAAACATGTGTCGAATTAACAATTGCAATTTATCACTCTTTTCGGTGAAGGAAAATATCGTGAGGAAACCTGCATGTCTTCAGAGAATTCTGGGGATATGTCCAACCTAGCAATTCGGATTGGAGCAGCGTGGTACGTCTTAGCTCCAATCCTTGTCTTCAAAAACGGATATATGTCTATGCCCAGCAGTGGGATAGTAACAGGCCGTTACTTGGTAATACGCAAAGTGATTTTACATGCGAATGATATTACTAACGCTCATACTGTTATCGTCTGGTATACGTGTAGTAATTTTTGTTGCGGAAATAATAGGCTGGTTTAAGGTAAACTTGAATACAATAGATATCCTTGAAGATCATGTCAGCCTAGTAAGTGATTGGTCGATACACATATATGATGAATTTTATCTTCAAGATAGATATATAATAATAAAATTATCTAATTAATAAATAACACACATTATTTTTCTCATTAAAAGCGAATGTGGCAGCGAATATGCTGTTCCAATTTGTATTATATGTTTACAATTACCTAACGTATAACTGAATATTTTTATAGTTGCAACACTGCATTCTTAATAAAATAAACCATAGACAAATAAATATCATTATATCTGACAAATATCGTTTAAAATAATTTCATAGTTTATGCCCGCCTGGTGATTCGGCTGATGTAATGAGATAAAAACAATTAATTAAAACTTGATTTCTTATCGCTTTAAGTTTTTTTTTGTTTAGCTAGTTTACATTTCTTGTTACAAAAGAATAAAGACTTAGAATTTAAAAAATAGTCCATTGTTATGAATCCCTAGTGATGTTAATAGAATTAAAAATAAAATTATTATTTTTTTTTTCAAATTATCGATACATCGTAAAAACAAAATAGGTTGGGCCAATCAATATTATAATTTTATAGTATCCGCTTCACCAAGAATGTATAAAAATTAAACGTTATTTTTAATTTAAAGTAGGTTTATTTTTATCTGTATAAAAATGTATTTCGAAAAGTTTAAAGAATTTTATATATTCCTTTTATTATCTTCGATGTTGCATTGACCTTATTTAAATGCAGTATAATATTCGAAAAATATGTTAAAGTGAATTTTTATCATGTGTCATTAAATTTTAACTTTATTACTAACGGAATAAAGTTTAAAATCGTTTAGAATGCAAGTGTCACTGAGAGTAAGAACGGAGCGTGGCATTTGCTTGCGGTATTTTTGCCTCACGTACAAGTCGAGATCTGTCATTATTCTGATAACACTGTCTGTTTGTACGTGCGAGAACCGACAGTAGGGATGTAATCTGTTATCGAAACTAAACCCTTGTAAAATAGAAGTTTTGGCACATAACCATACAAGCATATAAGCATTGTTCAATTATAAACATTATTCCCTTGTCTATTGTTAGAAGCAAATTATATTGTCTATTCCTCAATTATTCGTACAAGCAATAACTTTATGGTGTCTCTAAGGGACAACATTTTTTTTATACGTACGTTTTGTGGTGTTGTATTTTTTTACAGTAAAGCTCTCAATGAGTTATTATCAATGCAATAATAATGTTTTATAGAACTCTCATAGACTTACTGATTCAATCCGTCGATACTTGTTATACTGTCCGACTGTTCAGTCATCACATTTCATTATGCATTGTCTGTTACTATTTTATTTACTGTGGTCTTTTTAATCATCTATATCTTTAGGTTTGATGTCGTGAAGTGAGTGGTGAAGTGTGAAATACTTTATGCCCATACACTTTATCATAATTCATTTAGACTAGATCATTTGAAATGTTGTGGTGGGTAATAGTAAGTTAAAAACTATGGTCAATCACATGATTTAAAATAACAGGTCTTTTTTTCATAATTCTTCAGTTATTATTGTGTTTTTTGTGGAACAATTTTTTGTCTTGTCTAAAGGTTTTTTTGTCAGTTGTATAAGAAATATTGAATAATCATTTAGTACAACATTTATTTTTACATACTGAATTAGGTCTTGATTTACTTTCATTCATTTCTTTCATGGGTGCATTATAAACTATTCGATATACTAGACTAATACTGTCATTTTTTAATATAGCCTCACTCGACAGAAATGAGAGAATATTTAATATTAAATCAAATACAATATCAAAAGTCACGATTAAGAGGATAATATATTTAATTACTTAACCTTAAATGGGATACGAAGTACAAAGAACCACAGACGTTCAGGTCCTAAGATGCTAAAATGACGACCCCTACCGGAAAACGCTGGGTTGGGAGACCCTTACGAGGTACTCAAAAAACCCCAAAGGCCGGAATATGAACCAGGCAGAATGCCTGCGAGGAAATGCCCGGGCAAAGAGGTACGCCTCGAGGCCCGTACCCCGCCTACCCCCCAACCGGGGAGTAAGCGAGATGACCCTGCTGCTACTCAAAAAGTTTGCTGGGAGCCTCAGTGGTGTTTGAAATTCCTTAAAGAGACCAATGTCCAGCAGTAAAACTCTAAGAGTTGAAGAAGAAGAAATGGGATGCACTCGCTTAGAAATCTCAATAAAAGAAATATCGATAAACATATTTTCACACCACTATTTTACTATACTACAGCTAAAGATACAGCGTTGTGTTTGTAAACATATAATTACTTGGTAGGTCGATGCATATCAGTGTTACGTTTGTGTGTGTTTGTATGAAGTAACACGGTGAGTGTGTTCATACGCAACCACGGGTGTGTGCGTGCGAAACTAGTTCCGCGAGAATATGAGTGATCGTAACGCGTTTTAATTCGCGACCACACAAGGCATGATGTTTATTTAATTAATTTACTTACAGTTTCGATTGTCGATTAATATCACTTCGTGTTTGGACATCACTAATCGAATGTGAAACAGTGTGACAACTCCCTCAGTTTTCGGGCTCGATGATAAAGTTATATCTTTATCATTAAGATTTTAAGTAAGGACGTAGAAAACTTTGTCTTTGTTCAAATACTACAATCTTATCATCATCAGTCAACAAGTTAGCCATTATGACTCAAATCTCTTCCAGAAGATCCTTATCTATGAACTCTTAAAATATCTAAACATACTCTTCCCCGAGTAGTGAGTTTCCATTTTCTTTTCTATGATTATTTACTTGCCGGCATATCTAAAACACTACTAATTAAACACCAGAATCTCCCCAGAAATAGATAATCCTTACTTTATTGAAGTTATTATTTTTTTTCATCTTCTCGTATTTGTCACCAAGTTAATTATAAACAATTCAGATATATCAACCGACATTAAGTGATTACGATGTCTAAGATGGATACAATGGATGAATTAGGATAAGGTAAGAAATAAGGAGGGTGTATTTTATTCAGCCGGATACCACATAGCGGGCGACTCATTAGGCTATAACAGTAATTTTTCTTTTATTATTTATCTTGATTTCGATATCGTAAAATTCTAGCTCGCTCCATCTCTCGCTATGTGTCTTTAAGCTTTCTGTAAGCTCTATTGTGAAATTTGATTTGATTATTGTAATGAAGTGACAATGTCAATTAAACACATAAGTATGTGTTTAATTGACATTGCCACTTCATCTTATGGTGTGTGTGTCTCGTTAAGGCAAATTTCGTAATGGAAACTTGCATATCCTAAGAGAATTCCTGTAATAGGTTTTGTCGTATTGGAGTAGCGTTTTAATGTGATCTGTTATCTTTCTCTAAAGCATGAAGAGGATTTCAACTAAATATGTATAAGCTTTTTAAAATATAGGCGTGTGGTATCCGGCAAGTAGAAGACCACCATCATTTCTTACCGAGGTGTAGTAAAAAGAGACCAAAGACCAAAGTAAGTTGACCCGCCGTGTGGTATCTGGCTGAGTAGAAAAGACCACCTCATTTATTTCCGAGGTGTCATAAAAGGCGACTAAGGTAAGTTGACTCACCATGTGTTACCCGGGTGAGTAGAATAAACCACCCTCATTTCTTACCGAGGTGTCGTAAAAAGAGACCAAGGGAAGTTGACCCGCTGTACGGTATCCGGTTGAGTAGAACTGAGCACCTTTGTTTCTTACAGAGGTGCCATAAAAGGCGACTAAGGTAAGTTGACCTGCCGTGCAGTATTCGGTTGAATAGAATAGACCACCCTCATTTCTTACCGAGGTGTCGTAACGAGCGACTAAGGTAAGTTGACCCAACGTGTGATATCCGGCTGAGTAGTATATTATATCCCTTCATTTCTTACCACGATGTCGTAAAAGAAGACTTATGTAAGTTGACAGTCAGGCAGGCGGTCAAATCATGCTACAACATGTGTTGTGCCGACCCTACAAAGAGTTTTATAAGGGCAGGAGAATGATAATAAAGTTTTTCAAAATAATAGGTTTGTTGTTTTGAAATATTTGACATAAAAATTCAAATACAAATTTATCAATAAAATAACAATTTAACCATTAAATTTCATGTCTTCAATATCGCAATTTATCTTAATTATACAACACCATAAAATATAAGTAAAAGTTTCGAATTCCAAAGTAAATTACTAAACGATACGAACGGCGATAGCATAGACAATAAATTTAATTTTTAAAATGGATAATGGAGTGTTTCTAGAATATTTAAACAAATTAACAGCGCGATTATTGTTTATTAGATGTGTATCACCTCTTTTAGTGTCTAATTGTTGTAATTTTGTGATAATGTGTTTAACAAAATTTTGCATAACTAACGACCCGTGTAATAATAGATACGTTTGTCTGAGCATAGACATTGTTTTTTTTTTATTGCCCGCATGCGTATAGGCTTTGGTTTTCTTTTAACGTACTGAAATAGTTACTTTCTGTTTTAGGGATAAGTTAACTATGAAACTGGTTCATCATTCTCCTGTCCTTAAGTGGGGCCGGCACGACGTCAACTTACTTTAGTCGTATTTTACGACACCTCAGTAAGAAAGATGGTGGTCTATTCTACTTAACCAGAAGCCACATGGTGTGTCAACTTACCTTAGTCGTATTTTACAACATCTCGGTTTGAAAGAGGGTGGTCTATTCTACTTTACCAGATACCACACAATGGGTCAACTTACCTTAGTCGCCTTTTACGACACCTCGGTAAAAAACGAGGGTGGTCTATTCTACTCAGCCCGATACCACACAGCGGGTCGACTTACCTTAGTCGCCTTTTATGACACCTCGGTAAGAAGTGAGGGTGGTCTTTTCTATTCAGACGGACACCGCACAGCGGGTCAACTTACTTTAGTCGCATTTTACGACACCTCTGTAAGAAGAGAGGGAGGCCTTTTCTATTCAGCCGGATACCACAGGCGGGTCGACTTACCTTAGTCGCCTTTTACGACAACTCAGTCAATAATGAGGGTGATCTATTATACTCAGCCGGGTACCATATACCGGTAAATATATATTCTTAAATACATGTATATGTACACACAGACTGGAAGAACTAAGAATTGTGAAAAATGGTGGCGGGTATCGAACTTGCGACCTATGGAGAAGCAGTCACTGCCACCTTTACTAACAGTACCGACGGGCAACTAATACCATCATTATGACTATGGCGTCACATTGATGCACGTTAGATCGGTACAACATGAGCACCTTCAAAAAAACGTATTTTCCTCGGCTATTAAAGGAGAGCAACGCTTGCTTATTTTCACAGCATTATGTCATATGGAATAATGTTGCGAACAACAATCTACAATAAAATTCCGCAATCAATACTAGACCAGTTTACAGAAAGGTTTAAGTTAAGTATAAGAGATGTACTTATATAAAGCATATTACAACATTGAAGATATTTTGGATGATAAAAAAGACTGGATTTGAAAATACTTTCAGCTTGATACACACGGTTACAAATGTAAAATTGAAAATGTTTAATTGACCGTCGACTTTCTTTCTGGTTCTCGGTAAAAGCCGCTTTTTAAAGGTCGGTAATTGCTTGATTGGTGAACCCCATGCTCCTTTGCCATCCTATTCCATAAAAAATAAGTTGGAAATTTGCAAAATGCATTTTTTTTATCCGCTTACAAATGTCCGCCTCGTTAGCAAGACGCATGACCTCCGAATGTTTGCCCTCGGACTGTTCCGCGCGGTGCTTTTATAATTGATGTGCTTGTACACACCGGCTTATACAGGGTGCTGGCTACATAAATTCGAATTCAAATTCAAAATATTCTTTGTTCAAATAAACTTGAAAATGATTTTGTATCGTCAACTCTACTGCTGGTTCGGAATTTTCCTACCGAGAAGAGCCAGCAAGAAACTCGGATGCTCTTTTAAAAATATAATTCTTATCACTAGTTACATTTAGACATACAAAAGTAATGATACTATTATCTATACTTATTATAAAACAAAGTCCCCAAAGCTTTTTGTCAGTATATAATCGATTGTCTCAAAATCTACTAAACATATTTTTGTACAATTTCTACTAAAAGATAGTGTAATTTTTCCGGAAGGATTAGGTGAATAGTGAAGCTGTGATGGCCCAGCGGTGCGACCGTGTGAATCTCTAGAGACGATCACGGGTTCGAACCCGGGCAGACACCAATGAGTTTTTCTCTTAAAACTTATGTGTCTAATTGATAATTGCAATTTATCACACGCTTTTCGGTGAAGGAAAACATCGTGAGGAAACCTGCATATCTCTAGAGAATTCTGGAGGTATGTGTAACCTACCAATCCGCATTGGAGCAGCGTGGTAGGTCTTACCTCCAATCCTTCTCTCCCAAAACGGAGAGAAGAGGCCTATTCTCAGCAGTGGGATAGTAACAGGCCGTTACTTACTTACATAACCATCATTCTCATACCCTTATCCCACTCTGAGTGAGGTCGGCACAACGGTATAAATATGTTGTCACATGATTAAGCTAGGTATTTCATTAACGGCCTGGGTATTTTAGGAACTATAGGCCTACCTCTGGTTTTGAATCCGCATCACAGCTACATCACATTATAGTTATTAGAGTTACCATTATATTTAGTCTTTACTGTCTTGTATAGGGTCACTCACCGCGTGGTATCTGGCTGAGCAGAATTCACCACCTTTCTTTTTACAGAGGTGTCGTAAAATACGATTAAGCTAAATTGACGTCAGGACAGTCGTAAAATACGTAGTTAAATCATGTGACATGTTTATGACATGTTGTGCCGACCTCACTTATAGTGGGATAAGGGCAGGAAAATAATGGATGTATTGAGGTTCGAATTGCGGCAACACACATAAACAAAGGTAGTCAGAAACCACGCCACCTATAAACACATATTTTAGAAAGTGTACGCAATATTCTCATGCAATTAATCAATCACCAAGCGAGCACCCTATATTCGCGCACACACACGCGCGCACTGGCCAACGGCGCGTGAATTTATTTTGTATGAACAAAACTGTTATTTTAAAATAATAATTGATGTTCACTCGCATTGTCCGTCAGTCCGCCGCCGATGTCAATGGGTGTATTTTTTTTTCTTTTGTACCCCAGTCTATTATCTTTGTATGCGACGTGAATGTGGAGGCAAAATTGCGTTTTCCGCTTCGTACCTGCCCTCCAAGGTACGTTATAACAGTAATTTGTAGGAGCATTGATGCCACCAACATTCGCATATTACTTTATGACATACTAGCAATCGCCAGCGGCTCCGCCCGCGTGGAAAGATTAAAACCGTTATATAGCCTTTTGATAACCATTAAAAAAGTTAGAGTGGGTTAACCTTAAAAGCTAGACATATGCTGTAGCGGGCTCTTATTTAGAACTTTTAGAGGGGAACAATTTTGTAATACATGATTTTTTTAATAACTATTACCGTTTATTCAGCGCGTGTAAGAAAAGCATTAAATTTTCCCGATTTCGTAATATTTTTTATTGCTGCTCCTCTACTTTTCATCTTAGCGTGCTGTTATATAGCCGTCGATCTAGCTTGGTTTTATGGAAAAAAAATCGGTTTATCCCTATTTTTGGGCATTAAAAGTACTAACATACTAACATTTGTATACAAAACGCTATTTTTGCCATAAACTGTCAAGTCAGCGTAGTTTATTCGGGAAACGGGCAGTCTCGAGAAATGTGAATACTTAGGATCGATCCCCAACTAAGTAATAGTTTATTTCTTTCTTTTAAGTTTCTTTTTTTTTTGTATAAAATTACCGAGCCAGGCTCGGTTAACCAGGTACTTATATCTTATTCTTGTATTGATCGTCTACTACGGTCACTCAGAGCTTACACGTCTCGGGCGAGAGTGTACAGCCCCCATTATATTGTCTATACACATTACCCAACACTAAAAACTCACGTTATTATAAATTCAAATGTGCAATGGACTTTAGCATGAAAATGAAAGTGCACATTTTTAATTAATATATGCACTTTCATTTTGGTTAATAAAAAGAATACTCGTAGCTACTAAAATAGCCGTGTGGTATCCGGCTGAGTAGAATAGACCACCCTCATTTATTACCGAAGACTCGTAAAAAGCGATTAAGGTAAGTCGACCCGCCGTGTCGTATTCGGCTGAGTGGAATAGACCACCCTCATTTATTACCGAGGTGTCGTAAAAGGCGACTAAGGTAATTTGACCCACCGTGTGGTATCCGGTTGAGTGGAACAGACCACCCTTTTTCTCATCGTAAAAAAAGACAAAGGTGAGTTGCCGTCAGGCAGGCGGCCAATACGTAGCCAAAACATGTTTATAACAGGTTGTGCCGACCCCACTTAGAGTAGAATAAGTGCAGGATGATGACTCGTAGCTACTAAAAACCGTACGAAATGAGCGAAAGTCAATATAACTTTAACATATCAAAAGGTTAAAATAACAACATATTGCTAGTTATTCACTAAAAAGAAACTTTTTATATAAATAATGCCATCATCCCCTATCGTAGGGTAGCGGTCATTAAAATCGCATAAATAAGGCCCGATCGACATCTGTTGCTATCGGCGTGAGGCTTAAGAAATACTAGAACTGGCAAAAAATATTTTCAATTTTTTTTTTTTAAATTTGTGTTCAACATACATCACGAATTTGAGCGCTGGAAAATTAAGACGGGTTTTACTTGCGGTGCCCCAAACTAGTTTCAAATGTAATTCACAATTCTACATTATTATTTATTCATCATCTTCCTGCCCTTATCCTAAGAGGGGTCGTCGCAATATGTCATTAACATTGTCACATGATTTGGCTACGTATTTTACGACCGGCCGCCTACCTGACGTCAACTTACCTTAGTCGTATTCTACGACACCTCGGAAAGAAAGAGGGTGGTCTATTCTACTTAACCGGATACCACACGGTGGGTCAACTTACCTTAGTCGCCTTTTACGACACCTCGGTGAGAAATAAGGGTGGTCTACTCTACTCAGCCGGCTGCCACACGGCGGGTCTATATTATTATTTGTTATTATTTCAACTCCACCGTGTGGTATCTGACTGAGTAGAATAGACCACATTACTCAGTCGGTCAGTAGGTCGCATTCTTATCTTCTAAATAATCCGCAATAGTTTGGTAGTCTTTTTGTATCAGCCTCTATTTTAATAGTGTTTTAAACAGCTGTAATGGCAACGATAAAATGATTGCGGAATTTTATTATACAATAAATAATTTATAAAGTTGTATATTCAAGTTGCATTGTAAACAATTTTATCTTGAGTTACAAGCAATTTATAATATGGCGTGTCTGGCCAATTCTTAAGGCATTAACACTATAATTGGTGCAGTTATTAAGCCGCAAGGTGTTTGACATCGGATATGTTGTTACTTAACAATAACAACGCTTTGTATGTGAAGAAAATATAACAGAGTAGGGTAATACATGGAAATAAACCAAGACCAAGTTTAAACATGTTTCAGTTAATATTGTTTTATAACAGTATTGCCAAATTGCCGCCGTATGGTATAAGGCTGAGCAGAATAGACCACTCCCATTTCTTACCGAGGTGTCGTAAAAGACGACTTAAGTAAGTTGACCCACCGTGCGTTATCTGGATGAGTAGAATAGACCACCCTCTTTCTTACCAAGGTGTCGTAAAAGGCGCCCAAGGTTAGTTGACCCGCTGTGTGGTCACCGGCTGAGTAGATTCTCGTAACGAACGCGGATCAAAATAAAATAATTCTATTTTAACTTGTGTATTACTGAATTTTGAAAAGTAACACCTGCTTCTATTTATTACGTTGCTATGTTAATATCCCACTAGACAAATCATTCTTCCTTTTTGAACACAAGGAATTTGAGTTTGGATACATATCCAGAAAATCTTTTGTAAAATTGAATTTCCCTTTCTTAGTTTTAATTCTTTTAAAATAACTAAATTTACGTAAAAAACCGGGTTTCGAATTCCAGAAATTATGGCGGGTTAGAATTGCATCATAGAGGTCGACAAACTTGGCAACTTAACCAGAAAAATTATGCTATTTTTAGAAAGTAAGCTACCAAGCGGACCATTATTTCGAGCGGTTTCCAACGTACATTAATAAAAATCTAACGCAAGTCAGGAATCAAATCCGCAACGCTCCAGCGGCCATGTGAACTGTGTATGAATCACACGCTAAAAAATAAATTATGTTCACTTGTTGTAATATTCTTTAAATATTACAAACAGTACGCCTGTATCGAGCAAAAATAAAGGACTTAAAGTATACGTCGTATCAAACACAACGCGTTCTTTTCTTGAGGTCTGACTTTTCGCACTTAGGTCAATTGTGATTTCTCGTCTCGCACACGAAGTTTCCCGATGCCAGTAGAATATCCATGGTCTTCGTATTAAGTCCTACTCAATGCAGGTACCAATCTATAGCATATATATAGCAGGTAAAATCTTTAGGGGAAACAATATACTCAGTTCGTTCACTCAGTAAAAACTTTTTCCCGGACAAAATTAGAAAATAAATTCTTCGTAAATTTTTTTTTAATTAGTTCATGATTTCTTTAGAAGATTTAACTGGATCAATTACCAAGATGGCATCTATGAGCTTTTTTATACAACCAGCTCCAATGAGATTTACATATCAAGATGCGTTTGATGAAAGCCGAAGAAAAAAATCATACAGAAACGAGGATATAAGGAATTTTTGGGGTTAGGCTAGCACTTGAAGCAGGCTACTAGATCTAAGCTCCCTATTCCAATCTCAGTCACCTTGTGTTAACAGTGGCTGTTAAAGCGCTTTTACGACTTTAGCTCTGAGAGGTAAACTTTACCAACCAATCCTTTGTGCATTTGTTACTGTAAGATTGAAACAAAACAAGTTTCACAAATGCAATAACTAAAAATGAATTTTAAACAAAAACTTGATACGTTAGTGGAAACAATTAAATTTACAGACAAATTAATTCTAGACAAAACAATTCATAATTACCTTAGCCAGAAGAAATAATAGGATTATAAGATAATGTTTACTTTTATCATTAATAATCTCTTTGTTTTAATTCAAATATATTGTGTTAAAGATAAATTTTACAAAATTATAATAATAACGACTTATATAAAAGTTGTTATAGCAGAAATTAGTACAGACTTATTGCCGCAGAATATCTAAACAAGTAAGGATAAAAATTATTTTGCTATAATCCGCGATGAAGTAAAATAGAAAAAATATATAATGCTAAATGTAGAGCGGACAGTCGGTTATCATACCTGATACATGCACGGAAAAAAAACACATGCACAAACCGACACCACCGGCACGACACGACCAAAATCGCAAAGCTTGCCAGCTTTGCGATTTTGGTCGCGGAGTCTATCTCCTGATGATGCTTCGGTTGCGGGGCGAAACTACTTCGCGGAAATCCATAATACAAAAGATAATGATATTATTTAGCTATATTCCGCAATTAAATAAATAGTAAATATATATATATAATGCTAAATGTAGAGTGGACTACCCGTTTTTATACCTGATACATGATGGATTCATGCACATACCTCCACCACAATACACAAGCACTACACACGTCCACTATTGCAAACTCCGCAATCGTTTCACCCCGCTATCGAGGTATCTTCAGGAGATAGACTTCACGATAGAATCACAAAGCGAAGCATCACCCACTCAAGCATAGTTATACAATAATTGTTTCAACCCCCATCATTTATTTTGCTTCCAAACACATGTAACAAGCTTGTTACACTTTTCATTATTATTTTTTCTCTTATATTTCTATCTACGTTTTACATTGAATTTTATAAAGAGTATTTAATCTACCCAAGTGATTCTCATAGAGTTTAAGGCCAAGTTCGCATCGCGGATGCACCTAAGGCCGATGCCACACTTAAGATAAAAGCCATTACAGTGTGTGTCGCCCGTAACGACGCCATTTTGTCTATTAACTACGCTAGCGCAGGTAATAGTGGGAAAACTATGGTGAAACGTAATTGGTTTCATATTTTTAAAATCTGTTTTTCGTTACGCAATAAGGTTTTATGTTTTGACAGGAAGTGCCTCGGTACATAATGAAGTGCATTATTATTTTATATTTATAGATCATGGAATTAACGGATAATTGAATGTTACATAACATCATCCTCCTGCCCTTCTCCCACTCTAAGTGAGGTCGGCACAACATGTTATAAACATGCTGTCACATGGTTTGGCTGCATTTTTAAGACCGGCCGTCTGCCTGACCTCAATTTACCTTAGTCGTATTTTACGAAACCTCGGTAATAAAGAGCGTGGTCTATTCAACTAAATCGGGTACTACACGGCGGTTCGACTTACCTTAGTTGCCTCTTACGACACCTCAGTAAGAAATGAGGGTGATCTATTCTACTAAACCGGATACCACACGGCGGATCAACTTACCTTAGTCGTATTTTACGAAACCTGGGTAGGAAAGAGGGTGGTCTATTCAACTTAATCGGATACAACACGGCGGGTCCACTTATCTTAGTCGCCTTTTACGACACCTCGGTAAGAAATGAGGGTTGCCTATTCTACTCAGCCGGATACCACACGGCATACTTAAGACTCTTCAGTATACATTAAAATATCATGTTATGATTGACTTGAATAAATTTGCATTTTCACCCTTCAAGCGATTTTGTCATCAATTGCCTCCTTGAACTTAATTTATAAAGTTATAATGTATTTACATTTTAATTTAAATAAATTATAATATTAATTAATTACTTATTGCTTAGCAATTAACTTTGAACGATTTGAAATTTAAATTAATTTCATGTTTCAGTGTTAAAGATTCTTAAGGAAAAATGTAAGAAACATTGTCCGTTACGAGGAAAAATAAATTCAATGGAAGCAAGAATCGAATAAAAAATTACAAATTCATAAATATAAGGTTGCGTGATAATATTGGGGTTAGCATACTACCTTGTTTTATAGGACATTCTATGAAAAATATTGTTATTTATGTTATTAAATATTATGTATAAAATAGGATATCTATTATTATTTTTATAAGTTCTAGTCTTACTAATATTATAAATGCGAAAGTTTGTGATTATGGATGTATGTTTGTTACTTTTTCATTGCGAATCCGTTGAACTAATAATTAACAATTACAGTTGAACTATTAATTAACAGTTACAGGCACAATTAATCCTTAAACACCGGAGTAACATATTGGCTATAGAAATCCTGTTAATTTTACAGGAATAAGATGACAATGAAAAGCGCCATCTATTACGCGACAGGGGTTCATGCGAACGAAGTTGCGGATAAAAGCTAGTAATTCATAAAATATCCGTAGAGTCAACTAATAAAAGAAAGTTATTCGGTCGCTTTGTATTATCAAAAGAGTTTATGCCTATACTTTTGGGACGTAATAAAAAAGTTTATAGAAATTGGCATTATATTGCGGAAATTATTTACTATATTCATTGGTTTGCGGCTAGAACTAAACCATTATTTGTTGGCATTTGTTCAATAAGTCTCGTAAAGAAGTGGTTAGTTTTAATTAATATACAGTCCAATTCTTTGGGTAAATAATTCTATATCTAAATAATAAACTACAATAATTTCAAGGTCATTCAAGCTTCAAAGTCGGTCAAATCCCGTAAAACAAAAGTAATAAGATTATTTTGCATTGTATACGGTATTTATTGTATACAATGCCAAATAATCTTATGTATTGTATTTTGTATATCTAATTATTACAAATTGTCACATAATTTGGCTATGTATTTCACGACCACCTGCCTGACGTCAACTTACCTTAGTTGCCTTTTACGACACGCCAGTAAGAAATGAGGGTGGTCTATGCTGCTCAGCCGGATACCACGCAGCTACTAATGTTATTTATATATCTAATGTATGTGTAATTAAAAGTGATAAATATGTATTTATACTTTTTAAACTTTCGCGATTGATACTGATTATTATATAAACATACGGGTCACATCGCGTTATAATCGAATTACCTTTATATATCCGAATTATTTTCGAACCTTGTAAAAAGGTAATTCGATTATAACGCGATTTGACCCGTGTGTTTATATAATAATCATGTATTTATACTATTTTTAATATTCTAAATTTATCCACTCCATTGAACCATGAAAACTTAGTACAAAATTTTTATACTTAACGCTATATACAGCTGTCCATTCATCACAGGACAAACGGCGAAACATGTCTCTTAACTCTGTAATCATATATGGCTACCCTTACATATACTTACGGTAAGCAAAAAGATTGTGTTCACAAACCTTTTCTAACTCTAATTTATTACACCCTTCACATACCTGTAACAAATGAAAATTGATGAGTATTATGCGAGCAATCAGAGTAAAACAAACAAAAAAAAATGTAATTAAGTTACGACTGACATTTGGCGGCAAAACAGACGCGGGCGGCCATAAATTCTAGTCTAATAAAAAAGCTATTTAAAAAAACATTCAAATTCGAAAAGAGAACTACTCTAAATTGAAGTAAGGAAGCGCCAATGTCGCTTGACCTGCCACCGCATTTCATGCAACCTTATTACTTTAGCATTACGGTTTAAAATAGAGGAATTGTCAGGTCATTGTATTGTGGTTGTGTGTAGCCACGCAAGCGTGACGTCATCGTTCGGTAACCACGCTCGATGCACTACGTTATAACTTCACTATCGTGAGATTATCGGTGAACTGTTCTTTTATTTCGCATAAAAATTGTATGTCGGTAAAATCATTGTTTTGCCTTAGATCTGTATCGATGTACTGTTCGTTTTCTTATATGGCGCTTACGGGAACACTGATATGAGGGGAATGTGAATTTTATTAGTACTTTTATAGGTGTTCTGAGGAAATTCTTAAAAAGCGTCTAGAAATACCATAGAGTAATTAAACAAGAGCAGGGGAGCCAGTGTAAAATGTGTCCATCGACAATAAATAGGAAGCAAATGAAAGATCTGTCTCTCTTTTTTATGTTTACCTAGATTTTACCCACAACTTCGTTCACGTGGACTGTTGTCGCGTGATATATTCATAAGAGATGGCGCTTTTCAATGTCATCCTATTCCTGTAGAATTAGCAGGATTTATATAGCCTGTATATAACCCCGGTGTATAAGGAATAACTGTGCCAAATTTCATCGATATTGATTTAGCGGATTCTCCGTGAAAGAGTAAAAGACATACATCCATACTCAAACTTTCACATTTATAATATTATGGCCCAAGATCCCGTGAGCGCCAGACCTTCGTCATTTTATAAAAGTTGAAACTTTGTCAGTGCATGCTCCTAACACAAGTAAGAACGATGGTAGATTGTGGAATTTGGATCATAGTGGCTTTGGGAGATACGAGGTACTCAAGGTTGCGAAATTCCGAATTAATTTCGTCATAGTATAAAGCTTGATCTTTTGATATTACCTTTAGAATAATATTAAATATCACGTCAGTCAATGACAGACACTTAGCATAGTGAAAACCCCCTGCCAGACACCCTTAAAGTTCGTGAAATTTGACTTCTATTTACGTCATAGTATAAAAGCTGATTTTAATATATATTACTTGGATAAGTATAAGATGATGTTTCCCCTTTAGCCAGACATTTTCGATAGTTCCTACCCCAGCCAGACAAGCATAAAAGTAGGTGCGAACGAGATGGTGAGTTAGGTCGTTACGTACTCGGCAGTTTTTTTATACTGGGATATATATACTTATTATACATGTATACTCAGCTGAAATAAGTATGCTATGACGAAATTAATTCGGAATTTTGCAACCTTGAGTACCTCGTATCTCCCAAAGCCACTATGATCCAAATTCCATAATCCACCATCGTTCTTACCTGCGTTGGGAGCATGCACTGACAAAGTTTCAGCTTTTATAAAATGACGAAGGTCTGGCGCTCACGGGATCTCTCTCTATTAGTACGATTAGACGAAGATAAGTATACGAGTCTCTTATTTGCAACACTCACTCGCAATGAACTCTCATAAAACTTTACGGTCATAATGTAAACAACAATTTGAATATAGCGTAAAAATATCATACTTATCAGAGATTGTGACGCAGCATGAAAGAACATGAGTCAAGTCGGATTCTTTATCGTAATGATAAATTAAAATTTTAACGCAACATAACTTTTTTCTTATCGAAGAAAAAGAAATTAAAAAAAACAACCCGCCGAAGCAAGCGCCGCGGGGCATGACGTGAACTTCCAAAAATTACGAACGTTTTGACATTTCCGGTTCCAAGTCGACAGGCGTCGGCACAATGACGTGTGTGTTTACCTTTATTTTAAAAAAATCAGCTCAAGGGGATATAGTATTCTCAAGGTTGTTTATATTTCGTAATATGATTTCAATTTATTGCCATTTATGGGTTTCGGTATTTCAACCTATATATATAAGAGGGCGTCTTGTATTAATGACTAGCAATCGCGAGCGTGGAAAGATTAAAACCGTAATTCAGTATTTTGATAACCATAAAAATGATTAAAGCGGGTTAACCTTAAAAGCAAGACATATGCTGTCGCGGACTTTTATTTAGAACTTTCAGAGTGACACAATTTTGTAATACATTTACTGAGCGCACGCAAGGAAAGCTTGAAATTTTGCCGTTTTCGCAATATCTTTTATAGCTGGTCCTCTCTTATTTATCTCAGCGTGATGTTATATAGCCTATAGCCTTCCTCGATAAATGGACTATCTTAGACACAAAGAATTTTACAAATCGGTCGAGTAATTCCTGAGATTAGCGCGTTTAATCAATCAAACAAACAAACTCTTCAGCTTTATATTAGTGTAGATAACAAGTTTCTCGTATATTTTGATTATAGCCGTTCAACGAGATCGTGTGCCTCCCTCGAGAGGTGATGGGTTCAATCCCTGAGCAGGCAATTTATCACACGCTTTTTGTTGAAGGAAAACATCGTGAGGAACCCTGATACCACATCGCATTGCACAGTGTGTCTCTGCTCCAACGCTTCTCCCCAAAGCCAAAGAGAAGAGAGTCTTATCAGTGGGATAGTAACAGGTCGTTAGATACTTTACTTTTTTATGGACAGACAAAACAAAATTGTCGAAGGTCAGAAGACTAACATTTGCATGCTCATGGTTAATTTTATATCATTTTAGAATGCATAATTTGGTAAGTAAAACAGCATTAATTATCAGCGGTAAGTGTAGCAGCAATCTATATCGCATATTATGACTGCGAGGCCTTCGTTCATAGACAAACATATAGATATATTTATTAATCTATTAAGATTATCTATATTATTTGTTTACAAAATAACATAAACAGACATTTATAAATTGCTGTTTTCTTCTATTAAAAACATGATACTATTAAAATGCGTAAAATATATAATAAATTTCGCTTTAAAAGCAATAAAGTTGCATGTCCATAGTCCACCCTCCTTAAATATAGATTAAAAAAAACAATACAATCTTATACGAAATAGAAGGCAACAAAAGGCGGCGATATTCAAATTTGGAATTATGAATGGTTGTTCGTTTGTTATATCATTCGTTCAGGAATGATTGATCGGTGTGTTGATGTCTTTTTTGTTCGTTACGTCATTAGTGCTTAATTAGTTGTGAACATAGAAATATAAAATGGTTCGCTCTGTTCGTATTCTTAAAATTATATTAAATTTATACTAAACAGGTCATAAATATAATATATAATCAAAAATATAATATTAAACAGGTTATAACTATTATACTAAATAGATCATATACTATACTATTATATAAAAAGGAAACGGCTGCAAAGATTTTCCTGAAATTCAGTACGTAGGCGGTTTTGGGGGCTAAAAATTGATCTAGCTAGGTTTTATGTAAAAAAAATCGTTTTAAACCCTGTTTTTGGGCATTAAAAATACTAAAATTTATATTGAATATAACACACTATTTTTGCCATAAACCGTCAAGTCAGCGTAGCTTATTCGGGGAATGGGCAGTCTCGAGAAATGTAAATACCTATTTTTTCTTTTTTTTCGTTTCATTTTTTTATTTTGAAAAAAATACAACCTGGTCAACTGAACTGGCCAAAAAAACTGGTCAACCACTGGTACTGTTAAGACCCCCGGCTTTTTTTTTAAATGGTACTAATATTTTTCGTTATTTCTAAGTTCGACAGAGTTACCTTTTGACTTTATATTACACAAGAAAGTTTAGGAACTGCGCAAACCGCTTCATACTTATCTAGGAATAAATTATTAACTGATCATTTGTAACTTCGTAGTGTCTGTTATAGTAAACAAATATGACCTTTATTATAAGTGGAATAAGATATTATTTTATTAATATACTTTAAATACGTTGTATTGTCAAAGGTTACTGGTAAGCGGGAAAAAAAGTTCGAAGCTCAGGTGTTTTTTTTACATCCAATGGCATAGATTCCTTGTTTTTTAATCGGTTCGTATTTGTGATTAGAAGATATTATACGTAATATAAATGTAACCATTGATTTTAATACTTATATTTATTACATTTTTTTTATTAAAAAACTTAAACAGCTTTTATAACTTACCTAAGTGGTAAGAGAATTTATAAAAATTCTGCGAGAACATCAGATGTCAGTCTCATAAACATAAGAACAGAAAAAAGTGTCCATTAATAATATTTATATTTTTATATAAAATATATCATAGGTCTCAAGCCTTTACAGATTATACTTCGTCTGTTAGATAATAAGTTTTTTTTTTATATCTTTCTCTAAAAAAATGTGTTATCAAAGATTGAAAAAATTAGAAGCTCTTTAGTTATTTTTTTTATATTTTAGTTAGAAAAGAGAAAGAAGAAGCAAAAAAGCACATGTATAAAGGCGAACTTATCCCTAAAAGGGATCTCTTCCAGTCATCCTTTGAGTATCAGAAGGAAAAGGACAAGAATTGAAGAAGAAAGAGAATACGGGTAATATAAAGCAAAAGAAAAAGTTTATATAAATTTAACCATTTGATCTATTTTTATCTAAACTCAACGAGTTTTTTTTTATCTTAGGTGATGTTAATGTATTGCAGTTTAATAATTACACTTATCTTTAATTTCTATCTCAGGGAATTGCGTGTTTAATGCATAACTAGCTCTCTTTTGTTAAATTACATAACATATAACGGATATAGGGAAAACGTACTGAAGGCCAATATTTCGACGCAAAGTTGCAAAACCGATTTTAACTACACAACTAGTAGTAACGCCGTCTTAAGCAAGCATCCGGCCATATCAATGGAGCTAATGTAGCGTCTGAATAACCTAGACCCCCCTTAGAGCGGGCACAACACGGAATTGTATCACTGAGATAGGTCTTTGGTGAATGGCCGATGGATGTACCAATGTAGCGACCATTCTTAATTGATCTATCGAGCTATATTACTACGGATCTTGGTTGTCCGTTGTGGATGGACCAAGAGGGGGGAGGTAGGTCGTTTTATGCCGGTGGGTTACAACGAGGACGTTACTTGAGCACATTAGGGTTTAATCGGGACTTCCTACTTATTGCAGGAGCGTATGCCGCTGAGATTTGTTCCAATTTTAAATTTGTACGGTCATTTTTTGTTTCGGCTCCGTATTGGCTTGGCGTATTTTTCTGTTTGTAGACAATTTTTTCTTTGTTAGTTAAGTTTGTGATACGTTTATCACTTGGTTCACAATGGCAAATCTCTTAACTATTATTTCTCATTAGTCAGTGAAATTAATAGTGACTAAAGTATTTTTGGTAGTTATAATTGCCAAAATAAATAGGTATATAGGAGTAGTATTAAGATCTCTCCAGTAATATAAAGTATGTTGGTGATTACTGACTCTAACTCTCTGAACTAACATCCTGTATTTGAATTGTTTTTAAGGAAATATGCATTCCTTGGTTTCTTAGCAGCTGGGGCCTTTTAAAGGTCTCTTTTTATACTCATCCTCCTGCCCTTATCCCACTCTAAGTGGGGTTGGCACAACATGTTATAAACATGCTGTCACATGATTTGGCTGCGTTTTTACGACCGGCCGCCTGCCTGACGTCAACTTACCTCAGTCGTACTTTACGACACCTCGGTAAGAAAGAGGGTGGTCTATTCTACTAAACCGGATACCACACGGCGGGTCGACTTACCTTAGTCGCCTTTTACGACACCTCGGTAAGAAATGAGGGTGGTACTATTCTATTCAGCCGGATACCACACGGCGTAAAGGTCTCTTTTTATACTAAACTGCGTAATTCAGAGCAGACGCTTATACCTTTTTTTGGTTCCTATAGATTTAAGTCCAATATATTAAAATTTCTGGTAAGTTTCTAAGTTATTAGCGTAACTTTGAAAATCTAATATATATTTGTAGCAGATTTTCTCAATCCTGATCACTCCTCCACTTTTCCTTCTATATCGTCATCTCGGCCACATTTACTACATTTATACATTTACATTTATAGGATTCAAGCTCTTGACAATGAAAATTGAAAAAATTGAAAATGACAATGAAAAATAAAGCACATTTATAATAGACCTAGCCCACGATATTGCAAATATGAGTAATATTATATCTGCTGCAGTTTTAATATCAATAATAATCAATCAATATATATAATAGTGAAACTCAAAACGTGTAACTTAATTGCTGGATCTAAAATAGCATAAAGAAAACAGTATTTCTTGTAGGAATTACATCACGTATAGCTAGTTTTCCAATTTTGATCGCAATTATTTTTATAAAGTCAAAAGGTTTTTATTTATATTTAAAACGTACAAATGGCTGAGACAATTAATACTCAACAATAATAAGTCTGAAACTGTATCTACATTATCCTATCCGTTGATAGTTAATTGGCGACATTTAATTTCAAAAAGAGTAATTAAAGTGCAATATATTTTTTGTGACTAAAGGTGTTTGTCATTCATTTGATTGGTTCTAAATAATAGCTTGTAAGGTTGAAACTCGTCCTATTTCACCTTTCTATGTAACAAATTCATCGGCAGTAGCCTTTAATTTAATTTATTGTTGTGTTCTTTATGTGTCCTTTGATGTAAAACTTTGTTACACTGCCGCGTGGTATCTGGCTGAGTAGTATAGACCACCCTTATTTCATACCGAGGTGTCGCAAATGGCAGCTAATGTAGGTTGAATTCAGGCAGGCGGCCTGTCTACGCTTTGTCAGCCGGTTAGCACACGGCAGTATATCTGTATATGATATATAAATATAACATTTCTACATCCATTCTTTTCTCAACTTTAAATGTTACAAATCAACTTGCTCATGCTAGTACTTAAAAACTTACAAATTTCGTCCATATTTTTATTTTACATTTATAAATAAATAATAAATAAATATATGGGACACTTACACACACGGTCGTCCGTCTCCAAAATAAGTAACTTAATACGTGTTATGGGTGAGAGACAACTGGTGAATATATACTTATATAATTTTTAAATACATACTTAAATATAAATATACACCCAGGCTCGAAGAACAAACAAATCCTTTTAAGGAAAATATTGACCTTTGGCAGGAATCGAACGCGCGACTCACGAAGCTGAAGGCAGGATTACTAACCACTGCGCCAACGGGCCAGTCAATCTATACTTATATTATAAAGAGGAAAAATTTGTACGTATGTTTGTAATGTTTTCACACAAAAACTACTGGACTGATTTCAAGCAAAGCTGCATCTTTACTAAGCAACATAAGCTATATAACTTTTAAAAAAATAGGGATCCGTTATAAAAATGTAATAAGGTGTAAAAAAAATAAAAATTCTGCTGGTGAAACCGCGGGATACTACTAGTGTTTTAATAAATGTTTACGTTTTAATAAATATTGATAAATAGAAGCGGAAAGGTTAAACAAATAATAGATTCCAGAAAAAAAATCCTTTAAATTGGAATTCAAGGTTCATACAGGTTCGAAGACAAAAACCCAATCCTTATGCAACGTAATGTTTTATAAAGTCATGACATTAAAACTCATAAATGAACTAATTATTGCTGACCCTCACAATGATTGACAGCTTGCTTTGTAAAAAGCGTCGAACATTTTAATTTAACGACGTACCAGCGAAACTGTATATTTTACTAGCTTCTACCATCGACTTCGTTCCTGTAGTAAGTAAGAGTAAAGTAAGTAGCGGCCTGTTACTATCCCACTGATGAGAATAGGTCTCTTCTCTCCGTTTTTTTGGAGAGAAGGTTTGGAGCTAAGACCTACCACGCTGCTCCAATGCGGATTGGTAGGTTACACATATCCCCAGAATTCTCTAGAGATATGCAGGTTTCCTCACGATGTTTTCCTTCACCGAAAAGCGTGTGATAAATTGCAATTATCAATTAGACATTATCAATTGTCTTTCCGGGTTTGAACCGTAACCTCCTCGAAAGAGTCGCACGGTGTTGCCGCTGGGCTACCACAGCTGTCCTGTCGTTCCTGTAGAATTAACAGGATTTCTATAGTCTATATGTTACCCTGGTGTATAAGGAATAATTGTGCCGAATTTCATCGATATTGGTTCAGCGGATTGGCCGTGAAAACGTAACAGACAGACAGAAGGACAGACAGACTTTCGCATTATAATATTAGTAAGGATATAATTCTAAATACACACAGAATCAAAAAGTAACAAATTGTACATAGAAAATGTTTATCCTTTATGGAAATCGAATCCGCGACTCGCGGACTGAACGCAGGCTCGCTGCCATATACGTCAAGTTAAAAGTATCTACCTTCACTTTAGATTATAAATGAGATTTTTTTTTATTCGGCATATACATTTGTCAACCAATGACCGAGTTTTTAAACTTACGAAATATTACTTTTTATGTCAACGAGACTTTCACGTTGAAAGGTTTGCATGAAATATTACGTATTTCCTTATTTTGTAAATTAACCAAAAAAGTTTGAGTATGACAAATTCATTCATTATTTGTGATATCGATTCAGAATGTAAGGGTTCAGCAGTGAAATGTTTCTCTTATTATTATCGATAGGTACTTATTCTTTTACAACAATTCTCTACACCGAAGTTTGTTTGTAAGAGATTGCTTACAGCAATAAGATCGCTTTTCCACGTCATAATTTTGCTTCAAACTAAATATATTAAAATAAAATAAATAAACGCTTGTGATATCCGGCTGCGTAGAATAGACCAACCTCATTTCTTACCGAGGTGTCGTAAAAGGCAACTAAGGTAAGTTGACCCACCGTGTGGTATCCAGTTTAGTAGAATAGATCACCCTCTTTCTTTCCGCGGTGTCGTAAAATACGACTGAGGTAAGTTAGGTAATGAGGTAAATTGAGGTATGAGGTAATAAAATGAGGTAAATACGACAAAGGTAAGATCATGTCAGACGGGCGTCCGGTAGTAAAATAGGCAGCCTAATGTTGCAACATGTTTATGACATGTTGTGCCGACCCCACTTAGAGTGGGATAACGGCAGGAGGATATATATGTATACTTTAATATATATATTTTAATATATTGTCATCATATTTATTTTAACACTTAAGTTGGAGTAAACGAAGCCGTGCAGTATAGTAAGGAAATTAATTAATTTGTACGGAACACTAAAATGTTCTCAACAACACTGCCTGGCTACATTTCATCTATGCTTGGGAATGGCGCGATACAAAATACCCATTGTTCCATTTTATTTCTTTTATTTGCATTAAGACATTGTAGTTTTTATTAGAAAATAAAGACATTATCTAATGTATGAGAAAATCAATCACTAACTTACAAGCATAGTAAGACAAAAACTAGCTGATTGATCGGTGTTGTCCCAATTGCTTCATCATTCTCCTTCGCCTTATGTGTTACAAGTGGGGTCGACACATGTTGTAAACATGTCAATCAATGGCTAGGTATTCTACGACCGACCGCCTGTCTGACATCTACTTACTAAGTCGTCTTTGCGACACCTTGTTAAGAAATAAGGGTGGTCTGTGAAAGTGGAGAAACAGTGTAATATATAAAAGTAAATCTATATTATTGTGGCGTATTTTGGGTTTCTCTTATGTTTCTCAAGTCGTATATATACGTGCACCTTTATGTCGGCTGTACACTCTCTGCGAGACACTCCGAGACATGCCGAGTGCAAGAGTGTACTAATTATTTAGTTAATTTAATTATTAGATCTTGCCTCCCTCGGTATGCTTTGGGGTTTCTTTTTGTCCTGTTGCT
The DNA here is from genome assembly GCA_947086495.1 of Morpho achilles. Taxonomy (NCBI): domain Eukaryota; kingdom Metazoa; phylum Arthropoda; class Insecta; order Lepidoptera; family Nymphalidae; genus Morpho; species Morpho achilles. The sequence goes on along the minus strand of CAMTZB010000008.1, from coordinate 4,029,116 downwards.
ATTAATAATGCAGCAACCTTAAGGCCTTTTAACCAATAACCATCATTTATTTTAATCTGGTATTGTGCCTACCTAGCCATTTTCTTTACCGACTATTTCCAATATTTTGAAAGCGAATTTAACAAAAATCTTTCGTGCGTCCTCGTCATTTATAATGTCATTAAGTTTATCTACTGTTAACTCAAGTTCAAACTGTTCTTACACGAAAATCTATGTTGATGAAACTGAGGGAATTGCAAACGGACATGGCAGACAGTTTCCTTGTTTGAATTGTGGCACTTTCAAAATGGGCTGGGTGCCAACTTATACTTAAACAAATAAGACTGTTATTTTTTTAATAAGTAGATATAGAACTTAAAGTTACTTTTAATTATGAAAAAATGATAAGTTAGATAAAATAAATAAGTAGTTATAGTTTATGTCCGTGACGTCATCTGCATGAGGTAATAGATTTTAAGTTTAAAGATAGTATTATATATAATATAATTAGATTAGTTGTTATCTGTTAAATTTAGAACATGGAGCTGAATAAATTCTTTTTCATTTCATTAAAATCCTACGTGCCCAGTAAGTATCTGGCTTAGCGCATTTGTCAGTACTAGTGTCTTTTTGTAAGCGATGCGTATATACTTTGGGGGTCTCGCCCGCTCTCACACCCGTGTCGGTTTTTGTGTCCGAGTCAAAGGAATACGCGCCGGCGCACAGCGAGCGCGTCGCTGTTCGTAATCAAAGTCATTCTATCAGCTCTCCACTACGCGTCGCCCTAAGCCGTGGTCCGGTCTCAGAAGAGGGACCCTTAGGACGACTTTCTCTGAAGCTAGTAAAGCTTCCCTGTTAGCTCTCCGCATTTCGCAACCTCGACGATGCTTCTGCGCTCACCCGTCCCATACAGTGACGCTGTAAAAGCCGTTTGGGCTAACAGCATACAGTCAATTCGAAAAAAAAAGCATCACTGTTCACTCTCGAGAGTGTACATGGTCACTTCGAGCTTACACGTCCTAGCCGAGACATAGCGAGTGCTCTCGGGCGAGAGTGTACAGTCGCCATTAAGTTGTATTTATAATTGTATTATCTAACTTTGTTAATTTACGTATCTCTGACTGAGATAAAACGAAACATCATTAATGTTGGTATTAAAAATGTGGATTGAACTCCAAGTAAATAACGTGAACCTGAAAGGTCGGTTGCAACGACAAAAACTTTAGAGCCCAGGTTTTAACCGACGATTACAACTTCGCCCCCACATCGAGTTGATTAAAACGCAATAATGTCATTATCTAGTAACTACAAAAACTTTATTAAGACCGACCCACCACAAGGTTAAGGACACTACTTTTTTGATACCATACGAATCTCTCCATTATTTCTAAAGCCATAAAGATAATTTTTGTATACACTCATATTAGTCTATTATATGAACTCTATAATAGCACAACCGTACATCCTTTATAAGGTGAAGAGATTATAGCTTTTATGTCACAAGTAATAAAGATAATTTTCCTGAACTACTAAAATGCAAACTTATAATTACATCAAAAGAATATCGACTTTATGTATTGGTCTATTAGAAATATTTTTCCATACGGTATACGATAGTCTATTAAATTATGTGCACCGGCAAATATTTATTCGTGTATCATTTATTCCTTCATAAGAAAAACATTATTATTGTTGTGTAATTAAAGATTATTTTTCTATGTCATTTTCAGTGATCACTAGTTTACTAGATATGGTGTATATTTAGGTTTAAGCCTGGGACAGATGTGTTTAAGATGTTATCACATATATCGTTTAAAACTTTGATAGTTTTCGGCGATAATATTCTTATTGTATTTGCGTGTTTGCAAATATGTAATTAATAAAAATTGGATATTTCTAGAAAATAGGTACCTTATAAAAACTAAAAAACTTTAGAAAGATTACTTCTAGAAGGAAATGAAACATAAGGCAATATTTAATTAATATAATGCTCATCATTTTCCTGCCCTTTCTACTCTAAATAAGGACGGCACAACATGTTTTTCTCTTTCACTTTAGTCGTCTTTTGCGACACCTCAGTAAAAATGAGTGTGGTCTATTCTACTGAGGCGGATACTACACGGCGGGTCAACTTTCCTCAGTCGCCATTTACGACACCTCGGTAAGACATCAGAGTGGTCTATTCTACTCAACTGGATACCACACGACGGGTGAATATTTAATTTAATTAGTTAATTTCATTAATTGATAATTAATTTAATGTTATATGTAATCATTAAATTATTTTAAAATAAACATGCTAAACAAAAGTGCGGGTAAAGTTAAGCAGAATCATTAATAATAAATATATTCATGGCAATACATCTACATGAGAATGCAATGAAATATTAATAGCTATTTCGTTCCAGATACCCGCATTATAATCCATATATTACCATCTATTTATATATTTGCAGGCGATGGAAGAATCCATAGATCTCTAAGTGTAAGTTTTTAATGTAATTTAATAAGTTGGGTCACGGGTTCAAAGTCCGGCACGGCACCACTTAGTTCTTTTAAAACTTATATGTCTAATAGATACGCCGTGTGGTATCCGGCTGAATAGAATAGTATCACCCTCAATTCTTACTGAGGTGTCGTAAAAGGCGACTAAGGTAAGTCGACCCGCCGTGTGGTATCCGGCTGAGTAGAATTGACCAACCTCATTTCTTATCGAGGTGTCGTAAAAGGCGACTAAGGTAAGTTGACCCACCGTGTGGTATCCGATTTAGTAAAATAGACCACCCTGTTTCTTACTGAGGTGTCGTAAAATACGACTAAGGTAAGTAGATTTCAGGCAGGTGGCCGGTCGTAAAAACGCAGCTAAATCATGTGACAGCATGTTTATAACATCTTGTGCCGACCCCACTTAGAGTGGGATAAGGGCAGGAGGATGATGATATGTCTAATAGATTAATATTAACTAATTTATCACACGTTTTTCGGTGAAGGAAAAAATCGTGAGGAAACCTGCATATCTGTAGAGAATTCTAAGGATATGTGTTATCTACTAATCCGCATTGGATCAGCGTGAATTAATGAATAACACTTAAAGTTTACAATAAACACCGACAAGAAAAATAAAAACATATAGAAGTGCAAGGGCGGTTTTGTCACTAAAAGTGATCTCTTTAAAAATACCCTTAGGTCTTTAAAATCACAAATCAAATCTTAATAATCAAATAAGCTCTTTCAAGCACTTTTGAAACGTCAAGGATCAATATGATTAATGAAGCAACAACTGGTTCAGAATATTGCTCTTACCGAGAAGAACCAGAAAGAAACTCAATCTTTTAAATATTTTCAATTTTACATTATTAAACCGCAGTCTTGTATGAAGCTGAAACAATTTTTAAATCCAGGCATTTTATTATCCAAATAATCTTCAATTTTGTATTATGCTTTACGTATAAGCATGTCACTTATACTTAATTTAAACCTTAGGTCTTAGCTTACCCTTATCTACTAAAACGGAGAGAGGTGGCCTAGTGGGATAGTAACAGGCCGTTACTTTACTATTAGAGATCTCCGAGGCTCCTAACCAAAAACCCCGAAGAATCCAAAATTTACGTGACTTTTTTTATACATAAAAATGTGAATGAAATTAACGAGACCAAGTGTTAAACTGGATAAACGTTTATTTAAATGTTTATACACGTCAGCAAAAAATGTCTTTCTCGACAACGTGCATCAATGACTGACTTATTTTGTATAAAATTGTAGTGCTGTACCACGAACATTTGTTATTATTGCATTACAAATTTATATGCGCCCCTCATTGTTAAGTTTTTTTTTAATTTTACAGTGATCGTGTGTAAAAGGACATTCACCTCACATTAGGTGATGTTATGGACTAAACTTTAGTACAATAACAAAAATTTATACAAATTTGATTATCACAATTCCTACTGTACCCTTCAATATGTTTATACTACAGTTATTTAATGTAGTAAAATAATATGAATGGAAAAGGCGGCGCTCCTGGCCTCTATAAAACGTGTACTGTCGACAAGATAAATCTTTAAGAAGTTAATTAATATTATTCATAACGTTGTTTATAGTTTATATTAACTATAAATGTCATTGATTACATTATAAATGAAATTGATTGTTATATACACTGATGTAACTGTTGATTGTAATGTTAAAGTAATCTGTGGATGACCATAGATGACATAAATATATACCACAATGTCTTATTTTTTTTAATTAGGAAAAAATATTACAGGCTACAGTCAATATCTTAGTATCAGGCTGATTAGAAAAGACCAACCGCATTTCTTATCGAGGTGTCGTAAAAGGCGACTAAGGTAAGTCGAGTAAGACGTGTGGTAGCCGGTTGAGTAGAATTGACCACCTTCTTTTATTACCGAGGTGTTGTAAAAGGCGACTAAGGCAAGTCGACCCGCCGTGTGATGTCCGGCTGAATAGAATAGACCACACTCATTTCTTACTGAGATGTCGTAAAATACGACTAAGGTGAGTTGTAGTCAGGCAGGCGGCCGGTCGTTAAATAAAAATAAAAACATAAATCAAATAAAAACATGTAATAGTTATTCAAAAATCATGTATTACAAGATTGTTCCCTCTAAAAGTTCTAAATAAAAGTCCACGACAGCATATATCTAGCTTTTAAGGTTAACCCACTTTAGCCATTAAAATTTAGTTTATTTTTATTTTAACTTTAGTTATAAAAATACTATATAATGGTTTTAATCATTCCACGCGGGCGGAGCCGCTGGATATTGCTAGTATTTTATATGGTAAGTTATGTAGACCTTATATTTAGCAATTGTTTGTAATCCATAATACAAGTATTAAATTCCTCTGTGTAATTTTTTCATTTATTTATTCAAAATTTTAAAATTTAATCTGTTTAAGATATTTTTTATTTCACATACCTCATAGTCTCTAAGACTCCGACGCAAGCGAATATTTAAAAGAAATTATTTAAAAATGTTTCACTCGATTGTTCTGCAAGGCTCCATCTTTATTTTTTTAATCTGAGACGATTATATTAATAATGCGTATTTTTATGCATTTCATACACGTTTCACTAGTTATGTCTAATCTGCGCTCGCATAATTTCCGACTCGCTTGATAGATGCAGGGAAAGGAGTTATGAGCGGACGCGGCTAAGTGGCGCCAATGAAGACAGTCTTAATTATTACTTCCAGCGTAAACAAATATATCGAGCAACTTATTTATGCATAGAAACAAAAATACCGTAAGACGCCTGGTCGATATGCAACGTCAAAATTATTTTTGAATTTAAACTATCGCTAGTGGTATTCATAATTAATATATAGAAATCGGCTATACTCACGTCTTATTTTGTCGGATGAACCCGACTATTACAAGCCCATACGGGGTTCTAATTCATGAGCTCTTTACGCGACGCTATCGCGGCAGGAACGGCGCATAAATATCTCATGTATAAGAGCCGTATGGGCTTAAAACTAGTCGGGCTCATCCGATAAAATAATGTGAGTAAAGCCGGTCTCTATATATTAGTCGAAATTATTATGTGTAGAAAATGTGCATCCTTTTTCATAAAACGAAAGATGGAGTAACAAATAGACACAAATACACACTGTTGATTGTTTTACGGAAATTGTCTCTTGAAAGTTTAAAGGCGACTAAGGTAAGGTGTCTCGCCGTGTGACTAAGTAGAATAGACCACCCTCTTTCTTACCGAGGTGTAAAGGCGACTAAGATAAGTTAACACGCCTTGTGTTATCTGTTTTAGTAAAATAGACCACCCTCATTTCTTACCGAGGTCTCGTAAAAGGCGACTAAAGTAAGTAAATCTCAGGACGGCCGCCAATCGTAAAGTACCTACCTAAATCATGTAACAACATGTTCATTACATGTTGTGCCGATCCCACTTCGAATGGGATAAGGGCAGGCGATGTTGTAGTGGTGTACAACAAACATTTGAAAATATTAATAATTTTTTATTTCCTGTAACATTTTTAACGCGTCTGTACCATCGAAATTCTGTCCAGATTGCCAAATTAAACCTTTACCTTTGGCACTGTTTTTATCAATGTCAATTAAAAGTCAAAGCCGACAAGTGCTCCTACCACTTTCTCTTCGAAAGGTATTCCTTGTTGGACGCGTTTTTGCACATTATTTGCGATACGAAATGAGTTTAAAAACGAAAATTACGTGTTTTGCTTTCAATATACGCGACAGTGTCTTTTAATACTGCTAAAATTTTAATATATGTACCGTACCAACTTGTTAACATATCTTATTAGGATAGGTTTTTGTTTTAATATTTCCCCAATTTTTTACATGTCCAGTGTCTCTATCCCTATTGGCTTTTAGATAAGGCTACGCATAGAGTCCTGATCTATTTTAATACTATAAATTGAAAGCCTGTTTGTACTTCTACTTGTCTATTAATATACGCTTTCACCGCTATTAGGAAAATTTTGATAAAATTTGATATAATTGAAGTTTGTAAGACAAAAGTAGTAATAAAATTATTTTGCTATAATCCGTGATAAAGTAAAATAGGTATAAAAACGGATTGTCCACTCTACATTTAGCATGACATATATTTTCTATTTTACTTTATCGCGGATTATAGCAAAATAATTTTATTATTACTTTTGTATTATAGATCTCCGCAAAGTAATGCCTAATTCTATAAATTATATAAGTTAGATAAGTTTTATTTTAAATAATGTTCTTTTATCCCTGTTTGCGGGCTCTAAATTTGTTTTGAAATTTACGTTGAATACAATCACAATTTTTCGCTGTCAAACGTTAAGTCATGGTGGTTCATTTGGGGAAAGGGCGGTCTAGAGAGGTGAAACTACCTAGGATCGAGCCTCACTTGTCCTATTATTCGTTTATTTTCATTTTCAGTTTTTTTTAATATTTTTTATATCATTTTAACAATTACCGAGCAAGGCACGGTCACCCAGTTACTAGACATTAAAAGGCTTTAGAGATTGTTAATAAAGGATTATTATTATAATCAAAGAACTAATTACGAATACAATAATCACGCTCTTACAATACTGTATCTGTTATACCGTAATGTAATTTATATTGTTACGGGATTTAGGTACTTCTCACACCGTTATGTAAGCTTGACTTCTTTTTATAATTGCGATACACAAAGTAGGAACTGTCATAACATTGCGGCTCCTGCTTTGCGCCTTACAAAAGTACAAGTACCTAAGTCGTTTGTAGGTTTGGGTCAAAGATTCTTTAGTAAAATTCCGTTATCAATATCAGCTTTGCCATTACAGCAATTTTATAATTAAGAGGCTGATACTGAAAGCCTACTGTACTTTTGAGGATTACATAGTTGATAAGAATGAGTGGATATAGCTATTCTTTAACCCTGTAGACGATAATAATGAATAATGTAACTAAGAAATATATTTTAAAAATCGCAACTGCTTAGTGTCTCTTTCTTCTCTGTAGGAAAAGCTTTCCGAACCAGCAGTAGAGTTGTCGATTCAAGAGCACTTGTTTACAAGTTTACTTGAATGAAGATTCTTTTGAATTTGAATTGAATTCTTGATCGTATACCTATAGCATTAAGCAAACAATCATCACTTTATGGATATTTCAAATTTTTGAAAATCAGCGTAACTTGCCAAATTTAATGTCAATTATTAGGCCTCAACTAACGAAAGCCATACTTAACGCTACTGTTTAATGATTTTAATAATCTCTTTTACATCTCATCCTCAGTAAAAATATGCCCGAACTAGATGCTACACTAATTCTATCCACCCACCAAAACTCCCTTTTCCCAAAACAGTCATTTCCCTTGGCGTCAGTTTCTTTATTTTCTATTTTTATTAAAAACCATGTCAATGCTTGACATATTTATTTATTCTTTTTTATTCTAATTTTCTATTTATTCTTATCTAAAATATTAGTAACACTATGAGTTTAGTTTCATTTAAAATTCCATATTCTTTTATATGTTATAACTTATAAGTAGCACTATGGAAAATCCATTCATGGTTTTAAACGGACTGGAAGAACTTGAAGTTGGAAATTTCCACGTATGTAGTTTAGATGAGATGTTTTCCTCTGCTCGTCCGGTCATAAATGGTGTAGATCAAATAACTCGTTGAAACCGACAGTCATAGACCAGAGATATATTTTTTCTTTCAATTTCTGTGGACATGTCCAATATTAAAGAGCTGAACTAACAATCAAACTAGAATTCCCTGTACTATATGCAAAGACAGACTTTCAACCTAACAAATTATTTTTAAAATTATTATTTTATTCATTTTTAATAGTATAATTTTAAATATTTAATAAAATACATTCGTTTCGGTGTGATACATGCCACATTGGTGCAAATATAAATACGTGTTCGCGATGCGAAAATTAACGGTGTAAACGCCTCCTGTCGGATGGGACTCGATTTATGGCTTGAAAAATGATGTTATTCAAATAAAATTAACACAATCGTTATTGATTTAGCATTATCGTTCACATATGCACTAAAACATCGCATTTGGAAAAGGCAGATTGAAAAGTAAAGAGGAAGCTGCACTGTCTTAAGAATAAACCGACTTTTACCCGCTTAAAAGCTTTTACCCGCGACTTCGTTCGCGTCAACTGTAGCGTAATAGGTTGATATTAACCCTTATTAGTGCGTCCTATTCCTGTAGAACTAACAGGATTTCTATAGCCTATATGTTATTTCGGTGTATAAGGAATAATTGTGCTAAATTTCATCGACATTAGTTCAGCGGATTCGCCGTGAAAGAGTAACAAACATACATCCATACTCGCAAACTTTCGCATTTATAATATTAGTAGGATAGGATTAGACTGAGTTGATGGTATTACCATTCCTATCAGACAACATTCTTCGTCTTAATTGAGTTCATCACATTATTATTACGGTTATTTGACGATGTATGACGCGTCTAGTATTCCCAAAGCATAGCTTAATGACCTAGGTTCTTCAATTTAGGAAGATCCTTCACTGATGAAAAGCTTGCTATATAACAAAGATTTGAAGGGTCTGTTTCACAAGTTACCAATAAACTGTCAGTTAGCTTATTCGGAACATATCTGACACATATCTCGGAATTATGCGTTTCTTGGGTGTCTGGGAGGCTTATTCAGCACTTGAAGTCGCTAATAAGTTAATAGGTAGATCATGTGGCTGTTATTTTGATTATCTGCTGTATAGCAAATACCTATTTCAAAATGGCTGCGATTTTTTTTTTAATTTTTCATATTTTAGTCTGTTTTTAGAGACATTGATAAATGTCTAATATATACGAATAAACTAAGCAGATATGCTTAGTTTATTCGTCGGTTAACTATCCGACACTTTATCAGTAACTTGTGAAACAGGCCTTTTGAGAAATTAAAAAGTACTGTTACATCTCGGTCTTGAAAAGATTCAATCGGAAGTTATGATTGAATTATTTTGCTATATAGGTACCGCGTTTGTTTCATTCAAGATGTAATCGACCGATCCATTTAATCGAGTTTTAGTTAGGCTTTGGTAGACTTGAGAGTCGAACTTGCGACTTTTTCTTGTGAGGTTGCGCACATCTTAGCATTATTCACCCATTGCAATTATAACTATGCATATCGATATAAGTGATTCCAATTTATAACCGTAACCGTATATCTTTATATTTGATTTGATCACTTTGAGATCCTTCGATACCTAATAACTTTTTTATCACCCGCTCACAATTAAAATCTGATAAAGACCTAAGTTAGCATCTAATTTTTCAAGCGATAAATAAGTAAGTTAATACTTACTTATTCGTCAATTATACTAGTATATTACTTAGTCGTTAATTGTTTTTTATATTAGTCAATATAAAAAACAATTAACTAAAACAAAAAGATGTTAAAAAGTTAAGAATTTATTTTATAAAAAAATTGATGACGTAAAAAAAGGACTAAACCGTTTTTCCTCTAAAGGATTTATATCAAACCAAGTACTAGGCGATCATGAAAGAAAAGAAATATAACCACAAATACTTGGAAATCAAGAAAACAACGCCGCATCAAATGATTACACAACGGAACACCGTGTCGAACACAAAGTGACTGCCACACAGGTTGGCAAAGAATTGCCGACACGGTGTTACTAATGGAAAACGCGGGCTAAGTAAACGTTGATTGCCTTGAGGCTGCACTGAATGCTCCGTCCCTATCTAACGCTAGGGTATACGAGATAGCCGTCTTCCTCTAACAACTGTTACGAAACGTTTTTAAAGAATGTCGGAACGTGTAGATTGACGGCCGATGTTTTCTAATAATGTGATTTTTATACTTCTCAAGTGCGAATTAATCGAATATTATACATAATATTATTGCAAAGATATAATACTAAACAAGTTGTAACATACGTCCATATGAAACGAGCGCGTGTTCATTTCGTGAAATGTCAATGAATTTAAATTTAGAACGTAAATTGATTTCAAAGAGAATTAATCAACTTTTCTTTTGAAGTACAAAAAAGTAAGTCTATGGTTATAACAGCCACTTATTATCCCACCGTTGGGCATAGGCCTCATGTCTCCGGATTGGTTCTATTAGTAGGTTACACATATCCCCAGAATTCTCTAGAGCCATGTGCATTATCCTCACGAGGTTTTCTCTTACCAAAAAGCGTAGTCCAAATTGCAAATGTCAATTAGGCACATAAGTTTAAATATCAAAACTCATTGATGCCTACCCGAGGATTGAACCCGTGACCCTTGTAATAGGCGGACGGTCAGTTTACACGTTGGTATATATTATACCAACTCATAAGTTAGTAAGTTTATTTGTGTTATAGATGAGAGACAACTGGTAAATATATACAGTAGAACCTCGACAACGTAAACCTCGATAAGTTAAAAACCTCTATAACTTAAAAAAAATAGTGTTCCCTTCCCCTATAGAAAAAATAACCTAAAATACACGATTTTAATAACTTAAATTAATATTTTCCATAATTCATAAAAACGTTGCGGGTCAGTTTGGAATACATGAGAGTACATTATTACTCATTGCTAAAAATGCTGAGCTCTTAGAGCTCGTCGTGAGTTCAATTCCCGCCGAGGGTCAAAATTTGGGGCTCGATAGTAGGTATTTTCATTTCTAGCGACCACCCTTTTTCTCGAATACGCTACGATGACTTAATAGTTTTCGGCAAAAATAGTGTTTTATATATTCAGTTTTTTTTAACGCCCAAAAACAGGGGTAAAAGGATTTTTCTTAAATAAAACCCATATAGATCGATTTTTACCCCCAAAAACCCTGCATGCTAAATTTCAGGAATCGTTGGAGCCGTTTCCGAGATTTCGAGAATATATATATATATATATATATATATATATATATATATATATATATATATATATATATATATATATATATATATATATATATATATATATATATATATACAAGATTCACTCATTTAAATATTAAAGATATGTCTTTGGGTATATATACAAACTCAAGGAGTCATCTTAGAAAATGTTGGATGAATGCGAAATCGAACCCGCGACCCGCAGAGCTGAAGACAGGGCTACTGCGAACTGCGCCAACGAGCTTTTTATGTAGTCATGAGCCACATTGTAAGTAAACTATAGGTTCTATATAACTTATAACATTCTATGAGTTTCCGGTGTACTGAGTCACTTTAATTAGTAATAAAGTCATTCATTACGCAATCAAAACATAGTATATATGTTATGGCCTTGAACGTGAAGGTAGTGGAATCGATTCAGAGTTAGGACACAAAATGAGCGAAAGAACCATTGCTTTCCATTATTATGACTGGCCCGTTGGCGCAGTGGGTAGTGATCCTGCCTTCAGCTCCGCGGGTCGCGGGTTCGATTCCCGCCGAGGGCCAACATTTTCTCGTCTTTGAGCCTGGGTGTTTATTTGTATTTAAGTATGTATTTAGAAAATATATAAGTATATATTCACCAGTTGTCTGTGTACCATAACACAAGTATTAAGTTACTTACTTTGGGGACGGACGACCGTGTGTGTAAGTGTCCCATATATTTATTTATTTATTTATTATCTCCTACCCTTATCCCACTATAGTGGGGTCAGCAAACCATGCTTTAAATATGTTGTTATATTAGGCTGGTTATTTTATGACCGGTCGCCTGCCAGACGTCAATTGACAGTAGTCGACTTTTACGAGAACTGAGGGTGGTCTATTCTACTGAGCAGGATACCACGTTGAGGTTAATTTTGCTATCATCATCATCATCGTCCTGCCCTTATCCCACTCTAAGTAAGGTCGCCACAACATGCTATAAGCATGTTGTCACATAATTTAGCTACGTATTTTACGGCCGCCTTCCCGATGTCATTTTACCATAGTCGCCTTTTATAACACCTCTGTAAGACATGAGGGTGGTATTCTACTCAGCCGGATACCACACGGTGGGTCAACCTACCTTAATCGCCTTTTATAACACCTAGGTAAGACATGAGGGTGGAGACTATTCTACTCAACAGGATACCACACGCCGGTTAATTTTGCTCACCTACATCGATAGATATTATAAAACGAAGTCACCCGCCCCGTCTGTCTGTATTTTCACGATTAACTCTGAATTAAGTAATGAATGCGTGGAAGTAGTTTCTCTTCGACCCTGTACAAGACAGTAATGACTAAATGTAAAAAGTTATAAGAATTATATTTTAAAAAGAGCAACCGTTTAGTTCCTTGGTGTCTCTTCTCAGTGCGGCTTTCCGAAACAGCAGTAAAGTTGACGATTCAAAAGCACTTACAAGTTTCATTGAATAAATAATACTTTGAATTTTAATATAACTGTGCTAAATTTTTTACTCCTCTGGCCTCGGAATTGTCATAAAAAGGGGTACTAAAATTTTTACTTTACCTACTATAGAGATAAATACAATAAAAATTGTTTTAAAATTTCATAGACAATTTACCGTACAAACATAACAAACCATGGGAAAATCCAAAGGATGTTACGTCACAAACAATACTGCGCATGACATATAAATATATATATAATATATTCATATTATGTTGAATAAGAAACTTCAAAGCCGTTTAATTGCAGGAAACGCACACATTGACAGGTCCGCTTTGACGCACACATAGGTAGCGTGATAAGTCACTGTTAACAGGAGTAAAGATAGCAAAAACATAGTAACCAAATATTTTTACATTATGACCTTATTGGCACAGCGGTTAGTTTTAAAGTTCTGGGCAAATAAAATTGAATCAGACGAACTTCTATACATATTATTAAACAAAGTCCCTAAAAGCCGTTTGTGATTGATTTTTGGAAACCGGAACTAGAAAAGTTTTCTCCTGCTGACCTCCGAAATTCATTTCGAAGATGGCACTAGATGATGATTATGATCGATTTTCTCAAAATCTACGGAACAGATTTTTGTAAGATTTTTATCAAAAGATAGTGCTTCTTTAGGAAGGTTTAGGTCAGTAAAAGAACTAAATTATCCTTCTCACGCTGTCTGGGAAGCGGCTTCGGAACGGCTTAATGTATGTTCATTTTATTGAAATTCTAAGATAGGAGAGGTTGTAGGCAACATATAGGCAACTATTTATTCTAGAATTTCGTTAGAGTCGGGATTATTTAGTAGGGTAGAGTCGGGGTTTGTGGGTTTAGATATTATTTAATTTTTGTTAAAGTAATACTTCGTAAGCGCTGAAAGATGCAGCTTTATGCAGTGGTTGACAAATTTTCAAAAATAAATTTAAATACTTTATTATAAGAATATATAGGGAGATGTTTGATAATTTTAATAGTAATGAAATCTATTATGTAAAAATTTACATAGTTATTATTTTTCTGACTATTAGTAGTCATAGATTATAAATATAAAATTTCTGCGTACAAATGATATTGAAATATGAATAAACTAACTTTCACCCGCAATTATAATCATATCTAGTAGCGTGATAGGTTGATAATAGATGGCGCTTTTTAGTGTCATCCTATTTCTGTAGAATTACCAGGCTTTCTATAGCCTATATGTTATTCCGGTGTATAAGGAATAATTTGCTAAATTTCATCAATATTGGTTCAGCGGATTCACCGACAAAGACTAATAAACATACATCCATACTCAAAAACTTTGCATTTATAATATTAGTAGTAGTACGATATTAGTTGATATTATTTTTTTTGTCAACCGTATAACGTTTTCCTGTTATAATGAAATGCATCTAGATTCAAGTTAAAATGTACAAGATATGAACGCGTCAAGTATGATAAACTATTAAAATATTGTAATACTGACATATAAATACGACTTAATGCATATCAATCGGTTTGGTTATTTATTTATATTTAATGTGCAATAAGTACTGACATTCGTGAATGACTAGATTCACTCATGCATCGTACACCTGTGCAACATTTGGAAACTAACTTGTTGGGTTAATATAAACAAATACTAGTTTTGATGCGGCATTTTTAATATTAACGAAAAAAATGACGTAATATACAAATAAAACTTTAAGTATACTTTAATACTTATACGTAATTTAAATATAAAAGATTCTGAATTTAATTTATAATTGATTCGAAAGTTCTTTTCAACTTGATTAAAGTAGACTTAGGGCCTGTTTCACAAGTTGATAAAGTGTCGGATAGATAACCAACAAATAAACTAAGCAGATAAATGTCTCTAAAAAGTAAAAAATTAAAAAATATATCATCGCGGCCATTTTGAAATAGGTATTTGCTATACAGCAGATAAACAAAATAACAGCGACATGATCTACCTGTTAACTTATTAGGGATTTTAAGTGCTGAATAAGCCTATCAGAAACCTGAGAAACTCAAAATTCCGAAATATGTGTCAGATATGTTCCGAATAAGCTAACTGACAGATTATTGGTAACTTGTGAAACAGGCCCTAAGAATTGTAATTTGTTGATATTTCAAAATACACCCAGAACGTATCTCCAAAAAGATATATTCTATCGATTCTCATATCACCTTAAACAGGAAACGTATATGACAGTAAAAAAGGGCGTTTTCCGCACCGCTGGGTCTGCGTCAAAACAACATGTATACTGTTAGCTTTGAAAGTTATCTTTTGTCGCATCAAATACATTTGCAAACAGAATTTGCAATCTAAGCGACAATTTTTCCACGCTAAAGCTATCACAATCCTTGCTGTAAAGTAATGGCCTGTTACTATCCCACTTCTGGGCAAAAGTTTCCTCTCTCCGTTTTTGGTGAGAAGGATTGGAGTTAAGACCATACTACGCTGTTCCAATGCGGATTGGTAAATTAAACATATCCCTAGAATTCTCTAGAGTTATGCAGGTTTCCTGGATGTTTTCCTTCACCGAAAAACGTGTGATAAATTGTAATTATCTTTTAGATATTTTTAAACAGAAGTTATAATAACATTATTTTGCAGTAATCCGCGTTTGTTAAGACAATATATGTAATGCTAAGTGTGTTCTCTGACAAACGCGGATTACAGCAAAATTATTTTATTGTAACTTCTGTACTATGGTATTCCGTAAAGTAACGCCTGCTTGTATAAATTACATATTTTTAAATTTAAACCATCGTGAGAAGTATTCATAGTTGATATGTAGAAACCGGCTATACTAACGTCTTATTCTATAGGGTTAGCCCAACTAGTTTCTAAACCTGTTTGTCAGTGCCCCGGATGGGTTTTGCTATCAACTGTAAAATCAACTCATTTGGAGAACGGGCAGTCTATTTTTAGTCTAGTAAAAAAAGAAGACTGTTAGCCCTAACGGCTTTTACAGCGTCACCCGGCAGGACGGGCGAGCGCAGAAGCATCGTCGAGGACGGACGGTATAGAGAAGTGAAAATACCTAGGATCGCCCCATCTGTCCAATTCTTTTTCTCTTTATTTTTCAAGTTTCTTCATTTATCTTGTAAAAAAATTACCGACCAAGGCTCGGTCACCTAGATACTATTTCTAAAGAGATATACTAACGGGTTGTCAACAATGGAAACGGTTGTTCAATTTGAATAAGCGAACACGATCGCTCCCCATAAAATATAAACATTAAACGGTTAAGAATTAGTAGAACATCACAAGTACAAACTGTTTGCGTTTCCCCTTGGCCCAGCGGCTTTTTGTAGGCCCTTACTACCTACTAAATCATCGAGCGAAACGGGCGTAGTGACCACGGCTTTGTAAAGACGAGGACAGAAAGTATTTATTCTTATATCTTCTAAAATAAAAACAAATTAACAACAGTAACAGGTACCAAGTACTGTTATTTTTTTCGATTTTACTAATTTTGTTAGCCCTAATGGCTATGACAACGTCACCGGAAGGAGCCGGTGACTTCAAAATACCAATATTATAAATGTTAAAGTCTGTGTGCCTGTGTGTTACGCTAATCTCCAGGAGTAATATATTTGACACAATTAAAGCTTATACTCAAGGGATTAGAATTAGAACATAATAAAATAAAAAAATCCTTTTTTCCTTTTGGATTCATAATCATATTGCATTGTTTAGTTGTTGGTACAAGGAGGTAAGGTAAAGTAAGTTGACGCACCGAGTGATATCCGGCTGAGTAGAATAAGACTACATTCATTGAAACGAGGTGTCGTATAAGGTGACTAAGGTAAATTGACGTTAGGTGGCCGGTCGTAAAATAGCTTGCCTAAACATTACCAACATGCTTAAAACATGTTGTTCCGATTCCTATTTTTAATAACGTTCTTGCTTTATCTGTATATATTAAAACAAAAATTATATATTTCATGAAATTTTAATATTTCATAAGTACATATAAAAGTTTAACCGCGAATCTGTAATTATGATAAATTATAAACATTAAAAGTTATTCAAGTCGGCACTACAATAAAAGTTTTAATTTATACATTTTATACTTTACACTAATTAGTTTAATGTAAGTGGTTTTTTTGCGTATTCTAATACGTATTATTAATTATACATTTTTAATCTAGTTTCATTAGTGAACATATTTATTCGTATATCTATGAATATTTTTGTTAAATTTTATCCTAAGAAATTCGGGTGGTCTATTCTGTTCAGGCAAATATAACACGGCGGGATAACTTAGCTTAGTCGCTTTTTACAACACCTCGGTAAGAAATGAAGGTGGCTTAATCTACTAACACGGTGACACTCATAATACAGATTTAAGGTTTAAGGTTTTCTCTAAGTAAGATTGTGTACATTGTAAAAAAATGGGTTTTAATGAAAAAAATGGGTTTAAAGAAATTATTATTATTAATATAAAATACAAATGTATTATCCGATTGTTATAAAACTATATAATAAAAGACGGTACTACAATACACAAAATCGTGGTGTTCCTAGCACCTATATCCCAAGATTACCATACAATAGACTGCGTCCTTGGCTGTTTATCTAACCATCTTCCTATCTTACGTTGACGGCTTATCTTTACGCCTTTGCCACTTGTAAGCAGAAGTGAAAATAGACTTGCGATTTATCATTTGAAGTGCTTCATGACTGTTTTTTTTGTGTCAGGAAAATCCATTATGGGTCGTCATCGCTTGATGGGGACGAACGGTGGGTATGTTGGACTCTCACTGACTAAAAACCTGACAGTACTCCATTACGCTGATTATGGTGGGGACAGGGTACACATTGGTTGTACACATTACCCCCATCCCCGCTAGCAGCCGCTCTGAATCCCAGAGTGCACGACCTCTAGTTTGGGGCCTGTCTAAAAGTGGCCTCTCTCACCACTTATCGAACTCCAGAGTGAAAGCCGGTTCTGGTTCGGGCCTCTCTAAAGGTGGCCTTTCCCTCCGCTAGATGATGCACCAGGAGCACCAAATGTATCGGCTACCACGAGAGCCTTTTCAGGTGGGCGTTCGAAAACCCCCTTGCGGAATGCCCGAAGATCCCTTATGGGTGGCAAACGATTAAGTTGAGCGAGTTGCCTGCGCCCGGCTTGCCGACGGCGGATCGGTTTCATTGACTCGACTTCCTGTATCCACCCCGCCACCTCCTTCCGAGATTACGTCCTCGCAGAAGGAGGCCATCGCTGCCCACGATCTCTCCCCATCCACTATGGCACGAACCACCTTGGGTAAGAAGAGATCGTGCCACATCTGTGCCACTAGCTCTGCCCGCTGAACCGCCCAAGCTGGACAGTCCGCGAGCGTGTGCAGCGACGTGTCAAACTCGGCACCACACTCGAGGCACTTACTGGACGCTTCGCGCCATGCCACCTTTTACATGACTGTTTCATTTCATGAAAATAGCGGCCGAAAGTAGTGGGCATGGTAATGAGAGCGGTTAGAGTTTAAACGCACCACGCTTCTACAATAATTGGTAGGTAACGAATATCCAACGAATACCTACTCCAGGAATATGAAGGAACGAACGACAAATATAAAACCACGTAAATTTTAACAGAACAGGTTTCATCCTTACTGACAATCAATTTATTTATTTATTTATTGACCATTAAAAAACGTTACAAAAACATTATTAATTTAAAAAAATGTACATATTTCAACTAATTCCTTATCATTTTGTTACTTAAGTTGCTTGATGAAGCAATATAGGATATCGTATGAAAAAGTTATGATATATGGTTTCAATATGTGCTGCGATATTGCCTTTAATCTTAAGCTGTATAAAGGTCAAGTAATAACCTGTCATCCATAAAAAAGTGAAGCAAATGCTTATGTAGATATAGTATCTTTACGACACGCCATAACAAGTGTTGCTTCAACAGGCTTCCTTATACATAGATCGAGATAAATCGAATCCTAATCGCTTATTAACGGGTAATTAAGCGAATGAAGTTATTATAGCTATGGACAAGTGCGTTAACTTGAATTCATATTACTAAAGATGTAAGAGCAAGAAAAGAAGATTGGTTACCTAGAAAGTCTGAAAGTTTAAAAAAATTGAAACAGATTGGATTGGCAAAGTTTTTAATCAACCTCCATTTATATTTTTTCACCGTTTATTATTCCAACATAACTACCAACCCGAGTCAGTAACTGGATTTCTGATATTTGGTGGTTCTATTTAAAGGAGAGAAGAGGTAAAGAAAGAGGGTGGTCTATTCTACTCAACCGGATACCACACGTTGGGTCAACTTACCTTAGTCGCCTTTTACGAAACCTCTGTAAGAAATGATGGTTGTCTATTTTATTTAGCCGGATGTCACACGGCAGAGTATGTAATTCTGTATGTACTTATAAAATAGGAAATTGGCTATTGTCCCTGCATAACTAAAATTGAATTATGATTTCTACCAATATTTCTGCTGAGAAGAATGTGTATTTTAACATACATACGTATTTCTAGTAAAAACACATGTTTTTTGGTTTATGCCACTCCTTGCGAGAGAAGTTTAAGGAAATAGGTATTCTTACATTTGCTTCACAGTATATTTTAAGTAATTTAATTTTTGTATATAAAGTATTATAAAACGATATGTGATGTATATAAAAGACATAGTAGGAACCGACATAAGCTTGCGGCTCCTGCTTTGTGCTTTGCAAAGTTACGTAAGTCATTTGTGGGTTTGGGTATAAGATTCATTATAATAAAATTCCCCAATTAATTTTAGCTTTGCCATTACAGCTGTTTAAAAACACTATTAAAGAGACGCTGATACAAAAAGCGTACTACACTGTTGAGGATTATTTAGAGGATTAGAATGCGTGGATATAGCTACTGTCTGACCCTGTACAAGATAGTAATGACTTGATGTAACTAGTTATAAGTATTATGTTGAAAATAATTAAATTTATCACATAAAAATTGAGTTATGCTATATACTAAGCTTAACAATGATTTAAATCCAAAGTGCGAACTTTATTTGCTGACTAATGGTATACGGATAAGGTACTATATACTTGTGGTTAATATAAGCAAATACTGTTAAATCTATGTTTATTTATATGGGTCGAATTATTTTAACGTTAAATTTGTCATTTAACGTTAGAACTCTCATCATAACGAGAGATCATCAACCAGCAGTAGAATTGACGATTCAAAAGCAAGTTTACAAGTTTATTTGAATAAAGATACTTTTGAATTTTGAATATTGTAGCCTATGAACGATATTTCTGTATATGGTGATGTATTTGTAGTACTGCTTCTTAAGGTTTGCGATATTTATACCAATTATTAAAGTTCACACCTCAACGCTTGAAAAAAGAGGTCAATGGAACTGTGGAAACTGTTAATCTCTGATCGTTTATCAGAAAGCGTTCGGTTTACAACTCGGCCGATTCGTTTTGGATCTAATTAGTGGAGTAGATCCGAACGGCTGATATTTTACTGTTTATATGGCACTTCATATCTCTTTTAGCTTTCCTTTCAGTACAGTTATCTTGGATATAACGTTATTTGTGACACTTGTTTTGCTGATATTCATGTTTACAATTTAAATGGATAAATTGTAAACATGCCTCACCCTCCACCACCACCACCTCTTTTCCTACCGAGGTGTCGTAAAAGGCGACTAAGGTAAGTCGACCCGCCGTTTGGTATCCGGTTTAGTAGAATAGACCACCCTTATTCTTACCGAGGTGTCGTAAAATATGACAGAGGTAAGTTGACGTCAGGCAGGCGGCCGGTCGTAAAAACGCAACCAAATCATGTAACAGCGTGTTTATAACATGTTGTGCCGACCCCACTTAGAGTGGGATAAGGGCAGGAGGATGATGAATTTAAATGGATAAGAGTTTATTTGAAAGTTGATAAATCTCCTTAAACTGAGCTTTCCTTTTATTACAGTTATGGCAAATTGAAGTCAGGCAGACGGTCGCTCTTAAAATACGTAGCCATATCATGTAACAACATGCTTATAACATGTTGAGCCGATCCCAATGAGAGTGGGATAAAGGAGTGTTGATGATTTGCGTCTTCCGTTAATTAAAACTCAGGTCGCTGGTTGCGTATACGTGTAATTACGATATACGATTTACATAAAACGAATAAGTTGTGCGCGTACAATAGCTAATTGACGTATATATTCGAATTTTGTACTGACGATTGATCGATTGACGTTTCGATTGACGGATGTCGAAATGACGTTTAGGTCTGGATTCTTGCGTTAAGAGGGAGTATGATAATGTTGTTTTATTGGATATTGCGTTATTTTATCCCACTTATTATTTGTTCTGTTATTACCGTTATTTTGTTCGCTAATATTCCTTATTTTTTATTTGTTTATAATTTATAATTTTTTTTTTTTTTATGAATATATTGGACACTTACACACACCGTAGTCCGTCCCCATGGTAACTTAATACTTGTTTTATGGTAGACAGACAACTGGTGAATATAATATACTTGTATATTTTTAAATACATACTTAAATACAAATATACACCCAGGCTCAAAGACCAACAAATTCAATGTTGGCATCGGCGGTTATCGAAGCCGTGACCCTCGGAGATGAAGGCAGGGTCACTACGCACAGTGCCAACGGGATATATATTTACCGGATTTTATAAATTACCGGGCATAGCTCTGTTACCCAGGTACTAACTCCTTATACGGTATAGTATTCTATAAAGTAACGCCTGCCTTTGAAACGCTATTAATATTGCATATATAAGACATTCTAATCAAAGTACTAGCCCATATGATCAATACAACCTAATTAGAATAAAAATGTTTGAGATTCCATTCTCAGTAGTGCGTGCCTTTAAAGAAATATCGTATAATTAATTTGCTTGCATTCATTTTTTTCTTCTATTGTACGAGATTTTTTATTCTATCGTATGTTTATTGTGTTCTTGGAGGCGATGAATTTTTAATTAACAAACACTATGAGTAATATATCTATATTAATACATGCAAAAGTCGAACTAAAGGTCCGTTCGTTTATCCGCATCTCAAAGAATATTATTGAAATTTGGCACATTTAAAGATAAATAAATATATGGGACACTTACACACACGGTCGTCCGTCCGCAAAGTATCTAAACTTAATACTTGTGTTATGGTTGACCATTATATATATATATATATATATATATATAAAATAAAAGTAAGTAGCGGTCTGTTACTATCCCACTGCTGAGAAAAGGCCTCTTCTCTCCGTTGTTTGGAGAGAAGGTTTAGAGCCACGCTGCGCCAATGCGGATCGGTAGGTTACATATATCTCCAGAATTCTCTAGAGATATGCAGGATTCCTCACGATGTTTTTCTTCACCAAAAAGCGTGTGATATATTGCAATTATGAATTACACACATAAGTTTTAACAGTAAAACTCATTGGTGTCTGCCCGAGTTTCAACCCGTGACCTCCTCGAAAGAGACGCTCGGACTCGTCGCTGGGCTATCATAGCTTCATTTCATTTCCTTAAATACAAATATACTTCCAGGCTCGAAGAACCAATAAATTGTTAATACAAAATGTTTCGCCCTCGGCGGGAATCGAACTCGCAACCCGTGGGTTGAAAGTTGTATCTCTACCAGCTGCGTCAACGGGCCAATGCTCGCATACGTCAATTCTAAAGTCTTACTAAAACGCAATAACGTTTAACTCATATTCCTACATCGATTTTACATAAAATGAAATTAAATTAAGCATTATTAAAATAAATTAATACTTTGAAATAAAAACATTTTACGTTGCTAATTGACAAGTGTATTTTATGTTTATTTTTCGACGAAGACAGTTGACATTGTATCAATTAATTAATGTCATGTAAGAATAAGTTGTTTTAAATTCATGCTGTATTTTTATAACGTTTTATTTTGTCTCAATTTTATTTATGTAAGTAGGTCATATAACCTAACAGTCTATATAGACAGTTTAATTAAATTAAATTTTAATTTCACACTCCTTATTAATATTGTTCAAGTAAGTGATTATTTTCGAATATTTAGAGGTGAATGAACTATTTATTATAAAACAACTGCGTCTTAAGAAATTATTATAATTCTCCTGCCCTTATCCCATTTTAAGTGTAGTCAACACAACATGTTAATCTCTTCCATTCTCTTCTATCATTCGTCATCTCTGGCGCTACTCTTTTTACATGCATGTTTTACTTCACACAATCCAACCATTTTTTTAGGCCTCCCTCTTGTCACATATCCTTCCACATTCATAGTTTTTTTTTATTGTCTATACGCTGTTAGCCCTAACGGCTTTTACGGCTTCAACTTCTTCATTCATAGTTGACAGGGTTTGGTTACATAAATTTCATCCCTCCTCATTATACATCCATACCGTGTTAATTTTGCTCTTATCTTTTTTTACCCGGATGGATGTATGACTAGGGGGAGACCGAAAAAAAGATGGATGGATTGTGTGAATAATAATATGCATATTAAAGTGGCACCTGAGTTAGCGAATGATATAGGCGAATGGAAGAAGAAGACATATTGTGCCAGCTTCACTTAGAGTGGGATAAGGGTAAGAGAATGAATGAATAATATTAGTGAAATTTTTGCCGTGTGGTATCCGGCTTAGTAGAATAGACCTCTCTTATTTCTTGCTGAGGTGTCTTTACAGTAAGTTGACGTCAGGTCGGTCGTAAATACCAAGTCAAATCATGTGACAACATGTTTAAAACATATTGTACCGAACCTACTTAGAGTGGGGTAAGGACAGGGGAATGATAATAAGTAGAAAGGAAGTAGGTATATTAAAATAATTAGCATATTTAATTGATCTTTCATATACAATAAAAGTACCTATGTGGTAAAATACGTGAATCATACAGACTATTAATTTATTACTCTTCTATCTATAGCTATGTTTCAAAGGTCCCTTATTTTGTGTTATTTTAAAATGTGGGTCAACTCAGTTAACACAAAGTGGAAGGTTTTCGAAAGGAGCCCATTACTGAGGACCGTATTTGAACAATTGGTTCACAAACTTATCGTCAATTACATCTAATTGTTTACAATTGGAAACAATTTTCCAATTTACCGCCTTTCGTTGTTTTTCAATGCGCGGTGTAAGAGCATAGACACATAGAATGTAGGATTGATACAGTCGAGTTCAAAGAGATAACTATATGAACTCGACTGTAATAACTGTAAATTCTATGTTGTCTATTTTCTTCCCGAATTCAAGTTTTGTTCATTTTGAGTAATTTTTATCGTTTACTTAGCGCACGCAAGGAAAGCTTTAAATTTTATCGTTTTCGCAATATTTTTTATTGCTGCTCCTCTTCCATTCATCTTAGCGTGATGTTATATAATTTATAGCCTTCCTCGATAAATGGACTATCTTACACTCAAAGGATTTTTCAAATCGGTCCAGTAGTTCCTAAGATTATCGCGTTCAAAAAATTGAACAAACAAACTCTATACCTCTATGTATTACTAGCAATCGCTAGCGGCTCCGTAATAAAGTAGGTAAACCTTAAAAGCTAGACATATGCTGTCGCGGACATTTATCAATTTTATAATACATGATTTTTGATAACTATTACCGTTTACTCAGCGCACGCAAGGAAAGCTTTAAATTATGCCGTTTTCGTACTAATTTTTATTGCTGCTACTCTCCTATTCGTCTTAGCGTGATGGTATATAGTCTTTAGTCTTTCTCGATAAATAGACTATTTTTAACTAAAATAATTTTCAATTCGTTCCAGTAGTTACTGAGATAAGCACGTTCAAACAAATAAACAAACTCATTAGCTTTATATATTAGTATAGAAATATTAATATCATAATTAGCAACTCCAGAAAACGTTCCTTGACGTAATAAGAAGTTATATTTATGTCAAATTAATAAAATTTACCTCCTTCAATGACGCAATAATGACGCACTTACCTACTGAACATTTATTTATTAGTACAATTTTTTATTTCTGAACGTTGTTAATTTTTTTCGTGATTCTTTTATTTGAATATACGGTTAAAACATTAAATATCGTTATGAGTTATTAATTTTAAATAATAAGCAAAGAAATATTATTAGTTAATTTTGAAATTTATTTGGTTTCTATTTGAGATTTTTTATTAATGATGAATATTGTTAACTTTTTTCATGATTTTATTTGAATATGCGGTTTAGATATTTAATATCGTTATGAGTTATTAATTTTAAAGAATAATCAATGAAATGTTATTATTTTATTTTGAAATTTATTTGGTTTATATTTGAGATTTTTTATTATTGATGAACATTGTTAACTTTTACAGGATTCTTTTATTTGAATACACGATTCAGATATTAAATATCATTATGAGTTAGGTATTTATTTTAAATTAAAAGCAAATAAAAAGTTATGATTTTATTTTGAAATTTATTTGGTTTATATTTGAGACAATGTAAAAGTAACAAAGCCTGTTACTATCCCACTGCTGGGCATAGGCCTCCTCTATTTCAGTTCAGTTCGTTTTAGCAGAGAAGGATTGGAGCAAAGACTTACCACGCTGCTCCAATGTGCTATTCTACTCAACTGGATACCACACGTTGGGTCAACTTACCTTAGTCGCCTTTTACTACAGCTCGGTAAGAAATGAGCGTTGTTTATTCTACTCAGCCGAATACCACACGGTGGGTCGACTTACCTTAGTCGCCTCTTACGACACCTCGGTAAAAACTTGAGGGTGGTCTTTTCTATTCAGCAGCATAGCACACAGCATGAGTTACTAATTTTAAATTATACGCAGAATAAATATAAACAAATTTTATACAAGTTTATTTCGTGAATATTTGAGACAAAGTGAACATTACTTTTAGTAAGTCGTTTGATAATCTCGAACGCACCTCTCGCCTGTATAAAAAACCTCATCACAGATCACCTTCGTGACTCGATAAAAAACCGCCACTATAACAGGAGCCGCCATTTTTTCTTTTATTTCTATTTCACAATTGTCTCTGAAACGCAAGTCACTGTATTTGACGAGCTACCATTGGATGCCCGTAGATCTTTGACAGCCAATCGGAGGAGTGACTTTGAAATTCGAAAGTCATCTTTTCTAACATTTAGATAATAAGCGGTTGGGACACATTCATGTACTGTTTGTTATGTGATTTGACAGATAATAAGCTTATGTACTAACCTATTTCCAAAGACTAGCTCTATCATAGAGCACTGTAACGTTTCAGCGACATTTAAAAAAACGTGTGTATATTTTTTTTTAATAAAATGACTTTATTTAGTACTAGCAATCGCCAGCGGCTCCGCCCACGTGGAAAGATTAATACCGTAAAATTGGTTAGAAGTTTACCCACTTTAACCATAAACATGGTTAGAGTGGGTAAACCTTAAAGATAGATATATGCTGTCGCGGACTTTTATTTAGAACTTTTAGAGGGAAATTTAGAACGTTTAGAGCACGCAAGGAAAGCTTTAAATGTTGCCGTTTTTGTAATATTTTTTATTGGTGCTCCTCTCCTATTCATCTTAGCTTATGTTATATAGCCTTCCTCGATAAATGGACATGGACTTACATTGAAAGAATTTTTCAAATCGGTCCAGTAGTTCCTGATATTAGCGCGTTAAAACAATCAAACAAACTCTTTTTCAACTCTCTTCAAAAATTGTTCCTCTCCAAATCTTCTAAAAATAAAAGTCCGCGACAGCATATGTCTAGCTTTTAAGGTTAACCTACTTGAACCATTTTCATAGTTATTTCAACGATCGTATCAAATATAGTTTTATGATATAAATCTATTAGGAAGACTTCGTAGGCGTTAGTAGAGTTTTTGCATCGCATTTAACAACCTCAGTTATGCTTCTGCGCTCACACGTCCCGCCCAGTGACGATATCAAAGCCGTTAGGGTTAACGGGATGTTGACATTTAATAAAATACTGTTTTAAATAGCCACCCTAATGAACCCTAAAGTTAACTGGAATACTAGTCTTTATAGTCTAGGGCTTAGGACAGTGTCTCCCAACCTTTTTTTATGCCGTGCCCCACTTTTTTATGCCCCCCTATCTAACATACACTTGTACAACAACTTTTGATATTAAAA
This sequence comes from Morpho achilles, assembly GCA_947086495.1. Lineage (NCBI taxonomy): Eukaryota > Metazoa > Arthropoda > Insecta > Lepidoptera > Nymphalidae > Morpho > Morpho achilles. Next base: position 4,002,189 of record CAMTZB010000008.1, on the reverse strand, counting down.
ATTTAATTGTTTACTTAAAACGGGTAACCTACCATAGGTTTTAAAAAGAAATCACTAGAATTTTTTTAATGAAACAGTAAGTAAATTTTCAAAACATCATCCTCCTGTCATTATCCCACTCTCAGTGGGGTCGGCACAACATGTTATATACATATTGTCACATGATTTTGCTATGTATTTTACAACTGTCCGCCTTCCTGACGTCTACTTACCATAGTCGTATTTTACGACACCTCGGTAAGGAAAGGTCTATACTATTTAATCGAACACCACACGGTGGGGCAACTTACCTTATTCGCCTTTTACGACAAATCGGTAAGAAATGAGGATTGTCTATTCTACTAAGCCCGATACCACACGGCAATAAATAAATTTTCAAAATATTTAATGAAAAACTGAAATTTAATTTACAAATCCTTGCACTTGATGCTTGCTGCACAGAGATTTTATATTAGGAACGTAAGTTTTAAACTCATGTCCAGTCCATTTTCGAATTTATAATCAAATTGCCCCACTGTGGGACGTGGGACCCACTTTGGGAATCACTGCTCTTGGCTTAACTTAATGGTTGCTTTACTTAGTATTCTACTATTGAATTAAACGACTATAGCAGATAGTGCGTAAATTTAGCATGACGCAATTATTTCATCTATACTTCATATTGCTCCGTCGTGTGGTATCCGGATACGTACAATAGGCGAACCCTCACTTCTTACCGAGGTGTCGTAAAAGGCGACTAAGATAGGTTGACCCGCCGTATGGTATCCGGCTAACGGATCATCCACATTTTTTACACTGAATCGTAAACAGCGACTAAGGTAAGTTTACGTCAGCCAGGTAATCGGTCGTAAAATAATCAGCCAAATCATTTAACAAGTTTTAAACATGTTCTGCCGACCCCATTTACAGTGGCATAAGGCATTTTTTTCAAATGACCCTAGCTAGATCGATTTTTAAAATCGTTGGAGCCATTGCAGAGATTCAGAAAATATACGTATATATATATATATATATATATATATATATATATATATATATATATATATAAGATTAACTTATTTAAATATGAAAGATATTTATGCCAGTATCAATAAATTTCTATTTCTTAAACCAAATAGACTCTCGTTGAATATATAATCAGATACAACAACGCACTTGTGAACGCAGCGGTAAACATTACTAGAAACATAAAACCAGTACCTACCTTTCGTCACACGCTTCATTCGTATACGAATTAAAGCCACCATCCATCATCATTTCATTCTGACGCCTCGCGATCACAAATGAGTTTTTTCGACACACTTCAGTGTGCGGTAGCCTTTATATATTTTTTTTTCGCCTATTGTTCAGTGACACCTTATGTTATCTGTGTCTACAAGTTCTTTTTTTAATCTTTCGTTACAATCTTGGCTTCCGTTTTTATGTCTCACTGATGTTTTTTTTATTATCTTTGAATACAATCTTTTTGTAAATATTTTTTTTTAATTATCTTATGACCTGCTTGAATTGTAGTAAAGCGTTAAAGTAGTTTTATAATAAGTTAGTTTTTTTATCTATGGTCATTTAACGTCAATACGTTTTTTATGTTACCAGACAACGTTACGAAATCTTCCACATCAACTTTACTTTATTTCCAATAATATTAAAACCAATAAACCAATTAATATTATCTCGTTACTAATTATATCATTATTCAACTGTATATGTATAAGTTTAATACAAATTATGACTACCTGAGAATCGCAGCCTGTGATTCTATTTCGAATGAAACACAGAGTAAAAAATGTATTTTAAAAAAGTATAACAATATATTAAAACTAACTTTCCCTCCTTTTTTATTACAATTTCAAGGTAAATTTCATTTTACTGATTTTACCTTTAGAATTTACAACGTTAACTTCGCATTTTGTTAAAAAAAACATTGAAGCACTGAGAACATTTTTAAACGCAAACATCTATGTTATCTGTAGACAATAGACAATAAACTGTAAGTAGACATATCTAGATTTATTGTAACAAAAACAAAACGTTATAAGCACCTTATTCGCTTGTAATAAGGTAGTTTAGTTTTTATATCCGACATTGTAATACAAATGGCTTCGATAAAAATTCGTTTGATTGTGTTTTTGTAAAAATAGATAGTGATAGTGGTGGGATCCTATCTTTTTTTTAAATTTTAATGAGGAATCGAATCGATATAGAGGAAATAAGGGTCAGCTAGTGTTGTGAAGCGTTGACTTTTTATAAATTTTTAACATATATATTTTTAAAGTTTATTTATAATTTAATTATATTCTCTACTTTAATAATGCTCAGTTGTTATCCTTAACTTGATCTTTTTTGATTTTTTTTTACATATTAGTTTCTTACTACTTTGGAACATAAATATATTACTGAGACAGATTGGTAATTTTGTTGGGATTTTTATAAGTTTTCCATAATTAAGTTTTTTAATCTTTGATAATGAATAGTTGTTTCGTATTTATTTTCTAATATAACAACTTACACGAGCTTTAACAGTCTGCTGTATCTTGAATTACAGAGCAATTGCGAATAAACGTACAGCATCTTGACTAATAACTCTATACGTATTTATGTCATTACCATAAGGTTTGTGAATACGTTTATTCATTTATTTCTTTTTATACATATATTTAGAAAAGAGAAAAAAAACGAGACATATAGAGAAAAACAAAACCCGCCGTGTGGTATCCGGCTGAGTAGAATAGACCAACCTCATTTCTTACCGAGGTGTCGTAAAAGGCGACTAAGGTAAGTTGAGGCACCGTGTGGTATCCGGTTTAGTAGAATAGACCACACTCTTTCTTACCGAGAAGTCGTGAAATACGACTGAGGTAAGTTGACGTCAGGCAGGCGGCCGGTTGTAAAAACGCAGCCAAATCATGTGACAGCATGTTTATATGTTGTGCCGACCCCACTTAGAGTGGGATAAGGGCAGGAAGATGATGATAGAGAAAAACAAAAAGTTTATAAAAATTTAACTGTTTAATTTATTAATTAATTAATTTTTTTTGCTTCTACAGAGTATAACTCTAATAAATTGCTATTAACGTATAACGTTTATTTACCTCGTTAATGTATATATAAAATTTTATTCATATATATAATATATAAACTATCGACTACTTTTTCATCGACGCAACACATCACTACCGCCGGTTCATCAAAGTCAGGCGTACAGACAATAACTGAGAAATATTAAATTATAATAAAATTAACTTAAGATTACTTTTTGTACCGTTACACATAGAGCTAGGAAATAGTAGACAGTGCATCATTTTTTATTCATCTGCCCACCTTATTCTTATATTTAAACATGATGTTTTCAAAACTATTGTTAGTTGCATTAATGAACGTATGTAATTTTCATATTTACTTTAATTTTATTTATCTAATACTAGCGTGCCAGCGGCTTTGTTCGCGTGGAAATCAGTGTATCACAAATTTTTTTTTTGAACATATAAGTAGTTATTGTGACTTAACTATAAAAGATAGAGACATGCTATTGCGGACATTTTTGTAGTATTTTTGTAGATCTGCAATACTCTAGTACCTTACTTTAGTGTATCTCTGTTGGTTTACGCGGCGTACGCTAGTAAAGCTCCCAGCAGGCGAGTTTTATTTATAACCGCGTGACCTCTTGAACATAATTTACAAAAACTATAATATACAATAGTATATTATAATTTACATAAAACTATAATATACAATAGTATAATACGGTAATAGGTTATTAAACCTAATTATACTTTCCGGAAGAATTTTAATTGCAATTTTTTAGTGAAACCCGTAAAACATTTCGCTTAGTAGATTTTGATAATATCGGTTACATACAGATAGATTTTGGGGATTTTGTTTTATAATAAATACAGATTATGAAATTCGACGTCAAATGACGCAAATCGTATATCACAAATTTATAATAAAAAAATATAAATTGCAAGGGTAGTAAAAAGGCAGCAGAAGGGTAGTAGTCGGGATATTTTAAGTAACCTTTTAACTTTACTTCTTTTAACTATAATTTTATTAAGCTACATTTATTATTTTTTAAAATTAACCTTTATAATTAACCTTTTAATTATCCAGATTCATAGATAACATGCAGATGTAGATGTACCTATTTTTTTCTGTTATTTTTTTTTAATCGGGGTTCTGTCATTGTCTTTGGTAGTACTGAATAAGTCGTTATTAAACTTCTTTGCAAATAATGGAGCCACTAGGATGTAATTTTTTATGTATGACAGGTGTGGTATTAAATTAATATTCAAAGTCTCAATCAACTTCTATAAATGTAGATTATCACATAGTTATTATAATGAGATATAGCTTCGCTTATTTATGTTGGTTCACCTATTACTTTCCGTTGTTTTATGAAAAAAAATAATTATTCATCGTGTATTTGAAACCGCCGTGTGGTTTCCGGCTAAGTGGAACAGACCACCCTCTTTTTGTTACCGAGGTGTCGTAATAGGTTACTATGGGAAGTTGACGTCCGACAGACAGCCGGTTTTAAAATACATGTTACAACATGTTGTGCCGAACCCATTTAGAGTGGATAAGAATTATGATCGTCATGCATTTCAAAGTTGAAGCAACCCTATTTAGCGAAAAGGATATTGGTAGGGTTGCCTATTTAATATATTAAGTTCACATATAAAACACTTGATTAATAAAATTATGAATATTATTTTTAAATTTTAACTATCGTGAGTAGCATTCATAGTTAATGTATAAAAACCGGCTATACTCACGTCTCTTTACACGATGTTTAAAGAGCTCATGAATAAGTACCCCGGATGGGTTCGAAACTAGTCGGGCTAAACCGATAGAATAAGACGTGAGTATAGCCGGTTTCTATACATTAACTATGAATTTTCTTATCGGTGGTTTAAGTGGTCCGTTAATGAAAAGAATAAATAAAATAATAGAACATATAAAACCTTACTTATCCTTACAAAGAAATATAAGTTTACAAGAAATAACAACAGTTATTAGTACAATTAGTCACAGTTTAATAATTAAATTGAAGCTTTTATATGTTATTTTAAATGTTATTACTATACACGAATAAAACATTTACCTTTAACTTTTACAAAGCACAAATTAGGTGCAATGTAGATAATTGTTACGACTTATTTATGTGAGTTCTAACGCATCATTATTCTATTTTTTTCAATGGATATACAAAAAACTGATGTAAACTTATATACATTGCATTTAATAACTTTAATTGGACTGTTTCGAAGTAAGTTGCCAATAACAATGCCAATTATTATCTGATAAAAGCCGTTTGGTATTCGGCTGAGTAGAATAGACCACCCTCATTTTTAACCGAGGTGTGTATAAGGTGACTTAGTTAAGTTGACCCACCTTGTGGTATTCGGCTAAGTAGAATAGACCACCCCCTTTCTTACCGAGGTTTCGTAAAAGGCGACTGAGGTAAGTTTACCCACTGTGTGGTATCCGGTTGAGTGGAATAGACCACTCTCATTTCTTACAGATGTGTCGTAAAAGGCAACTAAAGCAAGTTGACGTCAGGCAGGCGGTCACATCTAATTCTTATTTTTATTTTATGTATTATTTTTATAGAGCGTTATTCTATAATTATAATAAATATTAACTTGTTGTGAATTAATCTATTGAATTAGGCGTTATTTGTGGAAATCGATGATACAAAAGCAGTAATAATTTTTTTTTTGCTATATTTATCGCGGAATAAAGGAAAGTAATTTTATTATTACTTTTGTTGTGAATTAATTAATTCTATCGTTTTAACCGTTCAATTTTAAAACACGAACAGAATTTCCCATTTATATTATTACTAGTAATGAGGTTGGTCTATTCTACTCAGCCGGATACCACACGGTGGGTCGACTTACCTTAGTCGCCTTTTACGACACCTCAGTAAGAAATGAAGGTGGTACTATTTTATTCAGCCGGATACCACATGGCGGAAGTCGGATTGTTGATTTATTTTCGTTAAATATATCATCAATAGTTTCCGACGCATGCATTGGCAGATTGTTACGACTAATTTTTTAACACCTAATAACATTTTTATAACGGAACCCTATTTTTAAAATGTAATATAGCCTATGTTGCTCAGTAAAGATGCAGCTTTCCAATGGTGATTTTTTTAAATCGGTCCAGTAGTTTCTGTATGAAAACATTACACATACATACAAATTTTTCCTCTTTATAATATAAGTATAGATTAATTATTAGTGTTAAATTATATCTGACGCTTTGTATATCATTTGTAACTTATTATAATTAACTTTTAACTCCGTAATGCAGAACGACGCGGAAAGTTTACACAAAAAAGGAACGATCTTGATAACGTCTCAAAATTAATAAATATGAATTAGGAAACCAAGACGGATTGCTTAATCCTGTTAAATTTATGTTGTATATGTTTCTAAAATGTAAATGTAAAAAAAATTTATAATAAAAACAAGCTTTTGTGTTTTATAAAAGTTTTGACTTTAATATAAATCACTAGATGTTTCCCGCTTTTTCGTTCGCTTGGACTGTTGTCGTGTGATAGACCGGTAATAGATGGCGCTTTTCAATGTCATCTTGTTCCTATAGATTTAACAGAATTTCTATAGCCTATATGTTATTCAGGTGTATAAGGATTAATTGTGTCCAATATCATCGATTTTGGTTCGGCGTCTTCGTTCAATTCTTTTTGTATTTTTAATATAATTTTGTTACTACATGTTCCAAATACAACCTCCTTAATTTAGTTGGTTAATAATAGAAAAGAATATTGTTGGCATTATACGTCATTGAGTTGTTGAGAAAGATTAATGGGTTGAATTTTGAGGAAATTGCTTTTTATTATCGCTTAAGTATAAAGGAGGAATATCGTTTTAATTAAAATTTTTGTAATTCAATTTTTTTATGGGCCATACTTGCTTTAAATAAAGAATTATTTATTTATTTATAATTTATAGACGTTACCTTGCGGAATTCCATAGAATAAAATCGCAAAGCGACGCATCACACAAGTAAGCAGTATTGTATACAAATAGTTCAACCCCCACTAGGTTAACTAATCCTGCATGTATAATGTATGAGAGCGGTTTTGCTTTCTACACTCAATTAGTACACACAATACTAAAACTTCTTACCAATCGCAAATTTTAGCGACATAATTCTATCATAACTTTTGTTATAAAACACTTTTAATTTAGTTTAGTTATCATTTGGAACACTGTTTATTGTTAAATTTTAAGGAGGCGGGCGTCGACATCTGCAGCGCAGTTTATACTTTTGCAGTGTCTTCGTTGCCATTGTATAAGTGCATTTTTATATTTCCTAATAAATTTCATTTCATTCCATTTCATTTCATTTAATAGACATTGTGTTTACAATTTTAACCAGCATGACTTCTATTTATAAGTTTAGTAGTTCATGTATTCATTAAAGTATTTCAAGCACCTAAATAACATTTTTTATATAAATAATAATTTAACGGCGCACCTCTAGACATTGTAAAGGCTACGCTCCCACCGTACGTAACTTATGCGTTAACGATTATTCATTCTACACGGTGACACGTGACGAATCAATCGGTCACGAACAGATCCAATCGTCTTTGACTGATATAAGTATGACGCGAAAACTTTTATATATTAATAAAATATTATCTCTCTCTCTCTCTAAGTCGGTCCCTCATGTCTGAGGATCGTGGTCAGCATCAGAGTTGTGTCTGGCGTCAATGATGTGCCTCCATCTGCTTCGATCCATTTATATTATCCATTTTTAATAATAAAATATTATAATCTATACTAATATTGTGGTATCCGGCTGAATAGAATAGTACCACCCTCAATTCTTACCGAGGTGTCGTAAAAGGCGACTAAGGTAAGACGACCCGCCTTGTAGTATTCGTACGCCGTGGGTATCCGCTGTGTAGAATAGACCAAACTCATTTCTTACCAAGGTGTCGTAAAAGGCGACTAAGGTATGTGACTCACCGTGTGGTATCCGGCTGATTAGAATAGACCAACCTCATTTCTTACCGAGGTGTCGTAAAAGGCGACTAAGTTAAGTGACTCACCGTGTGGTATCCGGTTAAGTAGAATAGACCACCCTCTTTCTTATCGAGGTGTCGTAAAATGCGACTAAAATAAGTTGACGTCAGGCAGGCGACCGGTCGTAAAAACGTAGCCAAATCATGTGACAGCATGTTTATAACATGTTGTGCCGACCCCACTCAGAGTGGGATAAGGGCAGGAAGATGAAGATGATGATGAATCTATCTATACCAGTGATTCTCAACCACTGTGACGCGGCACTTTTGTGTGCCGCCAAATTTTGCATATATATAATAATATTAATATTATTAAATTATATCATTTAAAAAGAAAAATATTTTTATTATTAGCTTGTAATTAATCCCATAACACACACAAAAACACAAAAACTACTGGAACGATTTCAAAAGTTCTATCACCATTGGAAAGCTGCATCTTTACTGAGCAACATAGGCTATATTATGATAACAAAAAAATAGGGATCCGTAATATATCCGTAACAAAAATCTGTATACTCCATAATAAATCATCATCATCCTCCTGCCCTTATCCCACTCTAAGTGGGGTCGGCACAACATGTTACAAACATGTTGTCACATGATTTGGCTGCGTTTTTACGACCGGCCGCCTGCCTGACGTCAACTTATCTTAGTCGTATTTTACGACTCCTCGATAAGAAAGAGGGTGGTCTATTTTACTAAACCGGATACCACACGGTGGGTCAACTTACCTTAGTCGCCTTTTACGACACCTCGGTAGGAAAAGAGGTTGGTCTATTCTACTCAGCCGGATACCACACGGCGGGTCGACTTACCTTAGTCGCCTTTTACGACACCTCGGTAAGAAATGAGGGTGGTACTATTCTATTCAGCCGGATACCACACGGCGTTATATACTCTTTAATAAATCTGTATAAATAAAACTTTTGTCAACAAATATAAATTTATAGCCGATTTAGTAGACTTTGTCTTGCCGCGAGATCGGTATGTACGCGGGTGAAACCGCGGGATATTACTACTGTGACTATAAAAGAGTCTAAGCTATATATCTAGTTGTAAAAGCTGTGTAGTATCCGGCTGAGTAGAATATACCACCCTCATAATTACCGAGGTGTCGTAAAAGGCGACTAAGGTAAGTTGATCCACAAGTGTCCGGCTGAGTAGAATAGACCACCGTCTTTTCTTACAGAGGTGTCGTAAAAGGCGTAAGGTAAGTCAACCTTTGTAAATCATAATCCTCCTGCCCTTTTTCCATTCTAAGGAGGGTCGACACAATATATTATAAACATGTTGTCACGTGATTTGGCTACGTATTTTATGACCGGCCGTCTGCGTGACGGAAACTTACAAATGAGGGTGATCTATACTACTCAGCCGGATACCATACGTCTAATTTAATTAAATCTTTCTTAATATATGCTTTAAATCATCATCACGGTACATTGATGATGCAATCAACGCTCATGAAAAATATTATATACTATAGCTGTTACAGACATGAAGCTAATCAATCTTCATTTTAAAACCATAGACAAAATATACGTTTTCGATAAGAATTCATAGAATTCTTATTATAAAGTATGGCAGCTAGCCTAATACGTGTCCAACGACATTAAAGAGAACACAAAAAGGACTTATTATCTGTCTCTCTTTTTTATGTGTGATTAGACAAAGATAAATATATAAATATTAATTTCCCTCTCATTATTTGTTGCGACAATTTTAAGTAACTCCCCTTTTTTTTTCATGAGGAAACCCTTCATGGGTACTGCAATCCGCGGGGGGCGGTATTGCAGTTATGCCGGACTCTTACCGGCTAAAACCTCATGGTGTTCCATCTTACTGCCTGGAGACGGAGGGCACAGGAATACTGAACGCATGACATCTGCACCCTCGTCAGCAGTAGCCGCTCGTTGCAGCTGCACCATGTGTGCCTATTAGACATGGCTGCCTACATTCACAACCGATACATTGGGAACACCTAATGCATCGGCCGCCTCGAGGAACCTTTCTCCAGCTGGAGCACCGAATACTATACTATACTATACTATATTAAACTAAATTATTCATATCATAACAAATATGTAAAAAAATCTTTGTCTCAAGAATAATAAACAGTTAAAAAATACCATAGACAAAATTGCTATTTCTAAATGCTATCCGTCACAGATTAGATACGAAAAAAATTCCTGTCTTTTAATTATACCTCGCGACTTTAACGTACTACTGACTGTAAGTATAGTTTAAGCTACTTTATATTTTATAATGTACATATAAGGTTCTCTTTTCAATAACAGTGATTAATAATAGAAAAAATATACGAACATACACACTTGCTTAATTATTGGGTACGCGACATAATTACTACTTGGAAGAATGCTCTGTTCGAAGTGTTTTTCTTTTTTTATATTTTCAATCGGCATTGACACAGAAAACGGTATTTTTTTGTTTATTTTGGTGAAAGTTTCCGTATACATTTATTTTTTTAATAGGAATTATATTGCCATTGAAATATAGAGATGAAAGAGTTAGGCTTCGCTAGGTCACTTACGCTAAAAAGTTTTCGTTGTTATAATAAACTGCTGGAATAATTTTGGTGCTATAAATTACATATAGTATAAAAAGAATTAAAATTATATCGCAAAGAATTATAATTCAATAATTTGGATATCATTTAACATAGTCTCTATATTTTTGAATATGTATCGCAAATAATTATGATCCAATTGGTAAAAATAAAATGGTTATCACTTACAGAAGTTTCTACATATTTGAATGAATATCGCAAACATGAATTATAAAATTCAATTTGGTAGCAATAAATTAATGACTGTCTCTTTGAATTTATGTGTAAAGAATCATTGTTTTATTGGTAACAATATAACGTACAATTTACAAAGACTCGTGTCGTTTCGAATATATGTTGCAAAGAATCATTGTTTTATTGGTAACAATATAATAAGTACCATTTACATGGACTTGTCGCTTTGAATACATGTTGCAAAGGATTATTGTTTTATTGGTGACAATATAATGCGTACCATTTACAAGGATTCGTGTCGCTTCGAATATATGTTGCAAAGAATAATAGTGTTATTGGTAAGAATATAATAAGACTGTTTACAAGGACTTATCGCTTTGAATACATGTTGCAAAGTATCATTGTTTTATTACTAACAATATAATAAGTATCATTTTCAAGGAGTTGTCGCTTTGAATACATGTTGCAAAGAATCATTATTTCATTGGTAATAATGTAATGATTACCTTTGTAACTTTTGTTGTGATTTCCTTTGGGATCGTGCCTTTGAATGTATGTCACAAAGATTTTATAAAGTATTAATAACTACCACTTACCTGAGTCTGTGTTAGTCCCAGACTCGCTGCTAATTCCGCCCTCTCGGGCAGGGCGAGGTACTGGGTCCTTTGAAACCTCCTGTTCAGCTGCTGCAGTTGGAGACTCGAGTATATCGTGCGCGGTTTTCGCATTTTCTTCCCCTTTCCGTTCACTCGTAATCCAGGATCATCTGACAAACCACATTTTTCTGTGAACAAACATTTGTAGTAAAGTAACGGTTCGTTACTATCCCACAGTTTGGCATAATAGACCCCCCCCTCTCCTTGTTTGGAGGAAAGGATTGGAGGTTAGATCAACTACGCTGCTCCCGTGTGGATTGATATATTTGCACATACGCCAGGAATTCTCCAGAGATATGCATGTTTTCTCACCATGTTTTACTTCACCAGATTTTTACATAAATATAGCTCGATTCTTGAGGAAGGTTTAGATTAATAATACAGTCTCCGATTTTAATAGGACCTTCACTGGAATATAGAGGAGATTGCGACGCAACATGTAGGCTTAAATTCAAATACAAATTCTAAATTTTCTTTATTAAAGTAACTTGCAAAAAATAGAAGTGCTTTTGAATCGTCAACTCTACAGGTGGTTCGGAAAGCTGTCCCTACCGAAAAGAGCCAGCAAGAAACTCGGCAGTTCCTCTTTTCAAAATAATATTATAACTAGTTACATGTGGTCATTACTATCTTGTACTGGGTCGGACATTAGCTATATCCATGCATTCTTATCATTTAAATAATCCTCAACAGTATAGTAGGCTTTTTGTATCAGCCCCACTTTAATTTTATATTATCTAAATTTTAATTAAGCTAAATTTTAGTTTATATTATCCTAGAATTCTCGTGGGTCGGGATTCACGTGGGAAAATCTTTGTAACGCACTGAATTCTACGAGGACAGAGCCGCGGACATATTGAGTTTATAAATTTTTGGCGCGATAACAAATGTCAACCTCGTACCATAGCTTATACAAGGTGTTTGTATACTGGTACGAGTAAATTATGGCATTATTTATGATCTGTGGTGTTTATAAAGACACCTGCTTGATTAAAATGCAAGTCATAATAATCATTGATCAGTATCATACTCTTTATATATTAGACCTTTAAAGATTGTTGTGTAATAAATAGAACATTTTAGCAGCTCTGGCTAGTATTGCTCAAAAACTGGACTGATTTCAATGAAATTTTTAGACAATCTGTAGGAATTCCTGTAAAATTTAGTGGCGATTCGAGCATTATTTTTAACTGTTGAACTGTTTTATAGGAATTCGAAACCAGACTGAATCGCAGCAACGCGTGGCCAGGTATATTGTTGGCCAGGTTGTATGTGTATAAATATATTTTCTGAATCTCGGAAACGGCTCCAACGATTTTCCTGAAGTTCAGCATGTTTTGAGGGAGAAAAATCTAACTAGATTTTAATGAAAAAAAAAAATTATTCCTGTTTTTGGGCATTGAAAATATGTTATATAAAGTAGAATTGAAAGCAAAGGATTTTTTAGCTATCAATACGTAATGCGATAGGTTAACGGGCGGACCAAAAAGTTCAAAACTCTGTTTTGAATCCCATATGTCATCGGGGCCTTTTTTCTTTCTTTATTTTTTTGTTAATATTTCTATTATTACTTTAAAAAAAAATACTATATATCGCTCGGTTACCCATGTACTTATATTATTAAATCATCAAAATTATTTAACAAATATATAGTATAATAAAGTCGCGCATATATTCATATATTGCCATATTTCCGTACCCGTAAATCAACGCCCCAAAACGGCGCAATAAATCCACAGTACAACTCAGCCGGATACCACACAGCGGGTCAACTTACCGTAGTCGCCTTTAACGACACCTTGGTAAGAAAGAGTATGGTCTATTCTACACAGCGGATACCACACGGCATATGGTTTCATCTTTTTTATATCCTCTAAAAAAATACCGAGCGAAGCTCATTCACCTAGCCACTTATTTTATTAAGTCTTTAAAATTACTTAACAAATATATACGACTGTATAAAGGCGCGCATATATTCATACAGTGCCATATTTCCGTACCCGTAAATCAACACCCCAAAACGGCGCAATAAATCCACAGTATAAATATTGCGTTCCGTGAAGGCTTGTAAAATATATGAAAGGCGTTCGCTACTTGATAATAGTCAGTGGTAACTTGTAATTACTGGGTATATATCGGGCGATCTGATCGCCGACACCCAGCTTTTGTGAGCGTTTTGAATATGATTTTATGTTTTAAATATTTTTTTTTAACGGACGTGGACGTGTTTTTGACGCACCGACGTGAAGATCGCTCTTGATAACGTATTAAAAATTTTGAGGAAACAAGTTTGTAAGCTTTTGTCATAATTTATATAATGTTACATCAATTATATTATAATATTATTATTGTATAAGATACATTTTTGTTTAAGAAAATATAAACCAACAGAGTTACATATGACCAGCCGTTTTACCCGGCTAAATAGAATAGACGACCCTCATTTCTTACCAAGGTTCTTAGCAAATTGACCTGCCGTGTGGTATCTGGCTGAGTAGAATCCACCACCCTCATTTCTCAGTTTCCTCAGATGACGCCAGGCAGATGGCCCGTCGTAAAATACGTTGCCAAATCATGTAATAATGTGTTTATATTGTTTATAATAAGCTTAAAAGTCTAAACTATAAGTATTTTACTTAAAGATTTAGACTTTTAAGCTTTTATAATTTATAGAATAAGGCGTTACTCTGGTAAAATTATTTTGCTATAAATCCGCGAGAATTCATTTCATCAATTTCAATCAATTTCATCGCGGATTTTAGAAAATAATTTTATTGTTACTTTTGTACTTTTAATCTAATTATAATAATAATATTTAGGTATATTTTTTGTAATTTTAATTTTTATTAAAGCTTAATATAAAAGTAAAGAGTGAACCGAAGAGGATCGAAGAGCGATTCTCCATTAAAAAAAAACAAGTTGTCTAAGATCCGCTAGCTTTTTTTGCAAAGTTGCTATTGCAGTCATGCGATAGTTAGCTGCAACAATAAAAACTAGTAACAATGATTTTAAAATTTAAATCACGTAATTATAACCAGTTTTTCCTGTAAACTTTGTCCTTATCAGATCTCATTTGATTTCTTATTGTGTATCAATTTATGTAAAGTGGTGCATGCTTGAACTGCCGTGGTATCCGGCTGAGTAGAATAGACCACCCTCTTTTTTACCGTGGTATTGTCAAATACGAGTAAGGTAAAATGACCTGCCGTGTGGTATCCGGCTGAGTTGAATATATTACCGTCATTTCTTACCGAGGTGTCTTAAAGGGTGCCTAAGGTAAGTTAACCCGTCGTGTTGTATCCGGCTGGGTAGAATAGACCACCCTCATTTCTTACCGAGGTGTCGTATAATGCGACTAAGGTAAGTTGTCCCGCCGTGTGGTATCCGGCTGAGTAGAATAGACCAACCTCTTCCTTACCGAGATGTCTTCAAATATGACTAAGGTAAGTTGGCCCGTTGTGTGGTATCCGGCTGAGTGGAAAAGACCGCCCTCTTTCTTACCGTGGTGTCCTAAAATACGACTAAGGTAAGTTGACCCACCGCGTGGTGTCCGGCTGAGTAGAAAAGACCGCCCTTTTTCTTACCGAGTCGTCGTAAAGGGCTACTTATGTTAGACACATAAGTTTTAATATAAAAACTCATTGATGCCTACCCGGGATTTGAACCTATGATCGTCTCTACATAGTCGCACAGTCCCACTGTTGTGGTACCACAGCTTCTTATGTGCTTATATACATATATTAAAAGTTATGACAAAATATCTTGAGTTGACTTGTCTTGACTGGCTTGTTGGCGCAGTGGGTAGTACCTTGCCTTCAGAACCGTGGGTCGCGGGTTCGATTCCCGCCGAGGACCAACATTTTCTTTAAATGAATACTGTTGGTCTTTGAGTCTGGGTGTATATTTGTATTTAAGTATGTATTTAAAAATATATAAGTATATATTCTCCAGTTGTCTGTCACCTATAACACAAGTAGGTATTAAGTTACTTACTTTGGGGACAGACGACCGTGTGTTTAAGTGTCCCATATATTTATTTATTTATTTAATTTATTATTTATTTATATAATGTTAGCCCCCTGAGGCAACCGCAGAGCTCAAGGCGTTAATTATTAACAAAGATGGCAAATAAATAAATCTATTTGGAATTTGAATTCACCATAACATAAATTAAACACAAACGGACAGTTAATCCTTTTAAGTAGTCTTATAAAGACTCCATTGACCAACTTACCGACCGTTTCCCATGCGTTGCCTTTTATATATATAAGTATATCCATTCAAGTTCTCCGACAGACAGACGGACAAAACAATGCGAGGCCCCAGGTCCGGACACACCCCTGAGTAATAGTGATGTGTGTAACAAATCTTAAATATCTTTTAGGGATGTGCATTTACCGGTATTTTTATTCATTCATTTTTTAGTTTTCATGCTAACAACACTTTTAAATAAATAAATAAATATATGGGACACCTACACACACGGTCGGCCGTCCCCAAAGTAAGTAACTTAATACTTGTGTTATGAGTGACAGACAACTGGTGAATATATACTTATATTTTTTTTTAAATACATGCTTAATTACAAATATACACTCAGACTCAAAGACCAACAATATTCATTTATAGAAAATGTTGGCCCTCGGCGGGAATCGAACCCGCGACCCACGGTTCTGAAGGCAAGGTACTACCCACTGCGCCAACGAGACAGTCAAGACAAGTCAACTCAAGATATTTTGTCATTACTTTTATATTTTTTTAAATACATGTTTAATTACAAATATACACCTAGGCTCAAAGACCAACAAATTCACTTTTAGAAAATGTTGGCCTTACGGCGGGAATCGAACCCGCGACCCGCGGAGCTGAAGGCAGGGTCAATACCCACTGCTCCAACGGGCCATTCATTTGTTACTTTTCATGGTAACAACTCTTTTTTATACAATTTATAGACTAGACGTTACTTTGAGGGGAACCATAATATAAAAGGAATTATAATTTTTTTGCTATAATCCGCGATAAAGTACATACAAAATAAATATAATGCTAAATGTAGAGTGGGATATTCCTTTTCATTCATGCAGAATTTGTAAAAACACATGTACAAACCGCCACCACAATACACAAGCATTACACACGTTCAGTATCACGTTTCGCCTCGTAACCGAAGTATCATCGAGAGATAGTACCCACTACAAAATCGCAAAGCGAAACTTACTTATATATATTACTATTCGATTCAACCCCACCTCGGTTCTTTTAGTTCTTTTTTAATAAAATTAATAATTCGATGATTTAAAATGATAATAAATATGAAAAAGTGGAAATAGGAAACACATTGGAAGAATTGATTCAACAAGGTGGAAAAAAAGAGTTCTTAAATGGAGAACCAAAGCTGGCATTAGAGGACAAAGAGGCAGGGCTGGGTTGATTATATCAGACGACAGGCCTCGACGAAAAGAACACAAGACCGCCGGAAGTGGAAGAATAGGGAAGACAACTACGTCAAGGAGTGGAGCGAGAAAAAGCCACCATGATGACAATGTATAAAATACAGGGTCGACGACTAGCTATGAGAATATCCATGCATTCTTGTCATTTATAACGCTATCAATAAAAGACTAATACAGAAAGCCTACTATACTATTGAGGCTTACTTAGATGATAAGAATGGGTGGACATAGCTACTCTTCGAACCTGTACCTTTTATATCTTTGAAAGAGCAAGCGCCGATTTTCATTCTGGCTCTTCTCGGTAACAGCTTTCCGAAACAGCAGTAGAGTTGACGATTCAAAAGCACTTGTTTACAAGTTTACTTGAATAAAGAATATTTTGAATTTGAATGTTATATAATCCTCAAGAGTATAATAGGCTTTCTTTATCAGCTTACGTTTGATTTTAATTGATTTTGGAATTTTTGTTATAAAATCGTATACAAATGATTTAAGTAATTTTGTAAGGTAGAAAACAAAATTCGCAAACTAAAGTCGGTTTCTACTTTGTCTATTGTACGTTTAAACTTGGTCTATACATTAAATAAGATAATTAATAAAACAACTTATATTTCGTGGGTATGAAACAATGGTTATATACAAAGATAAGATAGATTCTTCGAACTTACTTCTTATAAAGTAGTTAGTGTATGTAAATTAATTAATTATATCTGTTATCAAATAATACAAGTAGCGTCGTTTTGAATAAATTAATTTATAAATAAAAACAACACACTCTTTCTTGTACAATAAAATATTTAATAAAAATGTAATCATAATTAGTAATAAAAACAAAAAGGAAACACAAAGCGTAAATTAAAAACAAAGAATTTTGATTTACAATAATACGAATATATTCTTTGTTAATTTAAAAACTATACATTGAATTGCGATATAATTTAATAAAAACATCAAGTATACATAAATAATTCATAAATGAATGCATAAATTATAATGTTATTATAATTTTATGTTGGAATTGCGCGTTTCATACAATTTTATTTATAATATAATTTGTTTTTCAACTGTTGAGATAATAAAATTATCACATTGTTTAGTATTAATTGTAATAATTTAGACTGTCGTCAATTATAGTCGTAATTTATTGTAATCTACATTACTAGTAAAGGAAAATGATATTCTGATTATAATTTCATTTGTGAAAACCGTCTCAAGCTAGCGAGCATACGGAATGCTGTATTAAAATTATGCAAATATGGAAAACAATGTTTTTAGAATTAAAAAGTGACATCGTGATTTTCGGGATAAAATAAATGTAATTATAATTTACTTTTTTAAGTTTTTTCGAAACATAAACTTTACTGTTCTATTAGATTCTCCTTCGGATATGAGGTCTGAGATTACTCCTGTTTTAAAATTGAAATGTTAGAATTTATACCAAGCTATATTTCGTTATTTCTGTCTTATACTAGATCCTAGGTTTATTGTTTCAACACATTTACATCATTGATAAAATCCTTATATTATACTTAGCTCATTAGCTATGGTAAACTGATAGCTATGTTAAAGATTTAATTGAAGCAAGAGTCGCAAGCTTTTGTCGTTTGGTGCTTTGCAATTTTGTCGTGGATGCTTGTGTATTGTAGTGGCGTTGGTAGAGGTTTGTACATATGTTTTAAGAAATCTGTATGCATCAGGTATGATAACGGATAGTCGACACTACATTTAGCATTATATATGTATATTTTCTATTTAACTGTATCGCGTATTGTAACAAAATAATTTGATTATCATTACGATTTTATTCATGGAGCTTATCCTCCTGATGATGCTTCGGTGTTGGGGCGAAACGATCGTAGAGGTTGTGGTAGTGAATGTGTGTAGTGCTTGTATGGAGTGGTGTTTTGCGGCGTCTTGTGATACGTGTGGCGGCTTGTCCTGCCTGCTTCATACATTTAGCATTGCATGTATTCTCTTAACAAACGCGGATTACTGCAAAATTATTTTATTGTAACTTTTGTACTAGGTATGGAGTTCCGCAAAGTAACGTATGCTTCTATTAATCAAATAATTTGACTATTACTATTGTATCATAATAAAAATTTAATATGATTTTATTATTTAGGAACTATTACTCCATTTGTTCAGTCGGTTAAAATATTAAAATAATTCAAAACAAGCCCCGTAGTACCGCGTCGCGTCGAAACAGCACCGCCCATCGAGCCGCCTACCGAAAAGCGGAGATAAAACCAACCAAAAAACAATAAGACCCTCTCAAAAACATTTAGCCATCGACAAAACACTTTAAAACTACAATGGTAGAACATACTCGCGACTTTTTCACGACTTTTCGTCTTAAAGACTAATCTTTCAACTTTACCGCGTTTTTTATTTATTTATTAAGGAACATCAACAACACACATATACTACACATGGATTAGGCTACATACAGATGGTTACATATTAGAAAACATCTGATACATGCACCAATTATAGACGAACGCAGCATTGTCTGGACGGTTCACTTTCTACTATTAATTATAATAAATACAAAAAACTTTACATTAAAAAAAAGTAAAAAATAAAGGAATTACTGTTTTCTCTAAAAAGTTAAAATTTAAAGTATTAAAAAAATATAAATTTTGTTAAATGAAACTACAACTCTTAGGGCTTGTTTCACAAGTTACTGATAAAGTGTCGGATATTTAACCTACAAATAAACTAAGTAGCAGATAAATCTCTCTAAAAAGGAATCGCGGCCATTTTGAAATAGGTATTTGCTTTCCAGCAGATAAAAAAAATAACACCCACATGATCTACTTGTTAACTTATTAGGAACTTTAAGTGCTAAAGCCTATCAGATACCTGAGAAACACAAAATTCCGAATATGTGTCAAATATGTTCCGAATAAACTGACAGTTTATAGGTAACTTGTGAAACAGGCCCTTATTTGTAACTATAACTCTTTTAATTGAACAATTTAATATATCACAGTACTCTAGTTTTTCAGGTTGAAATCACCAAGTCTCCCGTCTACTGTAGCCCGATATAAAAGGCCGTAACTGATGCGTCGCATTTCTGTCATAAAAAGTATAAAATAATTTACAGAAAAGCCTTATGGGAATCGAATTATAATTTTTAATTACTTTCACCGCTCGTAATATTAACTTGTTAATAAAAATTTGTTAGCCGCGTCTTTGAGATCGTTGTAATTCATCATATAAACGCGGTACGCCCACGATTGCCAAAATAGTTACGAGATCTCTCTAGCAGTAAACTTTTTAACCTTTTAAAATAAGATGACTGTGGCTTCGTGTGGGAATTTTGAACGTAAAAGTAGTTATTGTGACTTAACTATATGAGATAGAGACATGCTTTCGCGGACTTTTCTATAGTAATTTTGTAGATTTACAATTCTAATTTGGTGTAGTAAGTAAGTAGCGGCCTGTTACTATCCCACTGCTGAGAATAGGCCTCTTCTCTCCGTTTGTGGAGAGAAGGATTGGAGCTACAACCTACCACGCTGCTCGAAAGCGGATTGGTAGGTTACACACATCTCCAGAATTCTCTAGAGATATGTAGGTTTCCTGACGATGTTTTCCTTCACCGAAAAGCGTGTGATAAATTGCAATTATCAATTAGACACTTAAGTTTTAACAGAAAAACTTATTGGTGGGTTTGAACCCGTGACCTACTCAAAAGAGTCGCACGGTGTAACCGCTGGGCTACCACAGCTTTAATTTGGTGTATTAAAATAAAATGAATGTGGTGTATCTCTATTGGTTTAAGCGGCGTACGTAAATAAGGCTCCCAGCAAGCGAGTTTTTTTTTACAACTGTTTAAACACTTTTAACACAATTTACGATAAAACCGTATACATTATTAACCTAAATCTTCCGGAAGAATGCATTACGAGTGCCTTTTAGTAAAAACCGTACAAAACGTACGTAATAAGAATATTATTTTGCTATAATCCGCGATAAAATAAAATATATGTAATGCTAAATGTAAAGAGAGGCTGAAAGGAGAATTCACTTGGGCTGGGCAGCATTTGGCAAACTTCGTCGAGTCCTCACGTCCGAGATTCCGCAATGCCTGAAGACCAAAGTCTTCGACCAATGCGTCTTGCCTGTGTTAACGTATGGCGCCGAGACGTGGACACTGACGGCGGGGCTGATGGCCGTTGGAGCAAAAGAGTCCTGGAGTGGACACCACGTCTTGGCAAACGCAGCGTAGGGCGTCCACCGTCTCGCTGGAGCGACGACTTCAGGAAGGTTGTCGGGGCCAGGTGGATGCGCATTGCGGAGAACTGGGATGTCTGGCGCAGACATGGGGAGGCCTATGTCCAGCAGTGGACTGCGATAGGCTGATGGATGGATGGATGGAAATGTAGAGAACTATTCGTTCTCATACCTGATACATGCAGAATTTTTAAAAACTCATGCACTCCCTGACATTGATAATACAACAATACACAAGCACTGCACACATTCACCACCACAATCACCACACAATTGGCGGTGATGCCCCACAATGGGTTTTCCTGACATAAAAAAAATATATATTTCCTTGATAGCCCAAAGTTAAGTCCTCAGTTTAGTTATATACTCTACCTAGCATCAGATTAGTTTAGAAGAAAATGGTATCATATGTAATAATACTACGGTTGGAGGGTGGCGGTGGACGAATCTCATCGCGGAAACCACTGGGTGAATTTTGCCAAATCAAAATTGAAAATGGTGTCAAAAATATTACCACCGGAGATAAAAAAAATCAGACTAAAAATTAAAAAAAATCTATGGTTGCAAGACGCTTCGTATTTTTCGTCGGTGAAATCAACGTTAGATCACCGAGGCGGATCTTTTTAAGAATAAAGATAAAAGATAAAGATTCGTAGTAAAGGGGGTGTGTCCCTACGCCTTAGGAGCTCGGTTAAAACTGGACCGCTATGGCTTGTTTCGGGATATTGACTGTTACGCTCGAAAGTGGTACAGTCTATTACTAACTTTAAGCCTATCTCCCGACGATGCTTCGGTTATTTGATACGTGTGGTAACTACTACATGTATTAGATATGCGAACGGTCTTGCTTCCTACACTTAGCACAATATAGATTTTCTTAACAATCGCGGATTATAGCAAATTATTTCTATTATGACTTTTGTACTACAAAATTCTGCAAAGTATCGCCGACTTCTATAAATTATTGTAAGGGGGTTAGGGGTAAAACGGTGATGACCGGATGAATTATTATGACGGATTAATTAAGAAACATTAATTACACTCCTTCATTACTTACCAAAAAATATTTTTTTAGAAGGAAATTAAATATTCCAAACCAATATATCACACGTGTACTGTTGGACAACTTTATATCTATCGATGACTTTCATGTAATACGGATAGTGCAGATTGAATTATAAGGATATTTTAAAAGTTTAAATACCATAAATTGTATTACATATTATCTCTTCATTATTGTTTGCATGTTTAACGTTATAAATTATTTAACCAGACAAGTGATTTATCATTAAGAATTATACTTAGTTTGTTTCACACTACGTTACGCGCCATTATCGTTATTAACTTTAATTGGTTAAGCCGTATGGCCAAAGTAAATACCAGACGTTGCCAGCCCGTATTAAGTAAAACTAAGTTTATTCTATACTTATTCATGGAAATGTATGGATATATGTTTTTTATTACGAATATCAATCCAAAGATGTCACGAACGCAATATTTTTCACCACTTTTCAAAGACAAAATGCGTGCAATCAATCAATGAAAATGATAAAGTGATTAAAATGCAAATCGTGCAATTATTCACTTGTGTAACCAACTGTACCGAACACGTGCTTTCGCTAGGGCTGTCGACTGTAACTTTCTTTGTTCACTTATTAAGTGTAAATATTTATAAAAGACTGTAGAAAAAAACAGTCTTATTGCAGAAACTAGACTTTTTGGTGCACCAACAAAGGGATATCGACCTCCTAAAAGATGGTTAGTTAGGTTTATGCAAATATAATTATGATAATTCGAGAACCGATCTCACATTTTCTAGGTATCTATCCAGATGCTGTATGATAGATTAGTGGCAAGTTATGCATTCCTGTGACGTCATGGAACTTTAATATGAATTTAATCATCATCTTCCTGCCCTTATTCCAACCTAACATGTTGTCACATGATTTGGCTACGTATTTTATGACCGGCCTCCTGCCTGACGTCAACTTGTATCAGACGGATGTTACGACACCTCGTTAAGAAAGAGGGTGGTCTATTCTACTTAACCGGATACCACACGGTGAGTCACTTACGTTAGTTAGTCGCCTTTTACGACACCTCGGTAAGAAATGAGGGTGGTACTATTCTATTCAGCCGGATACCACACGGTGATTTAATATGAATTTAATATTTATTATAATTGGTATTCAATGTAAATTTACTGTTATTAATAATTAACTCGATAATTCATCGGTTTTTTCATTATAAAGTATAATAATATTCTACGAAAAAAAATCAGAAAATTATTTTATTAAAAATATATATGCAATGTTAACGTTAATCTATAGATTAACTGTCATTTATTTAAAAAAAAATATAAATACAAAACATTAATAACTGTAATATTAATTTTCCTGATAATTAGAACATAGATTTGATATTATGAATTAACATAAGGCTAATTTTCTAGATTTATTTCAACTTTTCTTGATAACTCCTAAATTATGACTTATAAAAGTCATTTATGAGATAAAATATACATATAACAACTTGAAGTAATCATAAACTATTTGATAGAGTGAGAGCTACTGCCTGGAATTTCAACTTCAAGTCTATTTCTAGAAATTATTTACTATTATGAAATATTTTTAAGTTACTTATATAGATTAGCTAAGACAAAGAATAAAAACTTAAATATATTTTTGCTACTAAATCTTAATATAAAATATTACTTATTTTATGTTATGCGAGTATAATATATAATTATGTTTCATGTTATTATGATATGAATTTATGTTTATCATTTATCAAATTTACTATCTGAACGTAGTTTTTAAAGTAATTTACAATTCAAATTGCATTATCAATACATTAAAATGTTACATTACAATTTGAATATATAATTATAAAACAAAATGCTATGTCTAAAAAGTTCGCTATCTCCATATATCCATCAAATTTATGACACACTACAAAACTAACCATTTAGCATTCAAACCAAGATAAAAAAATTATATTCCAATAAAGATTATCAAAAAGAAATTTAAGGCTACTGTTATAACATTCTTAGTAATGTATTTATTATATTAGTAATTTGTACATTTAAGTATATTTAAATTTACGTTTAATATAGCAAGATGTTATGAACAGATTTTATGCGTAATAATAAGAAATGTTTTTGATTACAACTTTGGATGGATTTTCCATATTTAGAATAAATTAGCATACTCAACTCACTTTGTTTGGATTATTTTAAAGCTATCAGTAGTAAAAAAAAACAAAATTTAAGAAAATAAGGGTTCAGAATCTAAATACTAACTGAAAATTACGGTTCAGCCGAATCAATTTACTTAAATACATACTTTCTCTATGTTTATGTCTGTGGTCTATTCTACACAACCACATACCATACGGTGGCACAACCTACGAGTACCTTAGTCATCTTTTACGACACCTCGGTAAGAAATGAGTATGGTCTATTCTACTCAGCCAGATACACCAAAGCTGGTATCATTATAAATTGATGAATTATAATTGATACAAATTTTTCATAAGCACAGACTCATTTTATGAGTAATCATAAAGCTTGGAAAATCAAATAACATATTAAAGATAAACTCGAACTTATTTGTTCAATAATCTTAACCTGGGGTTGTCGCCAACGACTTTCGCTTTGTATTTTATAGCAACACAGTCATGAAACAAGAGTATCGCGCCCTTTTGACTGTAATGGTGGCAACACTGTGTCGTGTTCTTTCCGGTGGAGTCTTCCTGTTGCTAAATCGTTTCAGTGGCTTTCTTTCATTGTTCGATATTCAAGAGAAGTGTATCTCGGAGCGGGAATTGTGGTATTTCTATTATATCGTGTTATTGTTGAAAGTGTGCGCTAACACTGTTCTGTCTGCCGTCTTTGCTACTCAACCGGATACCACACAGTGGGTCGACTTACCATAGTCGCCTTTTACGACACCTCAGTAAGAAATGAGGGTGGTATATTCTCAGCTGGATACCGGCTGAGGGTGGTATATTCTCAGCTGGATACGGCCTACACCAATAAAAATATGTCATCCTAAATGTAAAAACTTTTAAAAATGAAAAAAAAAAAGATACAGTGACAACCCTACCTAATGCCGCCAGCGAGAGTTTTTCTTCGAAAAATGTTTAAAATTATAAAATAGTGGGTAATAATTAAAAATGGCTGCAACGTTGTATTAGAGGCTTATAATGACGCTTCGGGCGAAACAGTTGTTTTAGTGACGGGTCGGGGGTTCCGGGTTAGACATGACACGACTGGCCCGTTAGCGTAGTGGGTAGTGACCCTGCCTTCAGCTCCGCGGGTCGCGGGTTCGATTCCCACCGAGGGCCAACATTTTCTATAAATGAATTTGTTGGTCTTCGAGTCTGGGTGTATATTTGTATTTCAGTTTATATTGAAAAATATATAAGTATATATTCACCAGTTGTCTCTCACCCATAATACAGGTATCAAGTTACTTACTTTGGGGACATACGACCGTGTGTGTAAGTGTCCCATATATTTTTTTATTTATTATTTACATGTACTGTTTGACGGGTTGTAGTGGCTCGTTGGCACAGGTGACAGTGATCCAGTCTTTAGTTGGTCACGGGATCGATTCGCCGAAGGTTCAAGATTTAATAAAAACAAATTGTTCGTTCCTCCTGCCGTGTGGTATCTGGTTAAGTAGAAAAGACAACCTTAATTTCTTACCGATGTCTCGTTAAAGGCTAAGGTATATTGACCCGACGTGTGGTATCCGGCTGAGTAGTATAGACCGCCAACATTTCTTACCGATGTCTCGTTAAAAGCTACTAAAGTAAATTGACCCGCTGTGTGGTATCATAGAATATACCACCCCCGTTTCTCACCGAGGTATTGTAAAAGACGATTAAGGTAAGTTGATCTGACGTGTGGTATCCGGCTGAGTAGAAAAGACCACCCTCATTTCTTACCGATGTCTCGTTAAATAAAGTAAATTGACCCGCCGTGTGGTATCCGGTTGAGTAGAATAGACGACCGTCATTTCTTACCGAGGTTTCGCCAAAGGCGGCTAAGGTAAATTTACCCGCAATGTGGTATCCGGCTGAGTAGAATAGACCACCCTCATTTCTTACCGAGGAGTCGTAAAAGGCAACTAAGGTCTACTCAGCCATATACCACTCGGCATAGCAGTGGATGTATCTTACAATGTAAATAGTAATTAAAAATACCCGCATTCTATATTAAATGCTTCCTAACCATTATCTAATTGTCAAACAAACAGTAAAACAAATTGCCGTGAGCGTTTATATAATTAACTTGTTTTAATATAAACTTAGATTTATAGTCGTATAAATTACAGTTAAGTCGTCCGTAAAAATAGTCTTTATGGCATACTCATATAATATAATTAATAAAATGAATGTTGTATTTATTAATTTTTATTAAACGTTAATAAATTAATTTAACATTAATTAATTACTTGTTTTTACAGGATTTTATTTTATGTCCATACTTATATCTTTTAAATATCCGCCGTGTGGTATCCGGCTGAGTAGAATAGATCAAACTCATTTATAACCGAGGTGTCGTAAAAGGCGACTAAGGTAAGTTGACCCACCGTGTGATATCCGCTTTAGTAGAATAGACCACCCTCTTTCTTACCGATTTGTTGTAAAAGGCGACTAAGGTAAGTTGACCCATCGTGTGGTATCCAGTTTAGTAGAATAGACCACCCTTATTTCTTACCGAGGAGTTGTAGGAAAGTTGTCGTCAAACAGGCAGCCGCTCTTAAAATACCTAGCCAAATCAAATCACAACATGATTAAAACATGTTAAATCCTCCCAGGTGGAAGTAGAAAGCCCAGGATCGGGCTAAGTGGCGTATAATTTGAGAGGCTTATGTCCATCAGTGGACTAAAGTATGATTTGGATGTTTTCTTTTATGGTACATCACTACATATTATAAAACAAAGTCCCTATATCCCTATGTACGCATAAAACTTTAAAACTACGCAACAGATTTTGATGCGGTTTTTTTTAATAGATAGAGTGATTCCAGAGGAAGGTTTGTACGTATAATAACATTCAATACGGAGTAGAGAAATAATTCAAAGAAATTTTTGAGGTTTCTGTAAATAATTACATTTTTTTCCGCTTACATTGCAAACGCAGGCTAAACCCTACGAGATTTATCAAAATAATGTACTAAGTATTTGTAAAAAATGTAATTTGTAATGTGTGAAAAGGTCTACAGAAAAGTCCGCGATGGTTTACGAGTATGTCTATCTCCTATGGATAACCCACTATAGCATTTTTTGTCATTTACTTTTTACGAAAAATAATGCCATATTTTTGAAGCAATTTTTATACAATTTTAATACAGCATTAATCCTTATCCAATTAAGTACCTTAAATAAATAGTTGATTTAATATAGATCAATATGGCCGGCATGTAATTTAAGTGAACAATTTCGGAGATATTACAGATTTAAAATGCCGTGAGGACCCCGCGCTTCGCCCTATACCACTTCGACTTTAGCAGCTATGTCGCTCTTTCAAGAGTTTTTTAAAGACATTCTGTAATTAATTGTAAAAATAAAATACATAGGGAAAATGTAAAAATAAATAAGTAAAAATGTACTATATGAATTTAAATATTCCAAAGATAGCAGGAAATCTTCTTGGTATAGGGAAAGAAAATTGTTTTTCTCCAAATTTAACGCGTGCGGGCCACGGGCAGTAATGAATAAATCAAAACTACTCGATCGATTTTAATCATTTTTTTTACACTGACTGACATGGGATATATATTTTATACCCGTGCGAAGCAGGGGCAGGCCGCTAGTAAATAAATAAATAAAGTGGACTGATAATGCCAACGATATAGTGACACTTTACAAAACTTGTGAAAGGCCAACGTTTTCAATTTGATCATTGCTGAATAATATAAATTCACAAAAAAGAATAATACAATGATAACAAACACAGTCCATAGATAATATTTCGACATGCAAACGTCAAAAAAAACCCGCCAAAACTGCTCGGCAAATTAACAACTTCCTCGCAGTTTACAGACGGCCGGTTCGAGCGTCAAGGCCGATTTTCCTTTGCATCCGTATATCTGAATTTGACGTGATTTCTACTTTCAACTATTGAAGGTCTATGGCCTTCTGATTCGGATATCTTTGAATCTATAGCCATTATCAAATACGACCTATGCGAGACGATGTATTTACTACATTAAGGGCCTGTTTCACAAGTTACCAATAAACTGTCAATTAGCTTATTCGGAACATATCTGACACATATCTCGGAATTTTGCGTTTCTCAGGTTTCTGATAGGCTTATTCAGCACTTAAAGTCCCTAATAAGTTAACAGGTAGATCATGTCACTGTTATTTTGTTTATCTGCTGGATAGCAATTACCTTTTTCAAAATGGCCATGACACTATTTTTTTTTTAATTTTCATTTTATTAGATTCTCATTTCAGAGACATTTATCTGCTTCTTAGTTTATTTATCGGTTAACTATCTGACACTTTGTCAGTAATTGTGAAACAGGCCCTTAGTTAACTTCACGTAGTCACCAGAAAGCGGTAAACAGTGTCGAACGTTTATAGCATCAATAATATAGGCTTATCCTTTAACTCAGACTTCGCCTTCGGACTGAGGTAGGCGCGGGCATCGAGCATCCATAGCGTAATTTACAAGAGATGACCGAGGTTACCATTTTTTCCTACCTTCGCGCTCTTGTACCCCGCGAAGTCTGTGTTACACGATTAGCTTATAGTATCGTTAAGGAACCTGTGATGAAAGCTCAAGTTTTATGTCCTTCCAAATGGACTTTAATAGGGAGTAACATTGATATCTTATTACTGGAAAAAGGCCTCCTCCCTCTTTTTGGAGAGAAAGACTGGGGCTTAGACGATGCTCAAATGCTGATTGATAAAGTACCATCCCAAGAATTCAAATCAAATCAAAATAATCTTTATTCAAATAAGCTCTTTAAGCACTTTTGAATCGTAAAGTATTAATATGATAATAAAGCAACAACTTTCGGAATGTTGCTCTTACCGAGAAGAACCAGAAAGAAACTCCGCGGTCAATCTCTTAAATATTTCAATTTTACATCATTAAACCGCAGTCTTGTGTGAAGCTGAAAGGATTTTCAAATCCAGGCTTTTTTATCATCCAAATAATCTTTAATTTTGTAATATGATTGACGTATAAGAATATTTCTTATACTTAATTAAAACCTTTCTGTACACTGGTCTAGTATGGATTGCGGAATTATCGAGACGGATGCAGGTTCCTTCCAGTTCCAGTTTATGATAATTGGGAAACGAATTTGTTTTTATGCAAAAAGTATTGGTGCCCCCGTCATAAATGACACATGGCTTAAAAAATGAATAAATAAAATACAAAAACGTAAAGTTGAATTGACTTACCATCTTTTGGCGGACTCGCGCATTGAGGCGCATAGGAACCTATATGATAACCATATGTATTCTGGTGCATGGGAGGGAAGGGATACCCTAATGACCTAGGACTTGGAAACCCCGAGGCTTCATGGGGATTTTGCTGACCACCGGGACTCCCAAAATGGTGGGGATGCTGATAACCCCCTTTGAAAGGACCATAGCCATGTTGCTGTAGTTCTATGAACGCTGATTTCGAGGACACGTTAGTGGGGGTCGAATTTGTTGAGTTGGAGATGTCGTGGGGTGTTTGCGAGCCACCTAAGTGGTGGTGCTGGTGATCTAGCTCTTGGGTGGTCATGGCGGGCTGCGGGGTCGATGGGCCCCCTCCGTCCGTGGACTGAGGAGGCCCAAAGGGATCTGAAAAACTCAGGGTGGTGGGTTTGTTGTTTGGGGATTGAATTCGGGTAATTTTGAGGGATTTCTTCGGCAGGTCCGCGATTAAGCCGCTGGTGGCGCCTGTGGAAGAAAAAGTCTATTAGATAAAACGCTCATATGTGTTTTTTACACAAAAATAAAGATTCATCAACCATATTCTGACTGGTTCCTTGGCACAAGCGGCAACGACTTTACCTTTATCTTCAAGGCTCACGGGTTCGATTCCTGCCTAGTAGTCTTTCTAGTTCTTTGAGTGTGTTTAGACATTATCTATCTAGTTCTATCTATCTATCTAATGAATGTGGGTGTATTTGTGTATCTAAGTATTTACCTATCTTTAATATTTAAATGAGTTAGGGCCTGTTTCACAAATTACTCATAAAGTGTCGGATAGTTAACCGACAAATAATCTAAGTTTCAGACAAATGATAATAATAAAGATGTCTCTAAAAAGTAAAAAATTAAATCGCGGCCATTTTGAAATAGGTATTTGCTATCCATCAGATAATCAAAATAACAGCCACATGATCTACCTGTTAACTTATCAGGGATTTTAAGTGCTGAATAAGCCTATCAGAAACCTGAGAAACACAAAATTCCGAGATATGTGTCAAATATGTTCTGAACAAGGTAACTGATGTTGTTTCATCCCTGTTTTCGGGCACTGATAAAATGCTTAAATATAGTAAATAGTAAACCACCCTCATTCCTTACCGAGGTGTCGTAAAATATGACTGACGTAAGTTAACCCACCGTGTGGTATCCGGTGGACCACTCTCTTTCTTACCGAGGTGTCGTAATTACAACTAAGGTATGTTGACGTCAGGCAGGTTTCTAGTCGTAAAATAAGTAACCAAATCATGTGACAACATGTTTGTGACATGTTGTGCCGACCCCATAAAGTAAGAAAACGCATTGACGCATGTACGAGGTTTGATTCCGTAATTCTCTAGTAAGGATAACATCATCTACTTAACTTACTATAAATTAATTTATATCTATGGCCAAGGACAACCATAGCCTTAAAAAAAAAGATAAAATTCTATAAACAATGTCAGACTCATCGATTCAATTGACCGTAACATCCAAATTGTTTTTCCAAAATTGCTCGAACTCCGTTGACCCCATCTGGGAGAGCATATAACATATCGATTATATTTTATTAGTGGCACATGACGGTCGAATGGTGAAAGTGCGTGACCCTTCAAGGTACGCAAGTTCAAACTCAGGTCAAGCTAATGAGCTTTCTGTAAATACTTACTTGCCCAATTGATATTTATTCATCATGCGCATTATAAAAAAAAAATCATAATACTGTCAAAATTTTTTCAAAAGATATAGAAAAATACAATTTAAATCAATGTAATTTACATTAATAGTATTTATTATCTTTAATATTTAAATGAGTTAATCTTGTATGTATATATATTTTCTCGGAAACGGCTCCAACGATTTGACTGAAATTCAGCATGTAGGGGGTTTTGGGGGAGAAAATCGATCTAGATAAGTTTAATTTAAAAAAAATGTCGTTTTATTACTGTTTTTGGGCTTTAAATTTTTTTTTAATTTACGTTGAATACAATCACAATTTGTCGCTGTCAAATGTAAAGTAATGGTAGTTCATTTAAGGAACGGGCGGTCTAGAGAGGTGAAAATACCTAGGTTCGAGCCGCACCTGCCCTGTTATTTTTTCCTTTTTAATTATTTTAAATTTAATTATCAAGGCTCGGTCAACAAGGTACTTATATTAATAGAATTAGTAATACTTATAACAGTATGACCCACCATGACATTAACATCTTTCACGTTACTTTTTCTCCTTAAAGCTATTAAAAGCTTTAAGGAGAAAATATACACGTACAGACACTTGTGACAGCAGTCTAATTACTTGTTATATGTTATTTTTATTCATTTGAGAAAAAATATATCTAGGTATGACTTTTTAGGCAATTATTATCTTTATTTTTATTTTTTTATTTTTTTTCGACCGGCTGCGCAGAATAGACCACTCTCATTTCTTACTGAGGGTCGTAAAAGGCGACTAAGGTAAGTTAACGTCAGGGAGGCGACCGGTCATAAAATATCTAGCCAAATCATATTACATGTTTATAACATGTTGTGCCGACCCCCCTCTTAGAGTGGGATAAGGGCAGGATAATGATGAATATACGATAAATTAGTTTTAAAAAAAATTTGATATTTTTATTTTCAGTTAGGCTTGATTTATGTAAATAGATATAATAGTTGTAAAGTAAAGTAAGTAACGGCCTGTTACTATCCTACAGCCCAGGCATAGGCCTCGTCTCTTAGTTTTTGGAGAGAAGGATTGGAGCTAAGACCTACCACTGCTCCAATGCGGATTGGTGGGTTTCACATATCTCTAGGATTCTCTAGAGATATGCAGGTTTCCTCGCGATGTTTTCCTTCACCGAAAAGCGTGTGATAAATTGCAATTATTAATTAGACACATAAGTTCTACTAGAAAACTCATTGGTGTCTGCCCGGGGTTTGAGCCCTAGACCTCCTCGAAAGAAGCGCACGGTTTTATCACTGGGCTACCACAGCTATAATAGTTGATATAAATATAATATTTAAGAAGTAACGGAAAAAAAGTGCTGAATACGTCTGTAAATGATAATTATAATGGAACTAGAATTAATATAAGGCTTTATTGTTAATGTATCTATAATATCGTTGGTGTAACAAATAAATAAATAAATACATTTTTTTAACTCCGATTTTTACTTTGAACTAAAAACAGTTTTTAAGCTATAAATAACTAGCACTCGATTGTATAGAATATTGCATTGTTAGCATTATTAATATTCATACCTATTTCCAGTTAATGTGGGGGTTGGAAATGTCATGAGGGTTACATTATGCAGGTTAAATGACATCGTACTAACCGGTTTCTAGATGCGAGTTTTTAGTCCTAATAATTATGTTACTCAAAGTAGAGACTAAATGGAAGGCAAACTGCTCAAGTTCGCCTTCCAATATTCCAATTCAAATTCAAATTTTCTTTATTCAGGTAAACTTGTAAACAAGTGCTTTTGAATTCTCTTTTTGAAACTCTACTGCTGGTTCGGAAAGCTGTTCCTACTTAGAAGAGCCAGAAAGAAACTCGGCGGTTGCTCTTTTCAAAATAATACTTATAAGTAGTATATATGTACACACTAGTTATTACCCGTGACTTTGTTGGCGTGAAGTATTGTCGCGTTATAGGTTGATTATAGATGGCGCTTTTTAGTGTCATCATATTCCTGAAGAATTAACAGGATTTCTATAGCCCATATGAAATGCACGTGTACCTATAAGGAATAATTGTGCCAAATTTCATCGATACTGGTTCAGCGGATTTGCCGTGAAAGAGCACATACCTACATCCATACTCACAAACTTTCGCATTTATAATATTAGTAGGATTAAGTCATTACTATCTTTTACAGGGTCGAAGATTATCTGTTACCACGCATTCTTATCATCTAAATAATCCTCAACATTATAGTAGACTTTTTGTATAACGATTTCTTTCTTTAACAGTTTTTTTAAACTGCTATAATGGCAAAACTAAACTAATAAAATTATCTGCGTAATTTTATACAAACGACTTACGTAC
Organism: Morpho achilles; assembly: GCA_947086495.1. Lineage (NCBI taxonomy): Eukaryota > Metazoa > Arthropoda > Insecta > Lepidoptera > Nymphalidae > Morpho > Morpho achilles. Next base: position 3,968,555 of record CAMTZB010000008.1, on the reverse strand, counting down.
TTTTGCAAGTCACAAAGCAGGAGCCGCAAGCTTATATCGGTTCCTACTTTGTTTATATATCACCTATTGTTTTGTAATTTCATTCATCCCAATTCCTCTTCAAATTTAAAATATCATTTATTCAAGTATGCTTTTACAAGCACTTTTGAAGCATTTATAGAGGCAGGCGTTACTTTGCGGAATCCCATAGAACAAAAGTAATGATATAGGTAAGTATTTTGCTATATAATTCACTTTTATAAAGAAAATCTATGTAATACTAAATTTAGGAAGCAAAACCTTTCTCAGACCTTATCCTTCGCCCATAACACACTGCTCCTGTCCTTATCCCACTTAAGTGGGATCGGCACAACATGTTATAAACATGTTGTCGCATGATTTGGCTATATATTTTACGATCGGCCACCTACTTGACGTCAACTTACCTTAGTCGTATTTTATGAAACCTCGGTAAGAAAGAGGTTGGTCTATTCTACTCAACCAGATACCATACGGTGGGTCAACTTATTTATTTTTATTTTACGACACCTCGGTGACAAAGAGGGTGGTCTATTCTACTCAACCGGATACCACACAGTGGGTTACCTTAGTCGCCTTCTACGACACTTTGATAAAAAATTAAGGTGGCAACATTCGCCATTAACACTAATCGACAAAATCTATTGCAACAATTTGTATTAATTTTCAATAAAACTTTACACCAATTAGCGAGTCCTAAACGTTATTATTACAGGCATGAGCAATCAACGCGCACACGAACAAACAAACATAAAAAATATAACAAAACGATCTGACCCGACCTTTTACAAGCGCCGTCGGTATAAAAAGAACCCAATGAGGGACAAAGAAAGCGACACACGAATTAGCTGGACGCGGAAAGAGAGAGAAAGATGTCGTAATTAACTCAAAGAGCTTGCCGAAAAGGGTTTTTTCTGATACCAATTCTAATGCCACCGTTACATTCTCGACAAATTTTGTACAAGGATAGTATAAGTCCACAACTATTCAATATTATTTAACACCAACAAAATACTGAATAAATAGCACTAGTATTACACTTTTAGTAACTTTAGGACGATTTATTATTGACTAAACCTACCAGAGAAAATAGACTAGATCTAAAAAGAATATAAAATAAGGTTCTATTTATATAAGCTTTTATTTAACTTCCTGTGTATGTATATGAAGATAGAATCTTGGGAGTTCAATTTGACCCATTTCTCCTTGTCCGATTGAACTCAAATTTTTACTGGTCCAGTTCCGATGAGAATACATGGTTATGACCTTTGCTACCAGAATTGGCTCCAGACGAGGAAAATCCTCAACGGTTAACAGTAAAGACATGAAGTGTTGTGATAAATCTTTTATGTAATAAAATGTAATATAATATATTAAAAAATTTTATTATGTTTAAGTTATTTTCAATTTAATTCATAAATTAGTAGCCGTGTGACAATAAACATATTGTCACACGGCAGCCTGGTATTACAAATATTCTGATATAAAGTTTCTACTAGAAAATCGTTTCTATCAAGGAGAACGCAATACTGAAAAACACAACAAACAAAAGCTTATTCTAAGATATTTTTCTAAAAATATTATATAATAAAGTCAAAATAACTTTTATTTAAGACAAAGCTAACATCATAGAGTTAACATTTTTTTTTAAATTTTATAAACGTATTATTTTTAAAAATATATTATCCATTATATATAGAAATAACGGGTAAATGAAAATAAAATGCCTTAATAATATTTGTGTCTCTTTAAATATATAGATTTAATATTTCATAGATTTAAAATTTTATCTCATGAAAGTGTCAGAAAAGCAATTCTTGATCTTACAGGCACATGAAAGGAAAGTGAGTATCTACATATTCCTATTAGAAGATACATAATCTTAGAATCGTGAAAGCCTTCAGTATTTTTTTTTTATCCGAGCATTTCTCATGTATACTAATATATAGAGGTGAAGAGTTTGTTTCAGGTTGTTAATCTCAGGAATTATTGAACTGATTTGACAAATTCTTTCAATGTAAGATAGTCCATGGAGAAAGGCTATATAACATGACGCTAAGATGAATAGGAGAAGACAAGCAATGAAATATATTACGAAAACAGCGAAATTTAAAGCATTCCTTGCGTGCGCTGATGAACGGTGATAATTATTCAAAAATCATGTATCATCGTCCTGCCCTTATCCCACTCTAAGTGGGGTCGGCAAAACATGTTATAAACATGCTGTCACATGATTTGGCTGCGTTTTTACGACCGGCTGCCTGCCTGACGTCAACTTACTTTAGTCATATTTTATGACACCTCGGTGAGAAAGAGGGTGGTCTATTCTACTAAACCGGATACCACACGGCGGGTCAACTTACCTTAGTCGCCTTTTACGACACCTCGGTAAGAAATGAGGTTGATCTATTAGCCGGATACCACACGGCGATATTCAAAAATCATGTATTCCAAAATTAATCCCCTCTAAAAGTTCTAAATAAAAGTCCGTGACAGCATACAGTCTGGCTTATTTATTTATTTAGTATGACAAGCCAATAGCATTATACACATACTTATTAATACACTTTTTCATAAGACAAGTTCTAGGTAAAACACTTTTTAAGGTGAGTTCAGCGTTCAGCCCACTTAAACCATTTCTTATAGTTATCAAAATACTATATTACGGTTTTAATCTTTCCACGCGGGCGGAGCCGCTGGCGATAGCTTGTTATAGAGAAAATAGAAGTAGCAAAAGATGCTTGCTTTGATATGTAAGGAAATTTTTTTTATTTACATAAACATCATAGTAATAAAATCTTGTACTCTATTGAATAATATATGGCATTAAAGGGAATTAGACTTCGTACAAAATGGTGTCGTTAAGTAAAGCTTTTTTTTCTTGCATTAGATGTTGGTCTCACAACTCTAGCCGAGAGTGAGTGGGGTCTCTGAGGTCATTTGTTTTAAGGGCCAACTTTTCTCGCGTTAGTTTTGTGAGAAATTGTCTGAATGGAATGGAGGCGAGACCCAATTAGTTTTTTCTAATGAAATAAAAGCATTAAACATAAATGAGGAACACGCCAGTGCTTTGTGGCTAAAACGGACCACCAGATAGCGGCTTGTTTATTTATATTAATTTGCGACGGTCACTCGAATGGATTAAGGATGTTAGTAACTTGTTAATATCCCATAGCTGGGCAAAGGATAGTAACTATCGGAAGACTAGACAAGGGCAGTGTAACGGGGGCTTCTAAACTCCGTGGAGCTCCTCTGAACTAGATATTCACACCACCTTGGAGCACGTCGATTCCGGAACACGAAGAATGCCTAACTTATAATTTTAAATAGTTTATATAATTTATTTAATAGATAATATTAGAGTCTGAACTAAGTTCTCATATTAATTACATATTAGTAGAATAGTGGCTTAACGAATTGGCACCCATGGCTCTAATATTGCCGCAGTCCAACCCGCGACACCGATTATATGCTTTTGAATACCGCTTAAGAGGGGTCGTTTTGTGCCAAAGTTTAGTGGGCACTAGTTTATTTTTTGCTTGGCTACGATACTGGAAAAGGCCTTTCTACTTCCATTTAAAAAAGAAAGTTGTGAGCAAAAACCCATCATCATCCTCTTGCCCTCATCCCAATCTAAGTAGGGTGGGCACAACATGTTATAAACATGTTGTCATCTGATTTGGCTCAGTATTTTACAATCAACTGTCTGACGTCAACTTACATTATTCATATTTTACGACACCTCAGTAAGAAATAGCCACCCTATTTGTTTCTTTCTAATCTACTCACCCGGATACCATACAGCGGTTCGATTTATATTAGTCACCTTTTACGACACCACGGTAAGAAATGAGGGTGGTCTATTCTACTCAGCCGGATACCACATGGCATAAAGCAAAAACCCCCCAAACTTCTTAAATGTACATCAGTATGTAAAACATATCAGGAATTCTCGAGAGATATACAGTATCCTCACAATCTAGAAAATGTTTGCAACTTATCCAATTTAATCAGTTAAATTTAAGACTTCGGTATTCGACTTATTTAGAAAATATTGTCGTTTCGTTACAAGCTATCGATGTTTAAACTTTATGGAATATATTCTCAAGTAAACTATTTTTAATATTTGCACCTCTGGATATTTAAAATAAAAGGTAGAACATGCTAAATTTATTACATTTTTGAAATCTTTATCCTAATGATATTAAAACAAAACTTAAAAATTTTGCTATAATAAAATCTAGAGTGTAGTAAACTAAATGTAGAGTGAACTATTCGTTCTGAACGAATAGTGCATTCTACATTTAGCATTACATATATTTTCTTTTATCGCGGATTACAGCAAAATAATATTTTCATTAGTTTTGTTGACCTCCGCAAAGTACGCCTAATTCTATAAATTATCTAATAATTTTATTGTGTACATAAATACTGAATATTCGCGCTCTTGTAAAAAGTATAAAACAGTTTTAAGATCTTTATTGAAAAAATAAAATGCTACGTTTCCAAAATTCAACAAGTATTCGCGTCGACTCTCAGCCACTGATGCGTACTAATGAATATTTGATGGAATTTTATTGACCCCCATATATTTATGGTGCTCCTTTCCCATGCTTCGTTCTGGTTCACCGGTCAACGTGTACTCAATAAACTAGTTAGGGTACTCGATGGAAGATTTATAGAGAGTTTAAATTTGTTACCATTTCTATTGCTAAGCATAGGTCTTTTCAAGGGTTTTCCCCGCCGTTTTGATCATCAGTGCTGGATATAGATTTTTTTCAAGGGATTTCCCCGACGCAGTGATGATCGGTGCTGGATACAGATTATTTCAAGTAATTTACCCGCCGCTGTGATGATCAGTGTTGGTCTTGTCAAAGGATTTTCCCTTGGCTTTAATATCTATTTCCGATCATAGGTCTTGTCGAAGGATTTCCTAGCCGCTGTGATATTGGTTACAGGATAAAGTTCTTTTCAAGTGATGTCGGCACCACTTCGATGTCTATATCCGGGCACAGGCCTTTTCAAGAGATCTTCCTCGCTTTATTATCTATTGATAGGCATAGATTTTTTTCGAGATTTCACGAATTTTTTTAGGCATAGATCTTTTAATGGGAATTTAGCATCACTTCCATATATGTGACCGGGCATAGTTATTTTCTTAGGACGTTCTAACCGCTGTGTTATTGATTTTTCGGCATGGGTCTTTTTGATTTCCCCGCAGTTTTAATATCTATTGATAGGCATAGGTTTTTAAAAGAGTTTTCACGTTGGTTCAATATACTTTTATAGGCATAGGATCTTTTTAAGGGATATTTAGCATCACTTCGATATCTATTGCTCGACAATGATCTTGTCAAAAGATCGCCCCACTATTTCGAGTTACGGTTAAAATCATTACAATAAAGATAAAACAAATGAAGGTGATCTATCTGTCTCTCTTTCTTATGTATGATTAGACAAAAACAGGTATAGGTGAGACTATCATCTTCTCTTTTAATATTTGTTATGACACTTTCCTTTCAGGTCGGCCTTTGGCCCTATACTCTATGTATCATAGCTCTACGCGTCTATCACCCGGCCTCGTATTCAAATTAGTTACATGTGTAATGAAAGATTTAGATTTGCCTTCGTAATAAACTAAACAGAAATCGAAGGCCACTTTCGGATACATTCGAATATTTTTATCGGCTACGTAAAGCGATCAAAAGCACCGGCGCATACGGAATAGTGCGGACCGTAGCGAATGAACGATTTTCGATCGTAAACCTAGCACGCGAGCGTTTTATATAAATTTATTGTCTTTACTAATTAATACGAATCGACTTTTTTTTATAAAGGCATACATTTATATTGATGTCACGACGACGTTTCTAGAATTCGCAATTGGTGGAGTCAACCGCCGCGTAGTTACATATATTCAAAATCAAATATTAATGAACTTAAGCCGTGCGGTATCTGGCTAAGTACAATAGACCACCCTCATTTCTTACCGAGGTTTCGTAAATGGCGACTTAGGTAAGTTGACCCGCCGTGTGGTATCCGGCTGAATAGAGTAAACCACCCTCATTTCTTACCGAGGTGCCGTAAAAGGCGACTAAGGTAAGTTGACCCACCGTGTGGTATCCGGTTTAGTAGAATAGACCACCCTCTTTCTTGCCGAGGTGTCGTAAAATACGATTAAGGTAAGTTGACGTCAAGCACGCGGCCGGTCGTAAAAACGCAGCCAAATCATGTGACAACATGTTCATAACATGTTGTCACATCCCGTCCCACTTATAGTAGGATAAGGACAGGAGGATGATGACTAATTAATACGAATCGACTTTTTTTTATAAAGGCATACATTTATATTGATGTCACGACGACGTTTCTAGAATTCACGATCGATAGTGTCTACCGCTATTTACATATTTTCAAAATCAAATATTAATGGTCAGAGTGGCGGTGTACGTTTGTATTCATACCATTAATATAAATGCGAATGTCTCTGCCTGTCTGTCTGTGTCGCTCTCACATCCAATCAACTAAAGCTATGTTGATGAAATATTTCACAATTGTAATTAATATACCGTTATCTTATTATAAAACAAAGTCCCTCAAAGCTGTCTGTTTGTATGTGATCGATATTTTTTTAATCTACTAAACGGATTTCGGTACATTCGGTTTTTACTAATAGGTAGTGCAATTCTTCCGAAAGGTTTAGGTTAACAGTACATTACGGTTTTTTGTGTGTTGTGTTAAAGAGGTCGCGCAGTTAAAAGAACTCGCCAGCTGGGGGCTTAAGTCGTACCGCGTAAACCAATAGAGACACTAAAGTAGTAGAGAATTGTTAAATTAAGAAGTGCTGAAAATAAGTTAAGGCCAAAAACGAAATCAAGTTTAAGTTGAAGTTCAACATATTCGTTATTTAAGCTAACTCGTTAACTTGAGTAACGAATATGATGAATCGTCAACTCTACTGCTGGTTCGCAAAGCAGCAAGTTGATCTTTTCGATAAACGAGTATAATTCTTATAACTAGTTACATTCCGTCGTTACTATCTTGTACAGGGTCGAAGAGTAGTTAAATCCACGCATTCTTATCATCTAGGTAATCCGTAAAGCTGTATTATATAGATATATTATATTAGTACGAGTTTTCGGTAAATAAGTATATTTTAAAATCATAAAAATAACAGAAACAACTTTTGAAGTCTCTAAATAATAATATAATAATTATTGTATATATTCCCGCTATACTCACGTCTTATTTTATCGGATGAGCCTGACTAGTTTCAAGCCCATACGGGGCTCTTATTCATGAGCTCTTTAAATAATATAATACAAAGGGAGCTTCAAATTCATTAAAAGATGTTCTTTTCTATAAAACCAATAGATAACTTCGATAAATTATTTTAGAAATTGTTGGAAAGTTACGGGTTTTTCTAAGAAAGTTGGTGACTATGTTATAATTTGACTAAGTGAGCGTTCGGGAAAGTATAGTTCAATTTATGAATTAACATGACTCAAGCCATGTCACTACCACAGCATTATCGTGGAATCGGATTTTTTTCAGTTATTTCTAGAAAAAGATATAAAAATAAATTCGCCTTCATTTAAATTCAGATAATAGTCAGTGTAAAACGCCGTGTGGTATCCGGCTAAGTAGAATAGTACCACCCTCATTTCTTACCGAGGTGTCGTAAAAGGCGACTAAGGTAAATTGACCCACCGTGTGGTATCCGGCTGAGTAGAATAGTACCACCCTCATTTCTTACCGAGGAGGTAAGTCGACCCACCATGTGGTATGCGGTTTAGTAGAATAGACCACCCTTTTTCTTACCAAGGTGTCGTAAAATAAGACTGAGGCCGGCCGCGTAAAAACGCAGCCAAATCATGTGACAGCATGGTTATAACATGTTGTGCCGATGACAGGAAGATGATGATTTCTAGAAAAAGATATAAAAATAAATTCGCCTTCATTTAAATTCAGTTTATAGTCAGTGCAAAACCCAATTGTTTCTAGATTGTGTAAGATTTTTTACTCAAAGCTGAAATATTGTTTAGAAAAGATTTTATGAAGTTTTTGTTGCGAAGTTCTTACTAGAACGGGGAATTTCTGAACGAAAAAACGAAGCGTGGCCATTTTGTGATTATTCAATGAATATGTTCGGGTTAAGCTTTAATATATTGTTTGATTCTTAAAGCTTTATGGTTATTCAGGTGATGAGTCTTGTCTATGCTTATAATTTTGTATCAATTAATAAATGTTCAATGAATTTATAATGATACTTAGTATATATACATACACGCTGTGGTGTAACTGGCTGAGTAAAATAGCCCACCCTAATTTCTTACCGAGGTGTCGTTTAAGGCGACTAAGGTAAGTTGACCCGCCGTGTGGTATCCGCCGCCTGCCTAACGTCAACTTCGGTCTATTCTACTCAGCCGGATGCCACATGGCTTTAAAATGACAGCTCGTATACCTGGATTAATCTACCGAACTACATGGCATCGTACTAGATAAAATCTTATTGTTTGACGCCCAGGCTTTGTTAGTAGAACGGTAACTACATCAAAAGTTCTCCCACAAAGGAAAATTAAATTGCACTTTATGTATATATCTATCGTTAAGTATATCAAAGTCAATTATATTGACTCATTATATTTCTAACAATCAGTTATTAAAGGATAAATAAAAAACACAATTTTTCAATGTAAATGAAACATATTTTTTAATGTCAATATTCATAGAAACGTTGAAAAATCCGCCCCAAGTAATTATAATCAGCATAATATGCATTAAATAGGCTATCGTAAGGTATAATTTTATTACCATTGCAAACCTATAATTACAAATTGTATTGATAAACACTTGCCGCGTGAATGGGAGCCGTAGAACGCCATTTTATGTCCGCTGTCATTATTATTGACAGTTGACAGCGGCATTGTAATGGCCGCCACTTGTTGAGCGCGGGAAACGTCATAACATAGACACCTCATTTTAGAAATTGTGAGAAAGTCGCCTTATGGATTTTCACTAGGAAAATTATTTATTTATTTAATGGACAACCAACAATAGGTAGATACATTTTTATACTTAAATTAAATTATTCTGATCTCATTATAAATGTTCTATTACAGGTTATTTCGTCCTTCGTAAAAATTAATTAAAGCTACCGTACAACAATAATGTCAATACGAAGTCATAAAATATAATTAACAATAATTTTATCTCATAATATTACATTACATTTAAGTCTTCAAAATAATAATATGTATTATAGAATATGCCATAACCTATTTAGTTAATTTAAAAATTACGAAAGTATGAGTATCAATTTCCGTATTTGTCTATGCCAAAAGATACATTGAACCAGCCTATTCAACCTTGTTTCTACATAATATTTCATCAATCTCCTGCCTACTTTAAGTGGGATCGGTATAACATGTTATAACATGTTGTCACATGATTTGGCTACGTATTTTATGACCGGTCTGTCTGTCAACTCACCTTAGTCGTATTTTACGACACCTCGGTAAAAGATCAGGGGGTCTATTCTACTCAGCCGGATACAACACGGCGGGTCGACTTACCTTAGTCGCCTTTTAAGACACCTCGGTGACAAATGAGAGTGATCTATTCTGCATAATAAATAATAAACATAATAAATTCAATAAAATAAGAAAAGCCTAAAAATGAAAATTATTTATTAATTGTGTAAATAGATACTAGTGATAAAATAAAATATTTATTATTTACGTTTGTACAGTCAATGTCAGACATGAAATATCGACATTATACGTTGGGTAGGAAAGGGTAAAGTGTAAGATTCCTGTAATAAAACTTAATTAAATTTAAATCTCGACCCAAGATACCTCAGCGCCTAAAGACAAAAGTCTTCGAACGGTGCGTGTTGCCATTGATGACATACGGATTCGAAACGTGGTCGCTGACTTTGGTCCTCATAAGAAGGCTCAGAGTCGCTCAGCGAGCGATGGAGTGAGCTATGCTTGGAGTATGATAAGAAATGAGGAGATCCGTAGAAGGACCAGAATCACCGACATAGCTCGGTGTGTCGCGATGCTAAAGTGGCGATGGGCGGAGCACAGTAGTGCGGAGAAGCGATGGACGTTGGGGTCTCAAGGTGTTGGAATATTCACCTCGCAACGGAAAGCGCAGTGTCGGTACACCCCCTATGAGAAGGATTGTCGTCCTCAAAAAGGTCGTGGAGAGCCGCTGGGATACAAGCGGCACAAGATCGTGTGTTGTGGAGATCCCATGAGAGCTTTGTCCAGCAGTGGACGTCCATCGGTTGAAGATTAAAAAGAAATTTAAATATTGTTAATAGGAAAAGAAAATCTCGACTTTTTTAAAAAAATTTAAAAGTGAATATTCTATATGTTATCTGGTTAAGCTACAATTAATAAATATTCGTCTTGGGCTTCGCCATAAAAGCATAAATGACAGACAACCTATGCATTTATCATCATCATTCTCTTAACCTTATGCCACTCTAAGTGGGGTCGGCACAATATGTCTTCTTCTTCCATTCTTCTCTATCATTCGTCAACTCTGGTGCCATTCCTTTAACATGCATATCATTTTTCACACAATCCATCTATCTATTTTTCGCCCTCCCCCTATTCATACATCTACATTCATATTTACTCTTTTGGTCACATGATTTTCATCCCTCCTCATTACATAACCATACCAACTTAGTCTCGCACTTCTCATCTTTTCTGTAATGGGCGCAACTTTCAGACTTCACATGCAACCTATGCATTTATAAAGATAAGAAAATTAATAAAAATAATGCAAATATCGAAACATCTTTAAATTTTTTGTCATAAAAGTATAAATAAAAAGTTATGCCATTAATTAATTTAATGGATACACGATCGTAATAAGTTGCCATTATTTATTAAAGTATTAACTTTAATGACAGCTGTCTAGTAATAGTTGAGACAAATTAGTAATAATATTTCAAAAGTGAAGTCCTAAGTATAAGTCAACATTACACGTTTTTTATTTCCTTGGTAATAGAAATGAGTCTTTTATTGTATTTATTTAATTCTTTTTTTCGATCTTTTTTAGTTTTTTTTAGTTTTTTATTTATTTTTAGGTCCTACCTATAAATAAATAAAAACAAAATCAGTGTTTTTATTTGTCAATTATGCATTTTAAATGATTTCGATTACTGAAGAGTTAGGATAAAAAGTTCCTGCTTTTTATGTATTTCTTTATTTTTATAAATATTATTTTATTTATAATTAAGTCAGTGTGTAAATTGGCATTACAAAGGGCAATTATAGCTATATTCCTTGGCATGATTTTAATTAGAAAATAAAGTTGGGTATCATTTAGATTTAAAAAAACGTACTCGAGGTCACAAAATATGACAACGTGCAACCATGCTGTCTGTAATTAATCATGATTTAGGCAATCATATTTTATCTGTGCGTCTGTCAGTTCATTAACATTGACCAATTACTCGTAGGATCGGAGCAAATTGATGCAAATGCTCTTACACGTATGTTATATCGATTCAGTTCTAAAACCCGAACAGATAAAGAAAAAATACGCCGCTTGTTTGCATTTACTGTTGTTTGAAACTAATTCTTTTTTTTAAATTAAATTACTTATGTCTTTTAGTTTAGGAATCGATTAATAATAAAGGATTTTTTCAAATCGCAATATTTTTTTTTAATCTATACATATTATATTGTCAGCCCCCATAATCCATGTGTGTGTATGTGATTGATATTCTCAAAATCTAAAGGGATTTTTGTACGGTTTTTGTTAAATAAGTATAGTCATGAGGAAAGTTTACCTTAATAATACATTCTACGAAACAGCTAAACCGATTTTGATGGGACTTTCACTGGAAGGTATAAAATGTTATAAAACTAATAGGCTTTTTTTCCTAGAATTCGGGGCGGGATTTCATGGGAAAAACTTCGTGACTGATTTCCAAGAGAGTGAACCCGTGGGCTACTGGTATACCGAAATCAAATCAAAATAATCTTTATTCAAATAAGCTCTTTCAAGCACTTTTGAATCGTCAAGGATCAATTTGATTAATGAAGATACAACTGCTTCGGAATGTTGCTCTTACCGAGGAGAACCTTAAAGAGAGAGAGAAAGAGAGAAAGAAACTCGGCGGTCAATCTTTTAAATGATTTCAATTTTACATTATTAAACCGCTTCTGTAGCTTCCTTTATGAAGCTGAAAGGATTTTCAAATCCAGGCCTTTTTATCATCCAAATTATCCTCAATTTTGTTACATGCTTTACGCACAAATACATCTCTAATACTTAACTTAAACCTTTCTGTACACTGGTCTAGTATGTATTGCGGATATTTATTGTAGAAGCGAATACCGAGACCATCGAATATGTTGCTAACTCTGCTGAGTCGCGACACAGGTATCAGAAGCTTTTTGTGACCTCTTGTATGTCTATGATATACATCGAATTTGGTCTTGTACATATGGATATTTTTCGGCACGAATAGAATATTACTATATAAGGATCAGACCTTCCTCTAGCCTTTCAACTTACTTCGATAAGTTTGCCGGGGTTGAAATCTGCAATCCTTTAGTAAGATAAACATGTTCTCACCGTTCGGCAATTTAACTGGAGATCCATTATCTGTTTACGGCCTAAACAATGAGCTGTCTGTACACAGCCTAACATGTTAATTGGGTTCGTAAAAGTATAAAATTGAACAAAACTCATATCAGTTTGTAGCGTCGCGTGAGATAGCGATCTAAGATATCTTCGCAGACAAAAAACGTATTTCTTCATACACATTACGTTTTATAGCGAACGAAACTGTCTCTACGTACGTAGCTATAAAACTACAAGCAATATTGTAGTTTTTATTGGTATAGAGTATGCATTTTTATTAACTAGCTGTGACAGCGGTTTCACCCGAGGGGAAATGAGTGTGTCACAAATATGTATTGAATGGGTCAATTTACATAAAACCGTAATCTATAATAATATATAAAGAGTTTATTTGTTTGTTTGATTGATTGATTGTTTGTTCGAACGCGCTAATTTTAGGAACTGATTTGAAAAATTATTTCAGTGTAAGATAGTCCATTTATCGAGGAAGGCTATAGGCTATATAACATTACACTAAGATAATTAGGAAAGCAGCAGCAATAGAGAATAGTACAAAAACGGCGAAATTTAAAGTTTTTCTTGCGTGTGCTGAGTAAACGGTAATTGTTATTCAAAAATCATGTATTAAAAAATTGTTCCCCTCTAGAATTTCTAAATAAAAGTCCGCGACAGCATATGTCTAGCTTTTAAGCCAAATTTAATCATTTTTATGGTTTTCGAAATACTATATATCGGTTTTAATCTTTCCACGCGGGTTGAACCGTTGTAGATTGAGAGTGTACTATACACCTAAACCTTTATTAAGAACACTATCTTTTAGTAAAAAATATACAATAATCAGCTTAGTGGACTTTTAGAAAATCGATCACATACAGACAGACAGTTTTTGGGACTTTGTTTTAAAGTATTTATAGACATTGAACCCTTCTTCTTTCGTGTGGACTTTACTTTTAAAATACCAACAAGTACGAACTATGTTTTCATGTTCCCAATGAATATACGGGAATTTTTGCTCTGTGTAGCTCGGTATATTAGCTCTAATTTTACTAAATTTCATCAAGTATGAGCCAGCAGATTAATCATAATAGCGGGATAACAACAGGCATTAATATACCACGCGTGTGCAATGCGGATTGGGTTGTATATTTAAGTTTAAACTCTCCTGTTAAAACGGAGAGTCGAGGCCTTTTACTAGAACAGGGATTTAGATAGGTCGTTAAAAGTTGGTTACTCTAATTTCTTATAAGGATTTACACTTTTCAGGTTCTGTCGCTTAAGCACTAAAAGCATATCACGCCTTCCTCTGCGATGCCTCGCTTTCAAAGATTTTGGTTTTCGTCCCCAAATTTTGGTACGTTTCTTTACCGTTAAGGATCATTAATCTGAACAATAATATTGTCTCCATAGATTCTGCTCCCCTTGTGCGGCGCTTACAGTTATCTTCAGTTATTCGATGATTTGGTCCGACTAGGACTGCGGCCTCTAGGTCTTTTGTCCTCTATTTTCTTCTGATCCAGATTATTGGAATCTCTGCAGAATGTGGTTAAATTATCGCAATGTACGAGTTAGATACGAGTAAATACTGATCCTAAACTTTCCCCATGATATAAGTTATCGATATTTGAACCAATGCGGCTGTCCGTCGGATGAGTAAACTCAAAATTCATCCAAAATTAAGATTTCCTTGATTTTTTTATTTATTTACTGGCAATCACCACAGATATTAAATGTGGGTAGTAAACCGCAGAAGCTGTATTAAAATCTGCGAACATTTATTTAAGGTTTCCTGAAAACGAAATTTGGCCTAAATTGACGTGAGACGTGACGAGTCTTCGCGCTGTCGATTGCAAATTGTATTAAAGCAAGTAAGGAACTCGCCTTCGTATAAGAAGATCTATACTTTCGTGAGTAGTATTCTACTTAATGTATAGAAACAGCTATACTCACGTTTTATTTCGGGTTAGCCGGACTCAGTTTGGAAGAGCTCATGAATAAGTGCCCCGGATGGGTTCGAAACTCGTCGGGTTAACCCTATACAATAAAATGTGAGTATAGCCGGTTCCATACATTAACTAAGACCTATACTGTTAAATACTATGTTACCAATAAGCACAGGTTATATTCCAGTGCTATGATATTTTTTAATGCGCATAACTTAAAACGTACAGATAATTTGCCTTTGAAGTTAAAAACAAATACTATGTTTTAAATATTTACTTTATTAAAATGTTCTATATCCGTTAATAATTCATAAAACAATTAAACGTGCCAACGCCATTATGATTTCAATTAATAAGACGTCTCAATCGGAAATAATACAATGCACTTTATATGTAATTACTGAACGCCATGTACGGCTAATAAGACAAGATGGCGGCCCGTTTGGCTTTTGATTAAGCGTGTACGTCACATTTCCCGCCATTTTTACTTTCAGGCATAGACCGACGATATTTTTTCTTTATCTAGAAACCATAGACTCATAATCTTTTATTTATAAGAGAAACAACTCAATAAAATATATATAATTTTACTTTTACCGTATTATAAAGTATTAATATTCACTGTACTGTATATTTTGGTTTACCATAGTCGCCTTTTACGACACCTCGGTAAGAAATGTGGGTGGTCTATACTACTCAGTGGGATACCACACGGCGGGTCAACTTACTATAGTCACCTTTTACGTCACCTTGGTAAAAAGTTAGGGTGGTCTATTCTACTCAGTCGGATATCACACGATGGTTTAACTTACTATAGTCACCTTTTACGACACCTTGGTAAGAAATAAGGGTGGTTTATACTACTTAGTTGGATACCAAACGGCGGGTCAACTTACTATAGGTATCAGACGGCATTCCCATATCTCAAATGGATGCAACGAAATGACAGCAAGAGCCTAAATGACTATATATGGATAAATTAAGGAGCCCGTTATCTTGCTAATATCTTGTATTCAATTATTTTCTATTAATTATTTTCCAAATGAAGGAATATTTTATAATTTTTATAAGTAAGAATCTAGCATTTGTTCTGTAATTAATTGAAATGAAATTCCCTATTTAGGTCAGCGTAATTCCACACAAGATATTTTTGCTTCACCGTTTTACCTGTACCAAATGAATTATATCTATTAATTAATAAAGAATATGAATGTATTAATTAAGAATATGTTTTTATAGACATCTCATAGTCTGCTTTTTATACAAATATAGTTGTTCCTGGTATTTCAGTTAAAACTAATTAGTTTTTTTAAAGATATTTAAAAATTGCAATTAAAAAACATAAAAAAGAAAGGAGCCGGTGACATGTAGGACTCGAACTTCTGGTCCGTTACCCACTGAGCTATCACAACTTTACGAATGACAACAAATTTAAGCTTCAGTTTCTATTTCTATTTTAGCAGTTTTTTTCGTCCCCGAAAACAGCAATAAAATGAAATCTAGCTAGATCGATTAATATATGATGTCGAGGATGGATGTATGTTTGTTACTCTTTTACGGCGAATCCGCTGAACCAATATCGATGAAATTTGGCACAATTATTCCTTACTAGCTGTGCCAACAGCTTCGCCCGCATGGAAATCAGTGTGTCACAATTTTTACTCAAATTGAAATTTTGAACATAAAAGTAGTTATCGTGAGTTAATTTTAAGAGATTTTTTGAATATGTTGGGCCTTATGTACTCGTAGCGCACGCAAGGAAAGCTTTGAATTTTGCCGTTTTCGCAATATTTTTTATTTCTGCTCCTCTCCCATTTATCTTAGCGTAATGTTACATAGCCTATAGCCTTCCTCGATAAATGGACTATCTTACACTGAAAGAATTTTTTAAATGCATGCAGTAGTTCCTGAGTGAGCGCCTTCAAACAAACAAACTCTTCAGCTTTGTATATTAGTATAGATGTGTAACATATAGGCTATAGAAATCCTGTTAATTCTACAGGAATAGGATAACATTGAAAAGCACCAACGATTATAAACCTATCATGATAACAGTACTCGCGAAATAGCGGGTAAAAGCTAGTAGAAAAAAATTCTATCATAACCTCTAAACTCTCTGGGCTTATCTGTTCGTATTTATTTAACTTTAAAGTTAACTTTTTAACTACAAGGTTGCATTCAGGATACTAGCAGATGTTAAACCATCTTAAAATAGTTTTAATCATTAAGGGCCTGTTTCACAAGTTACTGATAAAGTGTCGGATAGTTAACCGACAAATAAACTAAGTAACAGATAAATGTCTCTAAAAAGATACTCTAAAAATTGAAAATTTGAAAAAAATAAAATCGCGGCCATTTTAAAATAGGTATTTGCTATCCAGCAGATAAACAAAATAACAGCCACATGATCTACCTGTTAACTTATTAGGGACTTTAAGTGCTGAATAAGCCTATCAGAAATCTGAGAAACGCAAAATTCCGAGATATGTGTCAGATATGTTCCGAATAAGCTAACTGACAGTTTATTGGTAACTTGTGAAACAGGCCCTAAGTTAATTATGAGTTTGGTTATGAATAGTGGAATCGATTGGATTATAGTGGAATTCGCAAGCTTTAGCAATTAGTAAGCTTGCGGCTCCTGCTTTGTACCTTGCAAAAGTACGTAAGTCGTTTGTGGGTTTTGGTATAAGATTCTATAATAAAATTCCGCAATCAATTTTAGCTTTGCCATTACAGCAGTTTAAAAACACTGTTAAAAAGAGGCTGAAGCAGAAAGCCTACTATACTCTTGAAGATTACTTAGAAGATAAGAATGTGTGGATATAGCTCTCTTTGAACCTGTACAAGATAGTAACGAATTAATGTAAATAGTATTAAGAATTATATTTTTAAAAGAGCAACCGCCGAGTTTCTTGCTGGCTCTTCTCGGTAGGAACAGCTTTTCGAGCAGCAGTAGAGTTGACGGTTCAAAAGCACTTGTTTACAAGTTTATTTAACTAAAGAATATTTGAAATTTTAATTCCGAATACTATGAAATGCTAACGGCTAAATTTGGATGTATTCTATATCCAGGTGCTCTTGTACGGTATGGAATGCACTTTCTATATCCGTCTTATAAAATAAATATCCGCTACATTAATTATGACTTTATTTTTAGTAATAATGAGGTTATTTCGAGGAAAGTTTTTTAAACCGCATCCCACAGTCCATAACCAAAATAAAAAGATGTTATATGTAGTAATTAATATAAGTATTAATTAGAAGCTGCGATAGTAGCCGTGTGCTATCCGGTTGACTAGAATAGAAACCCTCTTTATTACCGTGGTATTGTAAAATACGACTACGGTAAGTTGACGTCAGGTGGGCGGCCAGTCGTAAAAACGCAGCCAAATCATGTGACAGCATCTTAATAACATGTTGTGCCAACCCCACTTAGAGTTGGAAGAGCAGGAGGATGATAATAGAAGCTGCTATAGCTAAACGGTGAGATCGTGTGCCACTGTTTAAGGCGTCGCGGGTTCAAACCCCAGGCAGACACCAATGAGTTTTTCTATTAAAACTTATATCTCTCTATAGTCGGTCCTTCATTTCTGAGGATCGTGGTCACCGTGAGGTTGTCAGTCCTTTAGATTGGTGGCGTATAATATCTTTTCAGCGGTTCCTGTCCCCGGCCATGAGAACAGCGTCATGAAAGTTGATAGCGCCGGTGGCTTTTAGCTGATCAGACCATCTAGTTGGGGATCTCCCTCGGGACCTTTTACCTTCCACGTTTCCACTAACTATGAGTCTTTACGGAGCATTCGCCGCCAACACCACATTTCGAATGCATCAATTCTTTGTCTCTCTCTTGCGTGAATAGTCCAAGTCTCTACGCCGTATAAAAAGATCGGGAATATAAGTGTTTGTACCAGGCGCAGTTTAGTCCTATTTGAGATATTTCAGTTTCTCCATATGTTACTCAATCTAGTCATTGCATCCTTTGCCATTGCTATTCTTCGTTTGATATCAGAAACACAGCTGCCATCATTAGAGATGAGAGAACCCAGGTAATTGTAGTTATCTATTTTGTCAATCCCTTGAATTACGTCAGACTCAGAAAGTTTGCTAGCTCTGTCTATTACCATTAGCTTGGTTTTGCTTCGGTTAATGGCAAGTCCCAAATTGTTGCTCTCTGATTCAAGTTTCCGAAGTAGCTCACCCATATCTTTGTATGATGTCGCTAGTAATAAAGTATCATCGGCGTATCGTATGTTTGCCAATCTCTTGCCTAAAACTTATATGTCTAATTGATAATTGCAATTTATCACACGCTTTTCGGTGAAGGAAAACATTGTGAGGAAACCTGCATATCTCTAGAGAATTCTACTGATATGTGTAACCTACTTATCCGCATTGCAGCAGCGTGGTAGGTCTTAGCTCCTAATCCTTCTCTACAAGAACGGAAAGAAGAGGCCTATGCCCAGCAGTGGGATAGTAACAGGCCGCTACTTTACTTTTTTTTTTTTTATACAAACAAGCTGTGCTAGCAGCTTCCTCTGCGTAGAAAGCAGTGTCACAAAATTTTTCCCAAATTGAAATGTTGAATATAAAAGTAGTTATTGTGAGTAACCATAACAGATAGAGACATGTTTTTCCGGACTTTTTTGTAGTATTTTTGTAGATCTACAATTCTCTATACCATTTTTCAAATAAAAATCTCCGCTGGTTTATGCAGCGCACGTGAGTTAAGTTCCAGTAGGCGAGTTCTTTTACAACCGCGCAACCTGTTCAACATATCATCTTCCTGCCCTTATCCCACTCTAAATGGGGTCGACATACTATGTTGTCACATGATTTGGCTATGTATTTTACGACCACCGGCCTGCCTGATATCAACTTATCTTAGTCGTATTTTACGACACCTTGGTAAGAAATGAGGGTGGTCTATTCTACTCTGCCGAATACCACACGACGGGTCGACTTACCTTAGCCGCCTTTCACGACACCTCGGTAAGAATAAGGGTGGTCTATTCAACTTAACCCGATACCACAAGGTGGGTCAACTTATCTTAGTGGTATTTTACGACACCTCGGTAAGAAATGAGCGTGGTCTATTCTACTCAGCCGGATACCCAGCCGGATACCACACGGCGGGTCGACTTACCTTAGTCGCCTTTTACGACACCGCGGTAAGAATGAGGGTGGAGTTGCAGTACCGCTTAGTAAAATCTGTACAAAAATCCGTTTAGTAGATTTTGCGAAAATCGATCACATACAGGCAGGCTTTGGGGACTTTTTTTGTAAAAAATATTGTTTTTATTTTTTGCTATTAATTATGGATGACAAAAAAAATCAATCTCTCATGCAAAATGGCGATTTGAACTGTCCATGCCCTACCGTATATTATTTAATAGCACGAACAATATGGACGGGTTATATTCTGTAAATTATTAATAAATATCGATTTGCGTTCAAACACGAGTCTCGGAAAGCGGTGTTTTCGGTGTAATTGCTGTTATAAAACCATTTCAGGTTATATTATGATCGGTTAAAATTAACTTTAAACATATGAAAAGGGTTTTTTTTAATTTGTAGATGCAGGGGTTACTTTGCGAACTTCAATTAAACAGAAATTGTGATAGAATTATTTTGCTGTAATCCGGGCACATAATGCGGAGAACCGATGGACGTTGGGGTCTCAAAGTGTTGGAATGGCGACCCCGCACCGGAAAGCGCAGTGTCGGAAGACCCCCTGCTAGATGGACAGACGACCTCAAAAGGGTCGCGGGGAGCCGCTGGATACAAGCGGCACAAAATCGTGTGTTCTGGAGATCCCATGAGGAGACCTATGTCCAGCAGTGGACGTCCATCGGTTGAAGAAGAAGAAGAAGAAGAATCCGCGTTTGAAAATCAATGTAAGTGTAGAACGCAGACAACGTTCACATTTTACTTATTCTGTGATCGATTTTCTCAAATTCTACTAAACTAATTTTTGTACGGTTTTTACTAAACGGTAGTGCGATTCTTCCGGAAGTTTTAGGTTATTAGAACTTTATGTAGAGTACCTGAGTGTTTTGGGGGGAAAAAAACGATCTAGTTAAGTTTTATTTAAAAAAATGTCGTTTTATCCCTGTTTTCAGGCTCAAAATTTTTTGAAATTTACGTTGAATACAATCACAATTTTTCGCTGTAAAACGTAAAGTCATGGTAGTTCATTTGGGAAACGGGCGGTCTAGAGAGGTGAAAATAACTAGGAACAAGCCCCACCTGCCCCATTATTTTTTTATTTTTCTTTACTTTTTTTAAATTTTTTTTTTAAATTACCGAACGAGTCTCGGTCACATAGGTACTTACTTCTGTACATGTAAAGTTTATTGCGAGATTTTACTATAGCATCGTATAACGACTCTCATAAACATCTTTTGTGCTTTTCTAAGGCGTAATTCAGAAGTGCTTTGTTTAATTTATATATTTTCTCTTTAATAGACTCGTTAACTTTGTCGTGTTGTTCGGTATCCGGCTGAGTAGAATAGACCACCCGCATTTCTTCCCGAGGTGTCGTAAAAGGCGACTAAGGTAAGTCAACCCACTGTGTGGTATCCGGCTGAATAGAATAGACCACCCTCATTTCTTATCGAGGTGTCGTAAAAGGCGAGTAAGTTAAGCTTACCCGCCGTGTTGTATCTTGTTGAGTAGAATAGACCAACCTCTTTTTTACCGAGTTGTCGTAAAATACAACTTAGGTAAGTTGACATCAGGCAGGCGGCCGGTCGTAAAATACTTACACAAAATATACCAAATCATGTGACATGTTTATAATTTCTTGTGCCGACCCCACTTAGAGTGGGATAAGGGCAAAAGAATGACGACTCTCTAACTTAAGTACCTTAAAGTTTTATTTAGACCTAATAAGATTCTAATAAGAAATCCATACTTATATATAAAATTAGGCGTTACTTAGGACGAGCGCAATAAATAAAACAATTCAATAAAAAAATTGAACAAATGTATTCTATAATAATTTATATAGCCAATATATTGTGTTTTTGCAATATGTTATGTTTTTTATCACCTTTAGACACAAGCTCTAGAAAAACAATAAGGAAATAGGCATGTCTCTACATCATTCCTTAATATGTGTAACCTAGGCTAGTGGGTATAGGTTCCAACCCTTCTCTCTTTTTTCCGAAATATCCTTTATTCAAATAAACTTGTAAACAAGTGCTTTTGAATCGTCAACTCTACAGCTGGTTCGGAAAGCTGTTCCTAACAAAAAGAGGCAGCAAGAATCTCGGCGGTTGCTCTTTTGAAAAATTATTTCTTATAACTAGTTACATTTACTTAAATTTTCTAATATTATCTTGTACAGGGTCAAGGGGTAATTATATCCACGCATTCTTATTATTTAAGTAATCCTCAACAGTATAGTAAGTTTTCTGTATCAGCCTCTCTTTAACCATTTTTTTGACTGCTGTAATGGCAAAGCTAAAATGATTGCGAAATTTATTGTAGAATCTTATACCCAAAACCACAAGCGAATTACGTACTTTAGCAAGGCGCAAAGCAGGAGCCGCAAGCTTATGTCGGTTCCTACTTTGTCTATTATATAGGTACATTACCAATTTTTTTATAGTTATTTATATTTTATGTCTAAAAATTAAATTGCTAAAAATATAAATGATAGGATGTAGTAAGTATATTTATTAGTTTAGTATTTAGAATATTCTATATTAAAAATCCTTTTTAGCAGTTATACTAATATCTCAAGCCCCAATTTAACTTAATCATAAGATAATATTAATTTTTCCAGCACCTACATTTCTTAATATTTTATTTAAATGAGGATTTTTTTATCTGAATGGCTAGGAACGTACACGGTAGAATTTTAAATATCCTTAGTATTTTAATAAACATTTTTAATATTTATCCAAATAATTCGAATCAATTTTTTTTTGGATGGAAATTATAATACTTATAATGTAACAAGTTGCAAGCATAAAAAACTGAATAATTGACAAATCAAACAAAAATACTTTATATTTTTGACAATTTTTTTAAATAATAATCTTTGTCTTTACCTACTAGTAGGATTAAGTCTAGATTTTTCAAAAAAGCAGATTAAAAATATCCCTTTACGGTTATTATTTATATTAAAAAAAAATGTACCTATATTAAAATTGGAATATATGTAAGCTTCTTCATCCGTATTATTTAGATCTTTGCTCTCTACATATAGAGTAAAAATAAAAAATATAACTTACGGTTAAGAAGAGCCTTAAATTTGAATACACAGCATCACTATCACAATTTTTTTACAATCACTATATGTCAAATTCAAATACACCACTTGTCTATTCACAATTTTAAGGACTCCGTTTAAAAAAAACTGTTTAAATTTTGTTTGAAATTGGAATAATTATTGGTAGAGTTGAAATTATAGTTGCAAGAGAAAAGAATATTCGAATTAAGAACGGCACTGGGTGTGTGAAATCAAAATATGATTGGCGGCAATTAGGTAGAGCGGGACAGAAATATAATTACAGATTAATTAACGATCCATAAACAATTTCGCAATTATATAGCACGTGGCGTCACTTTTTTTTAACAAGTGCGCGCAATTCGCCCGCGGTTCGGCTATCACGTCACAGATGTCATTTTTAATCACAACCACGTTCTGTCCGAGAAAATCCGCGATCACAGTCTAATCGGTGGTCATTTTCGTAACGCAGAAATCACTGACTATCACCACACACTAAACGCGAATGATAACAGTGATCAACTTTCGAAAAAACGGAATCGTCACCGGCAGAAAAAAAACCGTACGCACACAAGCACAAATTTCTGTCCAATTAAAGGTAATGTTTGTAGATATTTTAATAGCGCACCCCTCCGAAGTAATCCGACACAACCAACTCCCGATGAATTTAAACACTTAATGATCGGTTGAAGGAAATTGTCCGAGAAACGAACGGCCCAATATACGTCTCTCTCTGTCTAATTAGTACGGATCTACGCCGCTAGTATGGGTGATGTGGCGCTAGAGTCGCCTCTGAGGCGGAGCTTATTCAAAGGTGGAACGTTTCGTGGGTGGAGAAACGTTGTTATTGGTCTGTGAGAATGGCGCGATTTTTTCGTTTGTCTGTGCAAAGCGTTCGGGTTGGTGACGGTACATCGATCGTCGACTGCGAGGTTGCCATTATGTTTTTTATGGATATTTTTTGGCTGTGCTCTGTGCTTTAGTAACCTGTTAGGGTGACCACGCCCAGCTGGCTTCAGAACGTGCAGACTGATTTCAATCCAGACTCCGGCCGTAGGCTTTTCGACTTTTTTTTTAACGGTGCGTTGTATTTTTTCGTGACGGTGTTTTTGATTTTGTGTGGTGTCGGTTATGTTATAACCCGTCTTGACTTTATTTATTAGTTTTGTGAGTATTGTGTTGAATTCGTGCGAATGTATAACATTATCCACATTTTTAGCAAAGTGGTCTAGCATTTCCTCATATTATTTTCCTTAAGATGGCTACGTTGTAAAATAACTTTATAATGAGGCAGGAAAAATATTTAAGACTAATTCCTAGGAAATATTCATATTTATTAAAAAAATTAAATAAAACCGCAAATATACAAAGTCATATATCCCAGATATACGTGTATTGTATCTAATAATTATAAATATTGTCTATTGATATCGCCTTAGCATATAAAAGTAATAAAGTTGTTTATTACACTCGTTTTAAAAAAAAACTCAGCTCAAAGATCTAAAAAATAGATAATAATCTTAATATAGAAAATAAATGGAATAAATATATAACATTAGCTATACAAAATAATTTGTAACTACTGATTTATTTAAAAAAATATACCTATTGAACGTAACTACAAATTTTCTATTAGAAAAACTTTTTAATTTAATTTTATGTTCGGACTAACATATTTGTGAGTGCCGTTTTAAAAAATCTTATATTATAATTGATAAATTAATGCACGCAATCACGATATCGTAAAATCACAAATGGCCCGTTAACGCAGGCGGCAGAGAACTTGCCTTCAGTTCGGCGAGTTCCAGGTTCGATTCCCGTGAAAGGCCAACATTTTCTAAATACTGTTTGTTGGTTCTTCTATTCTATATGTATTTAAGTATTCATTTAAAATCATATATTTATACATTTACTAGTTGTCTATCATCTATAACACAAGTATTAAGTTACCTAGTCAACTAACAACCCTTGTATATAGCTACAAATTTGAGTAAAATTATAACAAACTAGCAATCGCCAGCGGCTCCGCCCGCGTAGAAAGCTCAAAACCGTAATATAGTCTTTTGCTAACTATAAAAATGGTTAAATTTGGTTAACCTTAAAAGCTAGACGTATGCTATCGCGGTCTTTTATTTAGAACATTAAAAGGAGAACAATTTTGTTATACATGATTTTTGAAAAATAATCTCAAGGACTACTGAACCAATTCGAAAAATTCTTTAAGTGTAAGATAGTCCATTTATCGAGGAAGGCCCATAGGCTATATAACATCATGCTAAGACGAATAGGAGAGGTGCAGCAAAAAAAATATTGCGAAAACGGGAAAATTTAAGGCTTTCCTTTACTTGCGTGCGCTAACTAAACGGAAGTTATTCAATAATCTCTTATAATTAACTCACGATAACTACTTTTATTTTAGTTTATGTTTAAAAAAAATAACCGAGAAAAACTCGGTCACCCGGGTACTTCATATAATGTAAGATATATTTTTTAATATGACCATTAACTTTTGAACTGAGAATATGCCGTTAACGGCTTTTACAGCTTTAACGGAAGTATTGTCGAAGGTGCAAATCCAAGTGATACCATGATGTGTGATGTCTTTAGGATGCCGGAAAGGCGTTAAAATGCTACGACCGACTGAACTCAGAAAACAGTAGCCTCGTCTTAGCTGACTAAAATCAAATTCAAAATCAAAATATTCTCTATTCAAATAGACTGTTTTCAGTACTTTTGAATCGTCAAATGTTTTACAGAAGCTACCACTGATTCGTAAGCTTGTCCTACCAAAACTAGCAAAAACCTCGGCAGATAATCTTTTTAACAATCGTTCGTTTTTTCATTTACGATGTATCAATCCGCAAATCTCTTTCCCTTTCGTTATTTAAGTTACAAACTAGAAAATATTTATCTTAACTAATCATATATTAGTAACATCTTTTCATCTATTTATTTTATCAAAATTAATTAATAGATTAAATAGTTAATTTTATATAAACCTTTTCTTTTTCTCTATATGACCCATACTGTTCCTGTTCTGTTTCTGTTCCTTCTATTACTCAAAGCTTGACTGGAAGATATCCCTTTTAAGGATAAGTCCGCCTTCATACATGTCCTTTTTTAATTTTTCTTTCTCTTTTTTAAATATATATATATATATATATATATATATATATATATATATATATATATATATATATATATATATATATATATATATATATATATATATATATAAGGAAAGAAATAAATAAATGTTCTTAAGACTCCTTAATTCCCTTTCATTTCTTCCCACGAGCATGTTCACGATTCAAATGCCAGGTTGCTCATGCTTAAAGACCACAAGAAACGGTTGTCCAGGGGTTAATACCTAACAATCGAAAGTAAAATAGAAAATATATAATGCTAAATGCAGAGTGGCGCTTTGACTAAACACAGTCATACCATCAGCGCTACACTACACGTCACACCCAGCCCTAGTTTTGCCTCATAGGAAGCACCCTTAAGACGATATTCCCCGTTACTGAGAAAGCTTCTGGTAATGTAAAAGATAGGTAGAGTAGCTACCTATCTTTTACATTACCAACATTCGGCAAAGCTTCTGCACTCATCCATCCCAGTAACGGTAAACTCTATTAGGGCTTAAGGCATGCAGTCAGTTAAAAAAACGATTTTCAAGAGCGCTTTAAGTAAAGGCTAAGATGGGGAGGTCAAGTACTTTATAGAATTTTACGTTCCACACGAATCTGGAGCAGGCGGAGGATCTCCGCTTGAATCGGTTCTGAAGTCTTTGGACCGTGAGCGACCTGACTTTGGAACGCTTTGACGTTCGCATAGGACGTTAGTAGTCCCTACATATTATGAAAGCTTGTGCAAAAAGTTTTTTGAGTTATGCATATTATATTAATATGATAACGCCCTTCTTATTTTTATTAATAATAGCCTAAAAAAACAAAATTACAAGACACTGACACGTGTTAATGTCAGCAAGAGACAGGTGTAACATATGTAGGTAATAGACACAGTATTAATCCAGTTAACTAAATTAATCCTTTAACGATATTTCTATTGCTATTTAATGATCTTTTAATTTAAAGCGTCAATGAATGTATATAACTATTCAGCTTCTGTTCTCGTTTGCAAAACTCGAACATAATCCTTGAATGGACTTAAGTCTAATTTTATAGTAGACTAGCTGTGCTAGTAGATTCGCCAGCATGGAAATTTGTGTCACAACTTTTTCTTTGAATTGAAATTTTGAACATAAAGGTAGTTATCGTGAGTTCATTATAAGAGATTTTTGAATAACTTTCACCGTTTATTTAGCGCACGCGGAACGCTTTAAATTTTGCCGTTTCTGTAATAGTTTTTTATGCTGCTGCTCTCCTATTCATCTTAGCGTGATGTTCTGCCTTCCTCGATGGAGTATCTCACACTCAAATAATTTTTCAAATCAGTCCGGTATTTTCTGAGATTAGCGCGTTCAAACAATCAGGCAAACAAACTCTTCAGCTTATATTAGTGTAGATTTTATCATCATTCTCCTTATCTCACTCTAAGTGGATAGCACAACGTTTAAAACATGTTGTTACATGTTTTGAGTAGTATTTTTACTAAACGATAGTGCAATTCTAACGGAAGGCTTAGGTTAATAGTACTTTACCATTTGATATAAATTGTGTTAAGAGGTTGCGCGGTTGTAAAAACTCGCCTGATAAGAGCTTTAGTCTTGGTTAGAGCTTTAGAGGGTGGTCTATTCTACTCAGCCCGATACCACATGGCTATAAGATACAAGTGTTCATATTTTTTTTTATTTATAGCAGGTATGTAATTTTTTCTAGTTCCATTAAACAACGCGTACTTTTATAGTGAATTTCAAAAATTTGGCTCAAATATATTAAAGAACGCTGTCCGAATAAAGCTTACTAACGGTGAAAATTCAGCGTTTTAGAAGTATTATGAGTTTGGCGCCGGTCGATATGACCTTAGGGCTGCCACCTTAAATAAAATCAAAATTATCTTTATTCAAGATTTTGAATCGTCAAGGACCATTTAAAATCTACCACTGGCCCAAAATGTTGCTCTTACTGCAAATGCTGAAATTATTGTTAAAATTGATTTATTCATTATATTCATTTATTTTTCGTTATTGGAACACTAACAAAAATGCACTTAAACTACACTTAAACATTAACAATATTGTATCCTGCATACAAGGACATCCTAACTTTCATGTGTACACTACATGTATACTTCTGGTGCTATACGCGACTCACAATTTTAACAAAAACTAAACATTTTAATTTATATTTAAAAAATTTCGAGCATGCGCCTGTAGTTTTAAACAGTATTGACACCCGCGGCTTTTTTTGTGCCAGCTTAATCCTTTAAGTATCCTAAATAATGCAATAATATTCACTGATTAAAAAAAATATATATCCTATCAATGTTACCCGTCGTTTATCCCGAAAGTTAGTCATCATTCTCTTGGCATTATCTAAGTGTAGTTATCTAAGTCGAAATATATTATAAAGATGTTGTCAGATGATTTGGCTAGGTATTTTACAACTAGCCGCCTGTTTGAAGTCCTTACATTAGTGTATTTTACGTAAACTCGCTAAGAAAGTGGGTAGTCTATTATACTCAACCGGACACCACGCGGTGGGTCAACTTATCTGAGTCGCCTTTTACCACACCTCGGTAAGAAAGAGGGTAGTTTTATTTTTACTGTATCGGATAACAAACGGCATAATTCTCAAAAGTTATTCTTTTTGTTATAGGTAATAACACACAACTGGTAAATATCGCAAGTTTAGTATTAAACTGACCGATTTCAAAATTTTAATTGAATTAAATACATTGTAATTCTTCTACGCCATCTATGAAACCACGCTACGAACTATTTAAAAAACTAGTGTTTCTCTCTCTTCCGAATTATGGTTGTCTTTATAACTATGAGTTTTGAAGACGCCACCTTAAGCTTTATTGCAATTTGCCACCAAATATATTTTATTACATTTGGTGACTTTAATATGAAACGTGAATATATTTAATTATTTATATAAATATACCAAGAATCGAAGAACCAGCAAATTGTTTTTAAATTCAAATTCAAATTACAAATATTCTTTATTTAAATAGACTTAACTGCTGGTTCGAAAAGCTGTCCTGCCGAGAAGAGCCAGCAAGAAACTCGGCGGTTACTATTTTAAACATATAATTCTTAATACTAGTTGCATATAGTCGTTTGTATCTATAGATAGTATTGTTCCTTGGTTATTGAACTCGCGTCCTCTGAGGCTTAAGGCAGGGTTACTGCTGCATAGCCCAACGTGAATAGCTAATAAAACTTTGAAAAAAGATATGTAAGAATAACCCGTGTTCGACAGCCCTAACGCTATCCAAAAATCAACAAATCCCGCGTTGTATGAGACGAAATGCTAATCGCCGTGACAAATCGATTTGTACGTAGATAACAATTAAAGTTATTATTGATGGCGAAAAATTTGAAATCGTTGGAGATTTTTTTTATTAATTATCTGTTTGTAAAAGTAACACGGTGATTTTTAATTGACATTTTGCTTGTTTATTCGCCGTGTGGTATCCGGCTGAATAGAATAGTACCAAACGCATTTCTTACCGAGGTAACGTCAAAGGCGACTAAGGTCAGTCGACCAACCATGTGGGTTTAATAAAATATACCAACCTCATTTCTTATTGAGGTGTCGTAAAAGGCGACTAAGGTAAGTTTACCCACCGTCTAGTATCCGGTTAAGTAGAATAGACCAACCTAATTTTTTACCGAAGTAGTCGTAAAATACGACTAAGGTAAGTTGATTTTGTTGGTCAGTCGACCCGCCGTGTGGTATCCGGCTGAGTAAAATAGACAACACTAATTTCTTACCGAGGTATCGTAAAAGGCGACTAAGGTAAGTCGACCAACCATGTTGTATCGGGTTTAATAGAATATACCAACCTCATTTCTTATTGAGGTGTCGTAAAAGGCGACTAAGGTAAGTTGACCCACCGTCTAGTATCCGGTTAAGTAGAATAGACCATCCTCATTTCTTACCGAGGTGTCGTAAAATACGACTAAGGTAAGTTGATTTTGTTTGTTGTAGTTATTACAAAATACATACAAACGGTCAACACGGTCAATTACTAATGCCCTTACATTAAATCTCTTTTCGCAATGAGAATATGCCGTTAGTTGTATCATCTAGAGCAGACCCCACTTAGAGTGGGATTAGGACAGGAGGATGATATAAAAGTCTCAATTCTGTATTTTTAATATGACTTTACCACACTTTTTGTTTTTTTGCTATTATATGCGAAGTTGCGGTCAATAGCTAACGCAGTCGAAGATTTTACAGCCCCATAAACTCCACAGAGGCGCCGGCACCTCCTGACTTTCCTAGAACTGTTAATAGCCATTTTATAACTTTATTGTTTATTTATTTTCCTTGGAAATGCGGTTTATAATAATTGTAATTAATTTGGATATTACGACCTAATTATTCGACGGCGGGACGATTGTCTTTTTTGAGGGGTTGTGTATATTTGTGTATATGTATTTGTGTTTTTTGTTTATTTCTTAATTGGAACATCTTTGTTTATTGTTTTAGAATAGAACAATCATTAAGTTAAATCTTGTTTAACACAGATTTTTTTGTTAATATGACGTGCATCGACCATCGTAACTTTAATAATTACTTTGTATATTACAAATTACGCCGTGTGGTATCCGGCCGAATAGAATAGTACCATCCTCATTTCTTACCGAGGTGTCGTAAAAGGCCACTAAGGTAAGTCGACCCGCCGTGTGGTATCTAGCTAAATTGACCACACTAATTTCTTACCGAGGTGACGTAAAATATAACTAAGATAAGTTGATGTCGGGCAGGCGGCCGGTCGTAAAATACGTAGCCAAATAATGTGACAACATATTTATAACATGTTGTGCCGACCCCAATTAGGGTGGTATAAGGGGCGGAAGAAGAAGATGGGTATATTACAAATTACAAAAAGAGAAATAAGAAAATGTTAGTTAAAATTTATTGGTTTAATTTTTATTTTTTTCTAATTATTTATAAAAATTTATTAATAACTATTATAAATAAGTAGTAATTAAATATCATTTTTGATATTTGCCTACTAAAACTGCTCTACTATTGTCTCATTTCATAGATTATCTGGCAGAGATCTCTGTCAAAGGGATAAGTTAACCTTTGTACACTTTTTTAATTAATCATGTTTTCTCTAACGTTTTAATCGTACATAAATATTCATAAATAATAAAATAAATTATTGTAATTATAATTTTTGAAAAAATTTACAGCCGAGTTCCTTATTGGTTCTTCTCGGTAAATACACGAACGAGTGATAGCTTCAATATCAAATTTGAATTTGGATTAAGAATCTTCGAATATAAACTACTGGTTCTTCAGAGTCTACAACCACCTATTATAAAACTCCAAAGAATAAGTTCGAAAAAAGTTCGTAGCAAATTAGAGAGGTTTGTTCACGCCTCATAAAATAGATAAAGGCGCTATTCATAGAATGGCCAACAAATAATAAATGTCACAGACTATAAATAAAGCGGCCAAACGTAATATACGACCTACTTTATTGACTACCGTTGAGTTTTGCCCGAATATATCAAACCTTTGGCCCAGGTAGCGGTTATGTTTAACTCTTAAAATTCATTCATTTATTTAATTTAAACATGGATTACAGAAAGTTAATTAATAATTTTAGAACATGTTTAGTCAAGTTTGAGACGCCATTTTTAAAAAAAATGACGATCATTTTTAGTAGTAGTGAGTAGAATAGACCAGACCCCCTTTTTACTGTGGTGTCGCAAAAGGCGACAAAAGGTAAGTTGACGTGATAAGAGCAGGAGAATGATGATAATGATGATGTGAACAATATATATATTTTTTACATACATATATAAAATTGTTATATATATGTATGTAAAAAATATATATGTTTTGCCATTGCAGCAGTTTAAAAACACAGTTAAAAATAGGCTGATACACAAAGCCTACTTTACTATTGAAGATTATTTAGAAGATAAGAATGTGTGGATATAGCTCTCTTTGAACCTGTACAAGACAGTAACGACTGAATGTAAATAGTATTAAGAATTATATTTTTAAAAGAGCAACCGCCGAGCTTCTTGCTGGCTCTTCTCGGTAGGAACAGCTGTCCGAACCAGCGGTAGAGTTGACGATTCAAAAGCACTCGTTTACAAGTTTATTTGAATAAAGAATATTTTGAATTTGAATTTGAATATACAACAAAAATGTAGAAGTTATGTCTATCTTAAATTACCAACGCGCTAGGACTATACAAATCATGCCCACGTGGAATGGTCCCAAGAATGCTGGCAGCGTTTTCGCGCTGAATCTCTAAGCTGATTCTTTGTGCGAAAAAGGAGCCAGCCCTCTTGTCACCTGAAAAGGCAATTAACCGAGGTAATTTTTAAATGTGTGCTTACAATGTATTTCTCGAAAAGGTGGAGGAATATTGTTCCAGCATTTGGTAGCTAGATATATCGGGGTATTTGACACATGTGTAGTGCAGAAGAATTATGATTATTAGATGTTAGATCGCCGGTGTTATATCGCCTAAGGATGGAATATCTACCACCGCCAAATCATCATCATCTTCCTGCCCTTAACCCACTCTAAGTGGGGTCGGCACAACATCTTATAAACATGCTGTCACGTGATTTGGCCGCTATTTTATGACCGGCCGCCTGCCTGACGTAAACTTACCTCTGTCGTATTTTACGACACCTCGGTAAGAAAGAGGGTGGTCTATTCTACTACACCGGATACCACACGGTGGGTCAATTTACCTTAGTCGCCTTTTACGACACCTCGGTAAGAAATGAAGTGTGTCTATTCTACTCAGCCGGATACCACACGGCGGGTCGACTTACCTTAGTCGCCTTTTACGACACCTCGGTAAGAAATGAGGGTGGTACTATTCTATTCAGCCGGATACCACACGGCGTATCTACCACCGCCAAATATTGCAACGATGGTGGAAAAACAAGGTTATGTTTAGGTATTTGTTTTTTTCTATTCTGTAATTACATGCATACAACGTATTTTATATTTCCATAGAACTCATTATTTATATCCGCTTTGTAATTATAAAAAAATGTTTACCTACTGTTATTATTTATAAGTTGTTTCAGCATATAACAATTTGCTTTGTTTATCATTGTTAACCTTCAATTGTCTTTTGTTTAAACATTGGGTCTACATAGATGATAAGAAACTTGAGGATTACATATTCAAATTCAAATTCAAAATATTCTTTATTCAAATAAACTTGTAAACAAGTGATTTTGAATCGTCAACTCTACTGCTGGTTCGGAAAGCTGTTCCCACCGAGAAGAGCCAGCAAGAAACTCGGCGGTTGCTCTTTTAAAAATATAATTCTTAATACTATTTACATTAAGTCGTTACTGTCTTGTACAGGTTCAAAGAGAGCTACATCCACACATTCTTATCTTCCAAATAATCTTCAAGAGTATAGTAGGCTTTCTGTATCAGTCTCTTTTTAACAGTGTTTTTAAACTGATGTAATGACAAAGCTGAAATTGATTGCGGAATTTTATTATAGAATCTTATACCAAAACCCACAAATGAATTACGTACTTTTGCAAGGCGCTTATATTCCATAAGCTAAACATGTCAAAAAATATTGTTTCAGTAAGCAAATTACACATTATTAATCTTATCTTTAATATTTAAATGAGTTAATCTTCTATGTATATATAAATATTTTCGGAATCTCGGAAACGGTTACAACGATTTTCCCTGAATTTAGCATGTAGGGATTTTGGGGGAGAAAAATCGATCTTGCTAGGTTTTATTATGAAAAAATTGTTTTATCTCTGTTTTTGGGCATTAAAAAATACTAAAATTTATATTGAATTGATTTTTTGCTATAAACTGTCAAGTCAGCGTAGTTTATTCGGGGTACGGGTGGTCGCGAGAAATGAAAATACCTAGGATCGAGCCCCACTGTATTATTTTTTTAATTGATAATTGCAATTTATCACACGCTTTTCGGTGAAGGAAAACATCGTGAGGAAACCTGCATATCTCTAGAGAATCCTAGAGATATGTGAAACCCACCAATCCGCATTGGAGCAGTGGTTGGTCTTAGCTCCAATCCTTCTCTCCAAAAACGAAGAGACGAGGCCTATGCCCAGCTGTAGGATAGTAACAGGCCGCTACTTACTTACTTACTAATTCTTGTTCTATCGGGTTTACTTCTACCCTGGACCTTTCCTTGGATAATTAGTTGTAAGATGTGATACTTATTATGGGCATTAAGTGGCCGAGATATTGGAGTATACGACCTTTCTGATCTTTTCTTAAGATCTCTGTGCCTTTGTCTAGTTTCTGAAGTATAGCGATGTTTCGCACTTTCTGCGCTTAAGATATTGGAGCTTACTATTAACAGTTCTTAAGATCTCTTTTCTTGTGTCTAGTTTCTGAAGTATAGTGGTGTTTCGTACTTTCTGCGCTTAAGATATTGTAGTTTACTATTAACTGTTCTTAAGATCTCTGTGCCTTTGTCTAGTTTCTGAAGTATAGCGATGTTTCGCACTTTCTGCGCTTAAGATATTGGAGCTTATAATTAACTTTTCTTAAGATCTCTTTGCTTGTGTCTAGTTTCTGAAGTATAGTGGTGTTTCGTACTTTCTGCGTTTAAGATATTGTAGTTTACTATTAACTGTTCTTAAGATCTCTGTGCCTTTGTCTAGTTTCTGAAGTATAGCTATGTTTCGCACTTTCTGCGCTTAAGTTATTGGAGCTTACTATTAACTGTTCTTAAGATCTCTATGCTTGTGTCTAGTTTCTGAAGTATAGTGGTGTTTCGTACTTTCTGCGTTTAAGATATTGGAGTTTACTATTAACTGGTCTTAAGATCTCTGTGCCTGTGTCTAGTTTCTGAAGTATAGCTATGTTTCGCACATTCTGCGTTGAAGATATTTATACCTTTTTCGATACACCTACATTTCAAACGCTTCTATCTTTCTTCTCATCGCTTCCGTGAGTATCCAAGTTTAAGCTCCATATAATAACACAGGGAAATACGTCCCTAATACTTAAATATTTTAACGCCATGCGCCAAATTAAAAGTCTGTCAACCCCGCGGCACTTTTATCCCATTTTGAAGTACCGTCCTTTATTTCCCCGTCAATACGACAAACGGTATTGCTTTTGCGAATTTTTTTTAGGCCACATTAACGACGCTATTCATCTATTGTTACGGGGGGTCTAATAGACCCTTGTTGCGATTTTTTCGTCCGACACAGGTGACTGCGGGTTAAAAGGGGTTTGTTGCATTGTTGCTATTTATTAGGGAATAAACTAATAATGCGTTCATACAGAATAGTGGCTGTATTAGTGTATTGATCTTTTTGTAGTTTGCGTCATATTTGGTCACGAATATGGCAATAAAATGACTAACAATAAACTTTATAAAACTTAAACTATTTTCATTAAGGTTGTCAATATTTTTGGTATGATCTTTTTTATTTAGCGTCATACTTTGGTCATTTTAAAAATAAATGAATTCACTAATAATAAACTTAACTAAACTATTTTTATTAAAAGTGGATATTATTTTTGTTACGATCTTCGTTGTATTTTGCGTCATATTTGGTCAGTTTAAATGAAAATAAATAAGTAACAGTAAATTTAATTAACAAACTATTATCACAAAAAGTTGTTAATATTTTTATTCTGATCATTTTGTACTTGCGTCATACTTTGTTTATATCTTAGGGAAATAACAATGAACTTAAATGATTATAAGTCCGCCTTTATATATGTGCTATTTTTTTTTATTCTTTTCTAACATTATGTGTATACGTATGATATAATTAATAAAATAAATAAAATCAACAAAAAATTGTTTTATTTTATCACCCTTAAATTTTTTAATTAAGATTTAAGCAATGCTAGACTCAATTTGCAGTCCTGTCCAATCAATTAGTGTTTTTGACACTATTTATGCCATGTAGTATCCGGCCGAGTAGAATAGACCACCCTCATTTCTTACCAAGGTGTCGTAAAAGGCGGCTAAAGTAAGTCGACCCGCCACGTTTTATCCGGTTGAGTAGCATAGACCCCACTTATTTCTTATCCAGGTGTCGTAAAGTACGACTAAGGTAAGTTGACGTCGCGCAGGCGGCCGATCGTAAAATACGTAGCCAAATCACGTGACAACATGATTACAACATGTTGTGCCGTCCCCAATTAAAGTGGCATAAGGACATGAGGATGATGACAGTATTGCAGTGCAGTATCTAGAACTTTCACATATTTTTCTTACATTCAATAAACTGTGATAGCCCAGGGGTGACATTTTCAGAAACCGTGCGACTCTTGCAAGAGGGTCACGGGTTCAAACCCTAAGTTCAAACAGACACCAATGTGTTATTGCTAATCAAACGTATGTGTCTAATTGATAATTGCAATTTAACTCACGCTTTTCGAATAATTTATTGAATTAGGCGTTACTTTGCGGAGGTCCATAATACAAAAGTAATGAGAATATTATTTTGCTATATTCCGCGATAAAATTTAATTATAAAATAAATATAATTATATTTATTTTATTTATTTATATAATTTATTTATATAATTATATTTATTATAATTATATAAGTATAAAATAAATAGCAATAAATTTTAATATTTTATCGTGGATTATAGCGAAATAATATTCTCATTACTCTTATACACGCTTTTCGGTAAAGGAAAACATCGTGAATATCTTTAGAATATACTGAGGATATGTGTAACCTTAAAAAGCAACGCAACCAACACTTCGGAGAGGTCTATACCGAACAGTGGGATAACAGACCGTTATTTTGTCGCCACTGACTTCCGCTTTGTATTTTATAGCAACAAAGTCATGAAACAAGAGTATCGCGCCCTTTTTAATTAAAATGGTGGCAATACTGTGCCGTTGTTGTTTCCGGTTTAGTCTTTCTATTGATAAAACGTTTCAGTGACAGTCAGTCTTTGTTCGTCATTCAAAGGAAGTGCATCTCGGAACGGGAATTGTGGTATTCCTATTATATCTTGTTATTGTATATAGTGTGCGTTAACAGTTACTTTAGTTTTTATTGATTTCCATTCATTATCTGACAGTAAAGCCATCAAGGTTTATCAGGATATTAAAAAAATATCTCGGCGCCATAGCAGACGTTCCCATTGCCAAAATCGAGTGGCCAAGGAAACGCAAGTCACCTAATACATTTAACCCATCGTCACAGAATATGCTTACTCATCCATCCGACAAATGGTAGCGACGTGTGACGTCTCACTCCGGACCTGTCAAAATATTTTGAATTTTGGAAGATTCATTGAGATCTAACCAAATTATTAAGTAAACACTTCAAATCCATTAGGGTTATTTCTTTAGAAAGGAATATATCATCATTCTCCTGCCTTTTTCCCACTGTAAGTGGGGTCGGCACAACATGTTATAAACATGCTGTCACAAGATTTGGCTGCGTTTTTACGACCGGCCGCCTGCCAGACGTCAACTTACCTTAGTCGCCTTTAACGACACCTCGGTAAGAAATGAGGCTATTCTATTTAGCCCGATACCACACGGCGTTTAGAAGGGAATATATCTGTACTGATATATATCGCACACTTAGTATTAAAGTGACCTAATTAAAAAAAAAAATTTCGCAAATTATAATAAAGCGAAGAGTAACGCCTTTAAAAGTCTTTTAAAGAGTTAAGAGAGTTTTTTTATTAGTAGCATCTTTTCATCTATTTATTTTACCAAAATCAATTAATAGATTAAATAGTTAAATTTATATAAACTTTTTCTTTTTTCTCTATATGACCCGTACTCTCTTTCTTATTTAATTCTTGTCCTTTTCCTTCTATTACTCAAAGGTTGACTAGAAGAGATCCCTTTTAGGGATAAGTCCGCCTGAATACATATGATTTTTTAACGTTGTAAGTAAAATACGAAGCCAAATTATGTAACAACATGTTTATATGCTTTGCCGACCCCACTTAGGGTGGGATAAGGGCAGGAGGATGATATGAGCGATATAGTAACAGTATAAAGTGGAAAACTTATAACAAACGGAAAAACAGTAGCGTTTTAGTTCTAAATATGTATATATTAATCATCTATACACAATCAAATAAACAATAAAATATAAAAGCAATTTTCTCTACGCATTAAGGATAATAGACAATTATTTTTTACCTATTTCCAAAAGCAAACTATATTGTCTATGGTATAAGGACGCAAACACGTGCAGGTAAACTCAAACATGTCAAACCATAAAGGGACTAACAAGGTGGATTTTAATTATTTTTAAATCAGCGTTAATTCTGTTTTTTTTTACGACGGAACCTTTGTAGAGCGGCGTCTTTATGTTCTTCGTTTGTATAATCTGTGAAATGGCATGTTAGCGCCATTTTAGGCGGATCTTTTTTTAATTATATTCGATATTCGAATGTTTCCGGCCATTCTTGTAATTCTAACGGCCACCCAAGATAATGTGTCATTAGGCGATTAATTTGTCAGTGTAATTTTTAAGGACTATATGTAAAAGAAAAAATCTATAAGGACAAGGACATAAGGATATAAGGACAAGAGAGAGATGACTATCATAAAAAAAGATTGTGACCAAGTTAGAGCCGACTGTAAGCTGTAGCGTGACATCTCCTCCTGCCCTTATCCCACTCTAGGTGGGGTCAATACAACATGTTATAAACATGTTGTCACATGCTAAGCTTTAAGATTCGGCTAGGTATTTTAAGACCGGCCGCCTGCCTGACATCAACTTACTTTTCTAATCTACTAATCGTCTTTTACGACACCTCACTAAAAAAGAGGGTGTTCTATTCACATCTGGATACCACACGGAGGGTCAACTTATCGCAGTCGCCTTTTACAACACCTCAGTAAGAAAGAGGGTGGTCTATTCTACACAACTGAAAACCACGTGGCGGGTCAACATACTGCAGTCACCTTTTACGACACCTCAGTAAGAAAGAAGGTGGTCTATTCTACACAGCTGGATACCACACGGTGACTCAACTTACCTTAGTCGTTTTTACGACACCTCAGTAAGAAAAAGGCTGGTCTATTCTCTCTCTCGGTCGTTTCTTGATTAATGAAGATCGTGGTCTTGACTCTATTCTCGAGTGAATAAATTTTTTCCATCGGCTATATTAGCGGCCACCGTTGCCTCATAGAAGTATTTCAATGTGCAAAACTGGCTCTTGGTTTTTGCCTTTTTGTGGTCTATTCCACTTAGCCGGATAACACACGGCGTAAGATCATAGCGTGACGAATATCACATAATGGCGTACGTTTTTTTACATGATTTGTGTAACGCAATGCGAATTACGGACGCACAATGGGATGTCATTATACAGATTTGCGGCCATTTGTCAATTGACTTCGCCTTGGTATATTTATGATACACATGTTCCCAATGATTATGATTAAGATGTTGGTTTATCATGATTAGACGCTTTATATTTGTGTAATGTAGGCCTTAAATTCAAATTCAAATAATTCTTTATTCAAATTGGCTTTTACAAGCACTTTCGAATCGTCAAATTACAATGAAGCTACGACTGGTTCGGAAAGGTGCTCTTACCGAGAAGAACCAGCAAGAAACTCGGCGGTCACTCTTTTCAAAATTAAGTATTACAATAATGTCTTAATTAATTAAGACTGTAATGAAGAGTGAATTGTGACTGGCCCGTTGGCGCAGTGGGTAGTGACCCTATCTTGAACTCCGCGGGTCGCGGTTTCCCGCCGAGGGCCAACATTTTCTATAAATGAATTTGTTGGTCTTCGAGTCTAGGTGTATATTTGTATTTAAGTATGTATTTAAAAAATAAATAAATATATATTCACCAGTTGTCTGTCACCCTTAATACAAGTATTAATTTGCTTACTTTGGGGACGGACGACCGTGTGTGTAAGTGTCCATGTATGTATTATTTATTTATTAAGAACAAATTAAAAATTTTACAATATAATCTAGTGCGTAGCTGGTCGCAATTTTAATCCAAGCTTTCTTATCATCAACATAGTCCTCAGTATAGTAAGCTTTATGGATAAGTGTATTTTTAATTGCTTTTTTGAACTTGTGTCAGTAATTATGAAATAAACATACGGGTCACATCGCGTTATAATTGATTACCTTATGAATCAGTATGAATCCTCAGTATTATTCATACCTCAGTATGAATCGCGAAAGTTTAAAATCTACTTGTGTCAGTAAGGCAAGTCCAAAATACATTGTGGAATTTTATTATAAAAATGTATACCGAGGCCCACAAACGATCTACGAACTTTCTGAAGCCGTATCCTGGGTATTAGCGTAGGTGACAGTAACCCTGCCTTCAGCTCCACAGGTTCGCTTCGATTTTAGCTTTGCAGTTCAAAATACTATGAAAAGGAGTTTGATACAGAAAGCCTACTATACTGTTGAGGATTCGTATAAATACTTGGTAAACCTCCACCAC
The DNA here is from genome assembly GCA_947086495.1 of Morpho achilles. NCBI lineage: Eukaryota > Metazoa > Arthropoda > Insecta > Lepidoptera > Nymphalidae > Morpho > Morpho achilles. The sequence continues at coordinate 3,928,182 of CAMTZB010000008.1, read as the reverse complement.
CGCCACCACAAAAACAAGTAATACACACGTTCGCTACAACAAAATCACCAATCGGTTCGCTCCGCAACCGAAGCATCACTTTGTCGTGAAACCGTGCATGTATCGCGTATGAAATTGGATAGTCCACTTTACTCGTATAGTAGTAGTAGTAGTAACGGCCTGTTACTATCCCACTGCTGGGCATAGGCCTCTTCTCTCCGTTTTTGGAGAGAAGGATTGGAGCTGAGACCTACCACGCTGCTCCAATGCGGATTGGCAGGTTACACATATCCCCAGAATTCTCTAGAGATATGCAGGTTTCCTCACGATGTTTTCCTTCACCGAAAAGCGTGTAATAAATTGCAATTATCAATTAGACACATAAGTTTTACTAGAAAACCCATTGGTGCCTGCCCGGGGTTTGAACCCCAGACCTCCTCGAAAGAGGCGCACGGTGTTACCGCTGGACTACCACAGCTTTACTCGTATATTTAGCATTATATATTTACTTTATCGCTGATTATCTATACCTAGATATTACGCCGTGTGGTATCCGGCTGAATAGAATAGTACCACCCTCGTTTCTTACAGCGGTGTCGTTAAAGGCGTCTAAGGTAAGTGGACCCGCCGTGTGGTATCTGGCTGAATAGAATAGACCAACCTCATTCTTACCGAGATGTTGTAAAAGGTGACTAAAGTAAGTTCACTCACCGTGTGGTATCCGGTTTAGTAGAATAGACCACCCTCTTTCTCACCGAGGTGTCGTAAAATACGTCTGAGGTAAGTTAACGTCTGGCTGGCGGCCGGTCGTAAGAACGCAGCCAAATCATGTGACAGCATGTTTATAACATGTTGTGCCGACTCCACTTAGAGTGGGATAAGGGCAGGAAGATATGATCTATACCTAGATATTATAAAACAAGTCCACAAAAGCTGTCTGTCTGTCTATAATCGATTTTCTCCAAATCTACTGCGGTAAATTTTTGTATGGTTTTTATTAAAAGGTAGTGCGATTTTCCGGAATGTTTAACTTAACAGTACCTTTCTGTTTTATGTAAATTGTGTATTTAGAGATCGCGCAATTGTAATAAATCTTGCCGCCGGGATTTTTACTTTAGCAGAGATACACAAAACTACTTTAGCAGAGAAATACAAAAATACTACATAAAAGTCCGCGATAGCGTGTCTCTATCTCTTGTGGTTAACTCACAATAATTACTTTTATGTTCAAAATTTCAATTATGGAATTTTTTTGTGATTTACTGACAAGCTGCTGGCACAGCTAGTATCAAAATAATTTTATTATTACTTTCGAATTATGGATCTTTGCAAAGTAACGCCTAATTCTATAAAATTATATAAAAGAAGTCTTAATAAAAATTTACATCAACGCTGTTTATGTTGAAACCTGAATAAGCTATAATCTGTAGTACAGAGTAGATAAAAAAAATATGTATTCACCAAACCATAGAGAATTATTCAACCCTGTTTTATTGAATGCGCTCGCCCTTGCGTGCTTGATGTGATTATTAACTGTTTTTGGATTTTGTATTTGGACGCATATGCCGTTACGGATTAGTATAATATCTGTGTCGGGTATCACCGTTGGAAATACAGTGATTTTTATGTTATTTCACTCAAAGTGTATTTTATTTAAAGTTTAAGTGAAATACAATAGTATTTAAAGTTTCTATCTTTTGTCTCTGGATATAATATGATATAATGTGGAGGTTATCTTTGCTATAAAACATTCGGGCAAAGTGAGAGAGGATCACAATCTTAGAACTATCATCATCCTTCTGCCCTTATCCCACTCTAAGTGGGGCTGGTAAATCATGTTATAAACATGTTGTCAATGGATTGGGCTACGTATTTTAAGACTGGTTGCCTGCCTAACGTCAACTTACTTTAGTCATATTTTATGACAGCTCGGTAAGAAAGAGGGTGGTCTATTCCACTCAACCAGATACCACACGGCGCGACAACATTCCTTAGTCGCCTTCTGTCGTAGAAGGCCTTTACCCTTTACCTTAGTAAAAATGTGGGTAGTCTATTCTACTCAGCCGAATACCACTCGGTGGGTCGACATACTTTAGTCGCCTTTTACGAAGCCTCAGTAAGAAATGAGGGTGGTCTATTCTACTCAGCCGGATACCACTCGGTGGGTCGATATACTTTAGTCGCCTTAAACGACGTCTCAGTAAGAAATGAGAGTGGTCTATTCTACTAAGCCGGATACCGCACCGCATTTGAAACTATATGATATTCGAATTAGGATTATACGTATACTACTTTAGTCTTACTCCTTCAAGTTGCGATACGAACAAAGTAAATTTATTTTTAGAATATTTCTGGGATATGTTTAAGTTACCAATCTGTATTTGTTAGAGTGGTGGGTCTATCTAATCCCCAACTGGAGAAAGGAAAGACCCCTAATTTTTTTTAATTCCCCTTTGAATATTTCTTTCATGCTGTGGGAGCCCAGCGGTAATACCGTCCGCCTCTTTCGAGGAGGTCTAGGGTTCAAACCCCGGGCAGGCACCAATGAGTTTTCTAGTAAAACTTAAGTGTATATTTGATAATTGTAATTTATCACACGCTTTTCGGTGAAGGAAAACATCGTGAGAAAACCTGCATATCTCTAGAGAATTCTGGGGATATGTGTAACCTACCAATCCGCATTGGAGCAGCGTGGTAGGTCTTAGCTCCAATCCTCCTCAAAAACGGAGAGAAGAGGCCTATGCCCAGCAGTGGGATAGTAACAGGCCGTTACTTACTTTTTTTTATTTCTTTCATTGCAAAAGTAACGGCCTATTAATATCCTATAGCTTGGCATGTCCGATGGGAATTGGTAGGTTATAAATATTCCTAGAATTCTCTAGCAATATGCAGGTTTCCTCGCGACGTTTTGCAAAAAGAGTGTAATAAATTGTACCTATCAATAAAACACATCATTACAAGTATTAGTAGAAAACTCATTGCTACCTGACCGGGGTTTGAACCCATGACCCTAAAGAGCAGCACGGTCTCACAGCTGGGCTGTCACAGCTTTCATCGTAAGCACCGCACTTGAAGATAAGAAAAGAAATATTTTGAAAAAGAAGGAAGAAACAAACATAATTTAATATTGAAATACAGACGAAAATTAAAAAACATGAACCAGAACAGAATTTTACGTCTAGCATTTTTCTTCCTATTTTAAACTGAAAATAGAAACGGAAGTATTCGTGTAATTTTTTACACATAATTTAGACTCTATAGCCATCTTTGCCTATCCCAGATAATTAAAAAAACAGTTGTCAAAAATAAAACCCAACATGGCGGGAGCGTATTCGTTCGATTTTTTCAAAACTCCAAAGCCACAAACGGAAAGGAATAATATAAAAAGCTCGCGTGTCTTTTGCCGGCACATAGCTGGTACATGGCCAGTATAATTGTACATAATACCTATGTATTGTAACGTAATTTGCGTCTGCGCTCCGCGTCTAATGACAGGGCGCGTAGCACGCATGCGCGGCCCACACAGGTTGATTCTTATCACGGATTAATCAAATCGATTTTATATCGATTCTACATCGAATATTCGATTTTAATATTTAAAATGATTTCAGATTTTTGTTATATCTAAATATAAAAAACTTATGATTTGCTATAAATTAGAAAACTTATTTTGGATAAGTTTGCATTTTGCTATAATCCGCGATATGGTAAATGGAAATACATATTATGCTAAATGTAGAGTGGGTCTTCCGTTTCTATATCTGATGCATGCAGGATTCGTAAAAACACACGTACAAACCTCCATTATTGGCACCACAATACACAAGAAATACACACGTCTACTATCACAAACTCAACAATCGCCCTGCAACCGAAAGATTATCAGGAGATTGACTCCACGACAAAATCGCAAATAGGCTTTGCGTTTTATTGCTGTATCAGGTATGAAATTGGATAGTCCAGTAATTTATAGAATTAGGCGTTACTTTGCGGAGGTCCATAATACAAAAGTAATAATAAAATTATATTTTGCTATAATCCTTCATCGCGTATTATAGCACAATAATTTTATTATTACTATTGGATAGTCTAGTCTATATTTTGCATTATTTATATTTGCTTGAAGCTGTGATAGCCCAGCGGTGACACCGTGCGACACTTTCGTAGAAGTCACGGGTTCAAACCACGGGCAGGCACCAATAAGTTTTTCTATTAAAACTTATGTGTCTAATTGATAATTGCAATTTAGCGTGAGGAAACCTGCGTATCTGTAGAGAATTCTAGGGATATATGTAGCCTAACAATTCCCATTGGAGCAGCGTGGTAGGTCTTAGCTCCAAACCTATGCACAACAGTAGGATAATAACAGGCTGTTACTACTACTATACTACTACTATATATTTGCTTAATCGTGGATTATATAAAAAATAATTTCATTATTACTTTTGTATTATGGATCTCAGGAAAGTAATGCCTAATTCAACAAATCTGCTAATATAATAAAGCGTAGTGTGTTGCGACGCTTTGGAAAGACGTAAAAACAATCGCGTTTCCTCCCGCGGACGTGATTGAAGTCGTCTATTTAGGTACATTCGGCCATAGATAAAACATTTTTTTTAGATATTAATGTCAAAGCAACGCAAAAAAATATTTAAAATATTTCTGACTGGTTGAAAAATACTTTTAAATGATAAACATTATTTTTGTACCTAGGTAGTTGACTGCGACAAATTTTGCAGTTTCACAACAACCGGATGTACAAAATGAGTACCACAAAGCGCTGTAACTCCACAATACTGACTGACTGTAAAACATACAAAGGCAACATCAAATAAGTTAGGATGTCATACGCATGTTCATCATCCTCCTGTCCTTATTCCACTCTAAGTGGGGTGGGGACAACATGCTATAAGCATGTTATAACATAACGTATTATACGACCGGCCACACGGCGGGTCGACTTACCTTAGTCGTCTTATACGACACCTCGGTAAGGAATGAGGGTAGTCTATTCTATTCAACCGGATACCATACGATGTTGCTGCAATCTTTATTAATTAGTAGTATTTTCTCTGCATATTTAAGTAAACTGTTTCATTATCTTACTTTAAGCCTTAAAATTTACTTAAAACCAACCAACTTGATACCAACAACGTGATCAAATCAGAAATGAGGAGATCCGTAGAAGAACCAGAGTTACCGACGTAGCTCAGCGGGTCGCGAAGCTGAAGTGGCGATGGGCGGGGCACATAGTGCGGAGAACCGATGGACGTTGGGGTCTCAAAGTGTTGGAATGGCGACCCCGCACCGGAAAGCGCAGTGTCGGAAGACCCCCTACTAGATGGACAGAGGACCTCAAAAGGGTCGCGGGGAGCCGCTGGATACAAGCGGCACAAAATCGTGTGTTCTGGAGATCCCATGAAGAGACCTTTGTCCAGCGGTGGACGTCCATCGGTTGAAGAAGAAGAAGAACCAACTTTACCTATACAAAACAATCATTTGTTATACTTTGACTTCAACTTACCTTGGTAGCTTTTTACGACACATCGGTAAGAAATGAGGGTGGTCTATTCTTCTCAGACGGATACACGGATTTAATATAGCATATTCCACATGATGGAATATGCTGTATTAAATAGAAACTAATGAAGCGTAAAATAATTTAAATATAACTTTTAATTTATCTGTCTATCATATCACAATTGCATGTTTTTTTAAGGTAATAAATTCAATAAAATGTAATGACGCAATGTGGTATAATTCATATTCCTGAGTTCTTATTGTTACCACGACCTACTTAACGTTATAAATTAAGATATTTTTAAAGCTTATTGTACTCTGGAGCGGTCGGCGCCGCAGCTTTCAACTAGGGATGCTACTTATTGCCAGGATTTATCAAAACCAAAGTCGAGACTTTAATCATATTTTATCTACTCTGATACTATAATACAAAGATTATAAAACTGAAACCAAAATTCTTGTGACAAACATTACGTACAGACAAAAATAGAAAATTTAAAAGTTTTGTTAAGATACAGGTCTTGTATGGACATTTGTATATTGATATAACTTTTTAATCATAACGATACACCTATACAACCTCCAGCTGTATGTGGATTTTAAGTTATCTACAAATATCCCATTGCGAAACTCTTATGAAAAATAATATACAAAAAATAAATATCATAATAAACTGCATGAATTTATATGTTTAAAAGTCATCATAATTTTACAATATATACAAAATTAGGTAAATATCTTTTAAGAATTTCTCTAAACGCCTATTCATTTTTAGCACTATAAACACTGACGAAACTGTATGTAAGAATAAATATATTTTTTTTATTTTCTAGACTCGGTATTTCGTTACAACCCTACATACAACGCCTACGCGCCGGTCCCCTTCACACGCACCTGTCTCTGTCTAACGCAATGTCAACTCTCACTTTCAGAGTTTGACAGATTGAATTGGAGTCTAGTCTTGAAATTTTTAAGCACAATAACCTTTGCTTAGATATTCTAATTTTATATGTACTACATTCTATTATATGTAGGAGGCCTATAGTAAATCAAACTTAATCAGTCTACAAAAAAGTTTAAATTAAGTGTAAGATATATGCTGTATCCAGCAGAGGAACTCTATTGTTTTAAGAAAGAGAAAGAAAAGTTCCAGAAGTCTCCTCCTTCTTCTATTTATCGATGTCCTGAAAACCCATTTACATCCAGTTTGTCCGGTCTTGTACATCTGATTATCGTAAGTTATTGGCTCTCATGTCAGCATTAATGATCTCAAGCCAGCGCTTATTTCTTCACAGAATTTCTTGCAGAAACGCTATATGGCGCTTTTCAAAGATGTCTGCCAGTTCACTACAGCGCCCAGTGAGAGATCCAATATTCCAAGTGGCAAAGCGGATCTTTAGTACTAACGTCTTTGACCGCGCCCATACCTTGTAACCTTGCCAACCTTTCACAGATTTAGGGCGATATCCCTGCGCGTCATTAACCGGCAAACCCTAGCCGTTATACCATTCCTTTGACTTCTTTCCCTTTTTAATTTGGCTGTCACAATTTGCATAAAACTAGGATAGCTACTGCCGTCTGACCTCTGCAACCTCAGAAGAGGCAGTGTTGTTATCATAGCCTCATCCGTCTGTGAGGTTAACTTGGTCCATCAAGATGTTGGTAAGATCCCTTACATCCCAAAGGTTCCAAAAGAACATAGATTTTTCGAGCTCTCTCTCTCTCTCTTTCAACCCATGGGCGTCAATTGCTGGATATAGGTCCACAAGTTCTTGTGCCGCTTAGATTCAACGGCACCCAGCAATCTCTTTGTATTTAACAGTCCACCCCGTAGGGGGTCTACTGACGCCGCGTTTCTTGTGGAGTCATCATACTAACACCTTAAGACCCCAACGCCCATGGGGACGTAGAGACCATCTTTACGCACTATATGCTCTGCCAATCGCCACTTTGGCTTCGGGGCACACAGAGCCACTTCGGTGACTTTGGTTCTTCTACGGATCTCCACATTTCTTATTTGATAGAGATACTCCGAGCATAACTCGCTCCATCGTCCAGTCTTTATCGTGTCTGAAAAGGTATATGCTTATATCAACATATCATTTTGCTATAGCAGCACGTAAGATAGACTTCAATAGCTCCTGACCTCCAATTCCTCGAATGACGCGTCAGTAGTGATCTCGGAGTTAATAAATGATATTAGTACATTTATACGGTAAGTGACAAGTAAAGATGACTGGATGATTTCTTGAACCCGTCGGTACAAGTGCGGCCAAAAATATGTCACATCTTTACGATTTTTGTATGACTTAATTTTTTATTAAAACTCATTTGATTAATTAATTATTGACCAAGTGGCTTAAGGTCCATTATCGTGATCTGAACGTGAAATCAGAGTATCTGAAATTTTTCCTGAAATAATCGGATGTTTAAAATACAAACTTCATTTAAGATTAGGCTTCTTTCTCTAGGTAAAACTGCTTGGAAACCAAAATTCTCAGTTAAAGATATTTAATTATATTACTAGTTATTATTGGAACGTCGTTGGCAGTAACTTTCAGGTTAAAATCCCTAAATTACGTACTCTAGTTCATAAAAGAAAATGAGATTTTTTATTCTTTATGTTCAACACTATTTCATTAGGGTCTTAGGTTCGCGTAGCAGGTAAACGAAAATACAGAAGTACGCATTTATTATATTACTATCGTGAATAAAAAAAATTTTAATCGGTATGACCCCACTTCAAGTGGGATAAGGGCAGAGAGTGATAATGAATGATGAATTTTAAATCGGTTTATACATTTAGTGGCCTATGGTGTACTAACTATACTCGCTGACACAGCATTTATAGATGAAATCCCATTGTGCTTTTCAAACCATGAATATTGTCTCTATTCTGTAGACAATAAGATGGATATTAATATACATGTTTTTTATTAACTCATTGAAAGATATTAATTAGTGATGTAGGTATATCCCGGCTACCTGGCATTTGAGAGTTTGACTTTTCGATGCCTTCATCTATATTTTTCACAAGCTGTACCTGCGATTTCGTCCACCTTAACTTAATGTTTAAATACCCTCAATTGTGTTTCAAAATAATCTTTATTCAAATAAGCTCTTTCAAGCACTTTTGAATCGTGAAGGATCATATGATTAATTAATGAAGCTACTACTGATTCAGAATGTTGCTCTTACCGAGAAGAACCAGAAAGAATCTCGGCGGTCAATCTTTTAAACATTTTCAATTTAACATTATTAAACCGCAGTCTTGTATGAAGCTGAAAGGATTTTCAAATCCAGGCTTTTTTATCATCCAAATAATGTTCAATTTTGTAATATGCTTTACGTATATCTCTTAAACTTAACTTAAACCTTTCTGTAGACTGGTCTAGTATGGATTGCGTAATTTTATTGTAGAAGCGAATACCGAGAACGTTGAATGAGTTGCTAACTCTGCTAAGTCGCGACACAGGTATCATAAGCTTTTTGTAACCTCTCGTATGTGCCTTAATCAGAATTTCTTATTTTCAATAATAATTTCATGTCGTAGAAGACGTTATCCATATTTTAATGGAATGTGATCGAAACCGCGTATTGAGATGTAAAATGTATTCTTTCTTTGATTCTCTATTATGGATAACTTCATAGTCTTTCACACTTCTGGAACTATCTGTCACTGTCGTTGTTACTGTCGTTAGATTAAGTTTTAGTTTTAAGTAAAAATGGTCTCCATTGAAAACCAGCGCTGAGGTACTCCTCAACTTAAGCTGAATGGTGGTCCAATTTGTAAAGTCACATTTCTGTATATTTGTCTTAATTTTATTTAATTTTTCATCTTCTTTCTATTAATTTACTGTTATTTACTTTACTGTTTTGTTAATTTACTGTGACGTTATCAATAAAAGGTTTTTGATTTGATTTGATTTAAAGTATTAAGTAATAATAAAAGGCTACTCTCAACTGGTGGTATAAATATTACTTTAGCTGATCCACTATAAACCACTGCAAATATTTGAGTTAAATTGTATAATGAAGCATTAGGTATAAGGTCTAGTAGTGGATAAATTTAGCGGCCTAAACAGAGCGACATAGTCGGACGAAACTAAGCTCTTAAATAAAGATTTTAAAAAAACATTCTTTAACAATTTCTTTAACTTCATTTCTTTAACAATCTAAAGAAATCAGTTCTGCCACTTTTGAAACACATTCAAACTACTGCTGTAAAATAAATTGTATTAGAAAAATTGTTCCTGGGTGACCAAATTTTGCTCGGTATTTTTTAAAAGATGATATTAATAATAAAGCCACAACTTATGAACAGCTTTCTCTAAGATTGTTGTTAGTAGTATTAAATATTATTTCTTAATCTATGTTAGTATTATTAGCATTAGTATATATTGGGGACCCCTTTCGGGCGTCTTCCTGCTGTTGCCACATGGTTCTCTTTTTGGCAATGTTGACCCAATTTTTTCCAGCAGTTTGGTTGATATTATAGACCCGCCGCATTTTTAAGAAAAAAGGTCTAGTAATATCTCGGATTTCAATCTGGGTATTTTTACTTTTTTTGTCCGATCGTTCCCAATTGAGCTACTACAACTTTACAAATGGCGGCAAAATTAACCTTTGTATTCTGTTAATATATTAGCAGTTTCAAAATGTCTTAAAACAGGGATAAATTATATTTTTTTTAAATGAAACCTAGCTAGATCGATTTATCGCCCTCGAAACGCCCTACGTACAAAGTTTCATGAAAATCGTTGGAGTTATCGTCTAAATTCAGATCCAACCTATCCTACTCCTGCTAATATTATAAATGCGAAAGTTTGCGGGTATGGATGTGTGTTTGTACTCTTTCAGGCGAATTCAGCAGATTCGCTAACCAATATTGATTAAATTTGGCACAATTATACCTTGTACACCGGATTAACATATAGGCTATAGAAATCCTGTTAATTCTACAGGAATAGGATGACATTGAAAAGCGCCATCTATTATCAACCTATCAAAAACAGTCCACGCGAACGAAGTCGCAGGTAAAAGCTAGTTTTTTTTATATATACAAGATTAATTCATTTAGGTATTAAAGAATAAAGATACTGAGATAAAAAAATACCGAATAAAACTCGCTAGAAAAAATACGTTTAATTACTTAATATCAAATCCGTAGATAATTCTGATATTGTGAAATGTAATTATGCAATTTTAGTTTTTTATAATAGTGCTACTGATATATAATTAGTTACATCAGAACCTTATAATAGTGGCTTCTTCCTACGCTAAGACCCACCAAAAATATAGGCGCCCACACAGCGTCCTATATAAATATCACTGTTGCCAACACAAACATAAATGACATATAGTATCCTGAGATTAGCGCGTTTTTACAATCAAACAAAAAAACTCTTCAGGTATATATATATGTAACATTGCTGGAAAATTGCCGTGTGGTATCCGGCTATATAGAATAGACCACCTTTATTACTCAGCGAGGTGTCGTAAAAGGCGGCTATGGTAAGGCGACCCGCCGTGTTTTATCCGGTTGAGTAGAATAGACAACTCGCATTTCTAACCGAGGTGTCGTAAAAGGCGGCTAAGATAAGTTGACCCGTTGACCCGACGTGTGGTATCCTGCTGAGTAAAATAGAACACCCTCATTTCTCATCGAGGTGTCGTAATAGGCGATTAAGGTAAGTTGACCCGCCGTGTAGTATCCGGCTGAGTAGAATAAATCCCCCGCATTTCTAAACGAGGTGACGTAACAGGCGGATAAGGTAAGTTGACCCACCGTATGGTATCCGGTTGGGTAGAATAGACCACACTCCTTTTGACCAAGGCGTCGTAAAATACGACTAAGGTAAATTGAAGTCAAGCGGCCGGTCGTAAAATACGCTGTGGCGACCCCATTTAGGGTGGTATAAGGGCAGGAGGATAAGCCAATGGAACTGGCGGCATCAAAATTTGAATAACAATAAATCGTACATATTATACGAAGATTGTAAATTATTAAAAAAGACTTACCTATAATTGCCAGCGGCTCCGCCCGCGTGGAAAGATTAAAACCGTAACATACCTAGTATTTTGATAACCACAAAAATGGTTAAAGTGGGTTAACCTTAAAAGCTAGAATATGCTGACGCGGAATTTTATTTAGAACCTTTAGAGAGGAACAATTTTATAAAACATGATTTTTGAATAACTTTCTCAGTTCACTTAGCGCACGCAAGGAAAGCTTTAAATTTTGCCGTTTTCGTAATATTTTTTATTGCTGCTCCGCTCCTATTCATCTTAGCGTGATGTTATATACCTTTCCTCGATAAATGGAATATCTTACACTCATTTCGCTAATATCTTACACGGTTTTTTCAATCAGTAATTCATGGCGCGTTCAAACAATCAAACAAACAAACTTTTAAGATTTATATATTAGTATACATAGATAAGGAAATAAATACCATTTGGATACTGATTGTTTTGGCCTTTTAATAAAGTATTGGAAATCCTTTCTCAGCATCCATAGCTATGCGTATTACTAATAATACTTTCAAACGCGGCAAAACAAAAAGCACCAGGCGGATGTGACATCGTAATTAATTACTTTTTAATACTCCATTTTGGGCTGTGAAACTGCTACGTGCGCGGGAATGCCCACGCGGTGTCTTTTGATACCGATTTTGGTATATGGAATAAGTTTGCGAACGAACGTGATAGTGTTGAGGTTTTTCGCGGTAAATCGGTGATAAGTGACCAAAATTGATTGAATTCGATTGCCAACTGAGTATTTATTGTTTTTCATTTGAGTAGTCATTTATACCTATAATAATATATAAACCTATAGAGTTTGTTTGTTTGATTGTTTGAAGGCGCTAATCTCCGGAACTACCGAACCGTTTTGAATAATCTTTGAGTGTTAAGATAGTCGATTTATCGAGGAAGGCTATAAGCTATAACGTCACGCTAAGATGAATAACTGAGCAGCAATATATAATATTGCGAAAACGGCAAAATTTAAAACTTTCCTTGCGTGCACTAAGTAAACGGTGATAGTTATACAAAAATCATGTATTACAAAATTGTTCCCCTCTAAAAGTTCTAAATAAAAGTCCGCCACAGCATACGTCTTGCTTTTATGGTTGACCAACAATTTTTGTGGTTATCAAAATATTATATTACGGTTTCAATCTTTCCACGCAGGCGGAGCCGCTTGCGATTGCTTGTTTTTACTTCTTCTTCATCAACCGATGGACGTCCACTGTACATAGGTCTCTTCACGGGATCTCCACATCACATGATCTTGTGCCGCTTAGAGCCAGTGGCTTCTGGTGACATTCTTGAGGTCCTCATTCCGCCTCATAGGGGGTCTACCGACGCTGCGTTTTCCGGTGCGGGGTCGCCATTCCAACACCTTGAGACCCCAACGTCCATCGGTTCTCCGCACTATGTGCCCCGCCGCATCGCAACTTTAGCTTTACGACACGCTGAGCTGACTCTGGTTCTTCTACGGATCTCCTCATTTCTGATTTGAATACGTAGAGATACTCCAAGAACAGCTCGCTCTATCCCCCGTCGAGTGACTCTGAGCTTCCTTATGAGGGTCACAGTCAGCGACCACGTTTCAAATCCGTATGTCATCACTGACAACACGCACTGTTCGAAAACTTTTGTCTGCAGGCACTGAGATATATTGGACGAAAAGATTTCGCGTAACTTCCTAAATGCTGCCCATCCGAGCTGGATTCGGTGATTAACCTCTTTCTCAAAATTGGACCTACTACTATTTATTTATTTGATACACCAACGACATATTATAGATACATTAACAATTAATCCTTACCTATATTAAATATAAAAAACTAGAATTTCATCCTATGAATGAGGAAGCACTTTTGAGCTATATATAATACAGATGTCGATTCTGTGGAGGTCTTGAAATAAATCGCCTAATAATGTCACGCGACACGAAACCGTACAATAATCGTGACATCTTCAATCCACTTTTACTATCAAAGGAAAAAACATAATTACTTTAATAACCGAGGAAAACATCCACCGAACAATGGACAATGGGTCGCGGAAAAAATAACTCGGATTAAAAGAACGTGAGTCGAATGAATTCGCGTGGAATAACATCTGCGTGGCTTAACTTGGGATTAAGAAAAACACATTATTAAAACTAAGTAACGCAAACTGAAAAATAATTATTATGTTATTGGACAGTACGTTTTTTTTGCACATTGTATATATGCTGCCTTAACAGTTCTAAAAACGTCAATCCACCAAACGGGTGAGTAAAAAAAGTTCGTTGAGATAGTAAATAGCGTAATAAAAGCGACCAGCACAAATTTTAGGGTTGTTGTAGTACGGAGTAGAATAGACCACCTTAATTTCTTACTAAGGTGTCGTCAAAGGCGACTAAGCTAAGTTGACCCGTCGTGTGGTAGCTGAACAGAATAGACCACCGTCATTTCTTGACGGAGGGTCGTAAACGACGACTAAGGTTAGTTGGCCCATCGTGTGGTATCCGGTTGAGTAGAATAGACCACCCTCTTTCTTATCGAGGTATCGTAAAATACGACTAAAGTAAGTTGACGTCAGGTAGGCGGCCGGTCGTAAACACGTAGCCAAATTATGTCATAACCTGTTTAAAACATGTTGTGCCGACCCCACTTAGAGAGGGTTAGAGGCAAGAGGGTGATATAGAAGATAAAATTAAAACAGAAAGAAAAATAAGTATGCGACGTTATTATATCCGTCTATTTTAATTGAAAAAAAATCGTAAATTACTTAAATTCCGTACTTAATTTCCTAGACTAAATAGTCTGTTTTGGCAAATAAAAAAAATTGTTTTTTTTTAAATATGTAGATTGTCTATGGTGAATGATTAACCCAAAAGAAATTGCAACAGTATTCCAGCCCTTATTAGTTATAGAGCGAGACTCGCTGACGAGTTAGTAAAAAACAAAGGTCTAAAAATGCAAATTATGCTATAATTAAGGTAAAACGCTTTCAAATCGCAGGAAAGAAACTTAGTTTTTTTGACATCATTGCTTTGTTCTTATTCATTGGGAATTAATTAAAAAGTTTAGTAAATACTTAGTATCGAGTAGTACTGAAGTACATAGAAATATGAAACATATCACCAATATTAAACAATTAAAATTAAATTAAAAACTACGAATATTTCAGTTTTTCTAATATTATATGTAGTAGCGATCTGCGATGTAGGCGATCGAGTCTTGCTCCGTAATTTTTTAAAAGATATAATAAAATATTTAAATAAAATATAAAAGAAAGAAGGCACAGATGACTTGTGGGTTTCGAACCCGGGATTTGAACATTTTCGGTCTGCCAGTTATCCATCAGCTATTGCAACATTACATTTGACAGCAAAAAAAATCCTTTGCTTTCAATTCTAGATTATACGATAATTTTAATGCCCAAAACAGGGATAAAACGATTTTTTTTAATCATAGCTAGGCTAGATCGATTTTTCTCCCCCGAAACTCTGAAATTCAGCTGATGTGCTGAATTTCAGAGAATCTTTGGAGTCGTTTCCGAGAATATATATATATATATATATATATATATATATATATATATATATATATATATATATATATATATATATATATATATATATATATATATATATATATATATATATATATATATATATATATATATATATATATATATATATATATATATATATATATATATATAATTAAAAATTAGTTGGTGATCGATCCATTTACATTTCTCGAAGCTGTCCGTTTCCTAAATAAGCTACACTGACTTGACAGTTAATGGCGAAAATTCAATTCAATATAAATGTTAGTGTTTTTTAATGTCCAAAAACAGGGATAAAACAATTTTTTTTTACATAAAACCTAACTAGACCAATTTTTCTCCCCCAAAACCTCCTACATGCTGAAATTCAAGAAAATCGTTGGAGCCGTTTCCGACATTCCGAAAATATATACATATATATATGCATACAAGATTAACTCATCATCCTCCTACCCTTATCTCACTCTGAATGGGATCGGCACTACATGTTATAAGCATGCTGTCACATGATTTGGCTGCGTTTTTACGACCGGCCGCCTGCCTGACGGCAACTTACCTCTGTCTTATTTTACTACACCTCGGTAAGAAAGAGGGTGGTCTATTCTACTAAACCGGATACCACACGGTGGGTCAACTTACCTTAGTCGCCTTTTACGACACCTCTGTAAGTATGAGGGTGGTCTATTCTATTCAGCCGGATACCATTCGGCGTACATACAAGATTAACTCATTTAAATATTAAAGATAGATTTATTCCAACATTATTTCTTATGAATAAGGTAAGTTGACGTCAGGCAGGCGGCCGGTCGCAAAAACGCAGCCAAATCATGTGACAGTATGTTTATAACAGGTTGTGTCGACCCCACTTAGAGTAGGATAAGGGCAGGAGGATGATATTTCTTATGAATTGTAATCAATACCATTATATATCTATAAATACAGGAACCGCGGCGCCGTGGGCGTGGCCGATCTACAAAAGCGAAGTGTCAGTGGCGCCGAAGCTTTCCGTTTGACTTTTTACTTTTTTTTTTGGAGGCGCTCGCGGCAAAGGCGTTGGTGCTTACGATAATTTAATTAACTAATGGCTGTTTCTGTTTTTATTTTCACAGAAAATTACTTATTGTTAAATTAATTATTATTTGTATTAATATAATTTAAAGCATGCACCCCGTGTAGTATCCGGGTGAATTTTTCAAATTCAAATTCAAAATATTCTTTATTCAAATAAACTTGTAAACAAGTGCTTTTGAATCGTCAACTCTACTGCTGGTTCGGAAAGCTGTTCCTACCGAGAAGAGCCAGCAAGAAACTCGGCGGTTGCTCTTTTAAACATATAATTCTTAATACTATTTACATTCAGTCGTTACTGTCTTGTATAGGTTGAAAGAGAGCTATATCCACACATTCTTATCTTCTAAATAATCTTCAATAGTATAGTAAGCTTTCTGTATCAGCCTATTTTTAACTGTGTTTTTAAACTGCTGTAATGGCAGTGCTGAAATTGATTGCGGAATTTTATTATAGAATCTTATACCAAAACCCACAAATGACTTACGAACTTAAGCAAGGCGCAAAGCAGGAGCCGCAAGCTTATGTCGGTTCCTGCTTTGTCTATTGTATACATCACCTATCGTTTTATAATTCCTTATATTTTTAATAGAAATAATAGAAATAGAATAGAATAGTACCATCCTCATTTCTTACCAAGGTGTCCTAAAAGGTGACTAAGATAAGTTGACTCACCGTGTGGTCCGGTTTAGTAGAATAGACCACCCTCTTTCTTACCGAGATGTCGTAAAATACGTCTGATGTAAGTTGACGTCAGGCAGGCGGCCGGTCGTAAAAACGCAGCCAAAGCTTTTTAACAGCCCACTGTTAAAAAGAGGCTGATACAGAGAGTCTACTATACTCTTACTATACTATACTTGTTGAAGATTACTTATAAGATAAGAATGTGTGGATATAGCTCTCTTTGAACCTGTACAAGACAGTAACGATTTAATGTTAATAGTATTAAGAATTATATTTTTAAAAGAGCAACCGCCGAGTTTCTTGCTGGCTCTTCTCGGTAGGAACAGCTTTTCGAACCAGCGGTAGAGATGACGATTCAAAAGCACTTGCTTACAAGTTTATTTGAATGGTAGAACTACCAGTTTAATATATATTGTACAATTTTTTGCTGTTTTATCAATACTTAGGTTTATAATTTATTAACCCTAATAGGCTACTTTCACTGAAAGATAGAGAGAGGGAGGGAGGTTGCGGAGCAATATTAAGTCATCATATACTTCTAATCTTAAAATTTCTCGCAGATTCGGGATTTAAACTTTATTATTAATTAAAATCTGTGTGACACACTGATTTCCTCGTGGACGTAACCGAGGGCACACCTAGTAAAAACTAAAGTACAAAATGACTGCCGATATGCATGTGTTAGTCATCATGGATCTAAAAATCTGACCCTCAAAATATAGGTTTCTATTTTCCTAAAAAGATGTTTAAAAAAGGATGTGCTGCCGCCAACAATTAAGCTGGCCCTCTGGAATACGTAAAACCTCAAATGACTGTAATTATAAACGATTTTTATGAAAAATAAAATGTGGCACAAAGCACGCGCCGCGCCCTCGGGGTATACAAGATGGCGCCACTGGGACTTGGCGGGAAATCTTAATGTCATTATGATACAAAAGGAACAGATAAAGTTTGGGACGTTCATACGATTAAAAATATAATAAAACATTTTTTTAAAGTATAAGTACGTATAAACAAGCCCATTAGAAATTAAACTATTTCTATTGGCTGAAAATAAATATTTCTGCTTATTTTATATGGCCGTTATTTTTAATATTAGTGATATTGGTCATGGTTTATTGCAGTACTGTATAATATTTCCTTTTTTGTTACATTAAATCATTTTTAGGATATACCTATGTTTAGTATATAATTATTTATACTTAATAACATTTAAAAATTCTACACTCCTGAATATTTAGATCTTTTAATGACATAAAAAATATTGTTCGACTAAATTGCATATTTGTTATTATATTACACTTTATTTATATCACATATGTATGGAACGAGCCGTAGAGTTCAAGGTTCAAAAGCAGTTGTTAATTTGAATTAAGAATATTTTAATTTTAAATTAACGAGAATAATTAAAAGTATTTTTCCCGATTTGAATACCTACCCGATTATTGGCACTAACTTGAATGTACACGAAGAACTATGTAACAAAAATTCCATAGTCAAATCTACATATGTGAAGTAAAAAAACTGTATTATCTGTTCTGAATATTATAATATAAACGATTACCACAGAGTATATCGATACTTCTTCAACTCTAACTGAATAAATAAGTGTTTTAACAGCTAGTTTAAGATAGCTCAAAGATCCGGAAGGCGTCAAAGTATCATAATATTATTCAAATTCAAAATATTCTTTATTTAAATAAACTTGTAAACAAGTGCCTTTGAATCGTCAACTCTACTGCTGGTTCGGAAAGCTGGTCTTACCGAGATGATCCAGCAAGATACTCGACGGTTGTTCTTTTAAAAATATAATTCTTAATACTAGTTACATTTAATCGTACAAGTACAATTAAAAGATCAGTTTTGCAATGGAAGTTAAAGACAAAATATTAGTCAAATCCCATGTTGTCTCTTATAGAGTAAAGCCACTGAATTCAAGGGTCATAAAGCCTTCAAGGTCTTTAAAAATGATAAAGGCCAAATTTCATCTCCACGTCTACTAAAAACCACCAGACGTATCATTACAGTCATCCTGCACGCAATTTCTCCTTAAAAATCCTCCAAATCTCTAATTTACCGAAAAAAAACTATATCATTCATCCCTTTTATATATTTTTTTAATCTTTTTTGTAACCGAACGCGTGACTCTTGACTGACTATAGCCCACGGCGATCTTCTATCTTGAGCGCAACCGCAGTATTAAAAAAAATAAACAAAGATGGCCGACAACGCGTGCGTTTCGGCGGGAAGGGCTTTCGAAAAAAACACTTTTACCTGCAGTCGGTGGAAACAAAGGTAATAATAGAGAAATGGTCTGGATTCATTTATAATTGCTTATATTGGTCGCGAAGTTTTTTTTTTTCTTACCGATTATTTTCGCGTAGGAATATTGCTTACTTTTAATTCTGCTTTGACTGCTTTTTTTTTAAATTTGACATCAATTATTTCAATTTAGATTCTTTCATTCAGTTTCATGATTATTGCTTTTACTACAATTATTACAGGAAGTTAATACATAGTACTTATCAATTAGGTACCATATTAAAAAGGATGTAAATAAAAATAAGTGTGTTCATCATCGCTTTAATACCTTATTATATTTTAATTGTATTGCAAAAATAATTATCCGCAATTATAATTCTCTGACAAATCATAGACTAAAAATTCGGTCTTAAATGCACACAACAGAAACAACCTACATATATTCTTATAGAAAAAACTTTTATGGCATTGGTTATAGTACGAAAGACAAATACATGTAATAATAATATAAATCGACTCTGACAAATTCAAATTCAAATTAAAAATATTCTTCATTCAAATAAACTTGTAAACAAGTGCTTTTGAATCGTAAACACTACTGCTGGTTCGGAAAGCTGTTCCTACCGAGAAGAGCCAGCAAGAAACTCGGCGGTTGCTATTTTAAAAATATAGTTCTTAATACTATTTAAATTCAGTCGTTACTGTCTTGTACAAAGGGAGCTATATCCACACATTCTTATCTTCTAAATAATCTTCAATAGTATAGTAGGCTTTCTGTATCAGCCTATTTTTAACAGAGTTTTTAAACTGCTGTAATGGCAAAGGTGAAATTGATTGCGGAATTTTATTATAGAATCTTATACCAAAACCCACAAACTTACGAACGAAAGACTTACAAACTTTTGCAAGGCGCAAAGCCGCAAGGAGCTGCAAGCTTATGTCGGTTCCTGCTTTGTCTATTGTATACATAACCTATCGTTTTATAATTCCTTATATTTTTATGTACATAAATTAAATTGCTTAAAATATACTGTAAAACAAATGTAAGAATACCTGTTTCCTTAACATCAACTTAACATTTGACATTAAACCAGACTAAAAGATTGTAGGTAAATTAATAAATATGAAATTTTTGATTAGAAAATAATTTTCGACGATTTCAATAAACTTGTTCAATGAATAGGCATTTTAAATTGTTGTTTTATCAAATACAGTGTGTACCAATAACAATATAAAGTTTTTTTTCTTTATCTTTTATTCCCTGGTATACAACCTTTAATCGTACTAAATTTCATTAATATTTGTCCCGTGGATTAGGCAGATCAGATTGGATTAATAATTAATGGAGATTTATCAGATTGGATTTATGCCGCATGGTATCCAGCTGAGTACAATAGACCACTCTCATTAATTACTGAGGCGTCGTAAAAGGCAACTATGGTAAGTTGACCCGCCGTGTGGTATCCGTCTGAGTAAAATGGACCACCCTCATTTCTGACCGATGACATTGAAAAGCGCCGTCTATTATCGACTTATCAAACAACAACAGTCCAAGCGAACGAAGTCGCGGGTAAAAGCTAGTCATTTTTACTAGGTATTGTAAAAAAAAAAAAAGAAACAGTGCAGAAACAGCCTTTATTGTTCTCAATGATGCTATGATACTTCCCCGTGATTTGACCATGTTTTCCATAATTTTCACAATGAGCTGCAAAAGCAAAGAAAAACTTTTTTTTTAACTCACTTTATCTTCTAAGTAGGCTTAGAGCATTTAGCGACATAACTTTTTATTACTCTGCAAATCAAAAACCAACTAATCTTTAATCTTGCAAAATGCTGAGAATAGAACACAGATTAAGCTCTATATATAAAACTTCCAAGAAACATACCAACCACAGACACACCATCTAGTAACTTGATTTTAATTTGTATTTTTAAATGAGTTTGTAAACAATAAGTTGTATTATATCATAATTTTAAAATAGTCTGCGCCTTTAAAAAGTTTATACATAATGATATCACAGTGTATTTAACTACAATAATTTTATCAGGCGTTAAATATTAAAATAAGATTATTCTTCTTAAACGAACATCGCCTTGCAGATCGTTCAATTAATAAGTGATAAAGTAATAAATAATCTGTATTTACAGATTACTTCAGTTCGTAACAAATTATTTGGCCGCTTAGAACACGAAACATTTCTAAATAGTCTATGGTTCTTATTAGAAGTGACCAATAAGTTATCTGTATTTTCTGTCATGTTTATCATAGACTACTAATAAAATATTGTTTATGGTCTTGTTTACAAAAAACAGGTGATCAGGACTGGTGCGTGTATGAATTATTGAATATAATAAATTAACAGCGCTTCTAACATGGCACGTAATATTTTGAAATTGGGTGCTTTAGAAACACAAAGAACAGCGTTTTTGTTATGTGACGTCCAAGAAACATTTAGACCGCACGTTAAACACTTCGGCGAAGTTGTGAAAGTTGCAAATAAAATGGTATGCATTTAATTATATTATTACGTAATAAGGCGGTAAGTGCGGCGTGTTTACTTTTTTTGACTTAGTGCAAAGGTCATGTTGATTATATGTTAGCACTAAGTCGGAATTCTTGATATTAACAACAAAAATATTTTCAATTCTGCATAATAGATATATATTAATTAAGTAATGAATAATATTTAACTATTTCAAAAAGAATAGAGTAACATCCAGTTACTATACCAAAGCTGGTGAAGGGTTTTTTTTTCTTTGGAGTGAAACATTAGAGCTCACTTCTCGTATTTGGAGACACTTATTCCAAAAGTTTCGTAAAGATATTTAGATTTTGAATCCATCTATTGAACAGATATTTGTACGATTCCGCCGTGTGGTATCCGGCTGAATAGAATAGTACCACCCTCATTTCTTACCGAGGTGTCGTAAAAGGCGACTAAGGTAAGTCGACCCGCCGTGTGGTATCCGGCTGAGTAGAATAGACCAACCTCATTTCTTACCGAGGTGTCGTAAAAGGCGACTAAGGTAAGTTGACCGACCGTGTGGTATCCGGTTTAGTAGAATAGACCACCCTCTTTCTTACCGAGGTGTCGTAAAATACGACAGAGGTAAGTTAACGTCAGGCAGGCGGCCGGTCGTAAAAACGCAGCCAAATCATGTGGCAGCATGTTTATAACATGTTGTGCCGACCCCACTTAGAGTGGGATAAGGGCAGGAAGATGATGATTTAGATTTTGAATCCAAATGTTTTCCTTCACCAAAAGACACATAGATTTATTTTTGTAAAATTTTTCATCAATAGTTTCCGCAGCGCATTTGATGACAGATTTTTATGACTAACTTTTTACACCTTATTATATTTTTATTATGGATACTTTTTTTTAAAAATGTAATATATATAATGTATATGTATATAAGATGCAGCTTTTCAATGGTAAAAAAATTTCTGAAATCAGTCCAGTAGTTTTTAGGTGAAAACATTACAAACATACATACAAATTTTCCTCTTTATAATATTAGTATAGATTAGTTTTGTATAAAAGCATTTGTTATAGATCTTTTACTTATATTGATTACTATTTTCTAAGTATCATATATGTGTACTAAATTTTTTTAATTAAATGTATTATATTACAGTTAGAAGCAGCCAAACATTTCAATATACCAGTGTATGTCTCTGAACAGTATCCAAAGGGCCTTGGACACACAACAAAAGATATTAAACTTGATAGTGCAGCACTTGTATATGAGAAGACCAGGTTTTCAATGTACACACCTGAACTGCAAGATAGATTGAAGAAAGATGTACCAAACTTGGGCTCTGTTGTGCTTTTTGGTATTGAGGTAATTTTTATTGATTTGTTCTTATAGCTCCCATGTTACAGACAGTACTTCCAGTGAGATGCCAATACCGTTTGACCCATTAAAACAAAAGATGAATCATTTCTAAATTATAAGTTTTCTTTCATCATCCTGCCATTATCCCACTATAAGTAAGGTTCACACAACGTAATATAAACATCTTGCTACATATTCTACAACCGCATGCCTAACATCAATTTATGTTAGTCGCCTTTTATGATACCTCGGTAAGAAATGAGAGTGGTCTTTTTACGCAGCCAGATACTACATGGCGGTGATAGATGTATTCTGCTGGGCATTAAATTTTACTATACATACAAATTTTGATGTTGAGGCAGCTCTAATTGTCAATCTGATATGAATGAATCATAGATGCAAGTGCAGTGTTTTCTATGAATCATCGTTTTAGTAGGGGATTATTGTTGCTGGGCATATTGTTGCTGGATTATATTTTTCAGGATATTGATTTTTAAATCATCATGGGTACATTATTGATGCAAGTGCAGTGTAATTGTATAAATCATTGTTTGAGTGGTGGATTATTATTGCTAGGTATTAGATTATAAATGGTCAGTGGTCATTTATGTACGGTGGTGTGTAAATACGTTTAACTTAAAAAAAAATAGTAAGATAAAGTTATATTCCGCTCATTCCAGGCGCACGTGTGTATAGAGCAGACTGTGATAGACTTATTAAATGAAGACATAACAGTTCATGTCCTCGCTGATGGAGTGTCTTCGCGGTCACTAATGGACCGGGGGCTCGCATTGCAGGTATTTTTTATTATTTTGTTTTTTTACTTACAAATCAATACTAGACTCCCCCTCCCTTGAGTTTGGCTTACCCTGTTTTAATATTTTGGTGTGATAACTTCTAACATATTCATTAAAAATATATGGCAGGGTTCGAAATGTTAAGCATTAAATGCTTTAGGTAACTTACGTATTTAAATTGATAATGGTGTACTTTTTTATTTAAATATTTGAAACATATATAAATATTGCTGAATTTTTTTTTTAGAAGATTGGTGAAGAAATTCTTACGCAAAATATTTTAAAAATATAAAAATTAAACTGAACTTAATATAACCTGAATATTAGGAATAGCAGTTTTTAGGCAAAGTTATATTTTGTTATATAAACTTTATTTAAACTATTTTTGAAAATCTATTTTAAATTTAAATTAATTTTCATTAATTTAAATTTAAAATAAATGTAGTTTAAATTCAAGAATTTACTTCATTTCTTGATGTAACTCAGTTTAATATCTTAAATAATCTGCTATCTAATAAGTAAATGCCATGTCACTAAGCCAATGAGGCTGTCTTTATTATATGTATATAATTATATTTTTTAGCGCTTGCAATCTCTGGGCTGTTTCATTACAACATCGGAAAGTGTCCTCTTCAAGCTGTTGAAAGACAAACAGCATCCGAATTTCAAACAAATATCTACATTAAATAGGGAGCCCACTGTTGATGCATTTAACTATGTAATAACAACTAAATTGTAAATGAATTAAGAACTTTCCAAAGGTGCTTCAAAAGTTTTTTTCTTAATTTTAATAAGTACATTACAGTAATAATACTAGCTTTATTATTTATTAGTAGTCTTGGAATACACACCACAAGTATACTAAAGTCAGTCTGTCTATTACGTTTTCAAGGCAAATCCGCTGACAAAATATTGATAAAATTTGCTACAATAGAAGCTTATATACCGGACTAACATATAGGATACATAAATGCCCTATTTTTTTTTTAAATGCCATCAACAATATACACACCATGTAAAGCTAAAAATACAAATTGCGAAATTATTTTAAACTAAACTAAATTAAACTAATGGCAATGGCATGTGCAATTTGACAACAATTTTTTTGCCATTTCATATAAATACCATTTGCTTTATTTATGATAAAGAATACGATGAATAAATCTATAATCTACTTAATAGTTATTTTGCTATCGGATGAGACAAAACAAAACAATACATAATTGGGTGTATTTGAAGTTAACTTATGCAAACGCAATCGCGGGTAAAGCTATAATTTTTGGTAATAACAATTTGTTTGTTTCAGCGTTTCCAATCTATTGGATGTTTTGTGGGCACATCGGAGAATATACTCTTCAAATTGCTGAGAGACAAAAACAACCCAGCGTTCAAGGCTATATCTAAACTGAATTTAACCCCCACTCCTGACCAGTTCGGGTCGAATGAGAAGAGTCTTCTTGACAAATTGTAAAGGCAAACTTAAGGGTTAGGGTGTAACTACAATTTTCGGAGCAAATTCAAAATATTCTTCATTCAAATAAACTTGTAAACAAGTGCTTTTGAATTGTCAACTCTACTGCTGGTTCGGAAAGCTGTTCCTACCGAGAAGAGCCAGCAAGAAACTCGGTTGCTCTTTTAAAAATATAATTCTTAATATATTTTTACTGTCTTGTACAGGTTCAAAGAGAGCTATATCCACACATTCAAATCTTCTAAGTAATCTTCAAGAGTTTATTAGGCTTTCTGTATCAGCCTCTTTTTAACAGTTTTTAAACTGCTGTAATGGCAAAGAATTTTATTATAGAATCTTATACCCCAAAACTTTTTCTTTAGTAATCTTTTAGGGATATATAACTGAGCTATATCGGTTATTGTCCTTTTAACCATTCTGAGCTTACTTGTGATTATTAGACAGAAACTTTGACCCTTTTTAGCTTTGCTAATATATAAAGCTGAAGAGTTTGTTTGAACGCGCTAATCTCAGGAACTATTGGACCGATTTGAAAAATTCTTTCAGTGTAAAATAGTCCATTTATCAAAGGCTATAGGCTATATACCATCACACTAAGATATATTGATCAATATCCTGGTCAATAATAAATGTAGATATTATATGACTCATCATCCTCCTGCCCTTATCCCACTCTAAGTGGGGTCGGTACATGTTACAAACATGTTGTCACATGATTTGGCTTCGTATTTTACTACCGGCCGCCTGCCTGACGTTAACTTACCTTAGTCGTATTTTACGACACCTCGGTAAGAAATGAGGGTGGTCTATTCTACTCAGCCGGATACCACATGGTGGGTCAGATATTATATAACTATAGTATAAAATTTGCCTTTTTTAATTTACCTACTGTCTACTGTTTTTTTAGTTTTTTAGGATTGGTAACACTGCATCCGTTTAACGTATTGTTAGTCATTGTATTAGATTATTATACTTATGATATTATTTAAACAACACTTTACAATTCTTTATATGATATTCGTTAATTTTTTGGACTATATTTATGATATTATGTTTGTTACTCTATAGTTTATGGCAATATTTATTAAACTATGATTATATTTACGGTTACTTGAAGTTGTTTATAATAATAAAGGCTATATTATTTTTACCATTTTAATGGTCTATAGTTTTATTTTGTGTTATTAATTTTTGTAACCATCGTTTGTAGAACGTAGAATTTACTTTATATCTATAAAAGTAATAGTTTAAATCTCAAATAATATAAATATAAAATATTTTTTATTTAGGACCCATTGGTAAAACCTTGCTTTCTTACTGGTCCTGCATATATAAGGTATGTGAATATTGCCTGCTTCCTACACTTAACATTACATAAATTCTCTTGACAAATGCAGGTTATAGCAAAATAACTCTGTCATACCTACTACCTTCCCTACCTACCTCTGTACCTACCTACCTTCCTACTTCTGAATCTAAAAAGTTTCATTAAAATCAGTTCAGTAGTTTTGATGATTAGCGTAAACGCATATCGCGATACGAGATTTTTATATACAGACTGGTACCTACGATAAGACATTAAATGAATCCATTGATCACTTAAACTTAAATAAATAAGATAACCTAGGCATAATTCAATCTTATTAAATATAGTTCAAAAAATGTATTTTCCAACAGAATAAATATACTTTAACTGATTAACAAAAATAATGGTTGACTTACTTTGCGGCGCTTGTTGAAAGAATAGGATAAAACATTCAACATTATAGTTGTCTTCCTCGCACTTGTATGTAGTCTCGGTCAAGGTCAATGCATTACATACGAAATGTATACGGTACGGTCATTCACCCTTCTATATCTTTTATTCAAAACGTAAAATAATACATGTAGCTAAATACCTTCACAATTTTTTTTTAATGTAGCCTACTAAGGTGTGTAGGTAAAGGAATTGAATTTAATGTCGTATGATCGGTTCCACAGTTGACCCACCGTGTGGTATCCGGTTTAGTAGAATAGACCACCCTCCTTCTTACCGAGGTTTCATATAATACGACTAAGGTAAGTTGACGTCAGGCAGGCGGCCGGACGTAAAAACGCCGCCAAATCATGTTACAACATGTTGTGCCAACCCCACTTAGAGTGGGATAAGGGGAAGATATATGATCGGTACCACCCTGTATAAAGATCACACACCAGCTCCGAAATGTTCTGGAACTCTAGCTTTACAGTCATTTGAAGATTTAAGTTAAGTTTTAATGAAGGTCATAAAAAAAAAATATATATATATATATATATATATATATATATACAAATTATTTATTATATTATAAATGTAAATATTTAACTTATCGATGTTACATTTTCATTTCAATAAGGACCACTTGAGTTGTTCCTTTGCAGATTGAATAACCTGGAAAATGGAAAGATTAAAATTATTATAGTTTAGGTATATTTATTATTATTTTTTGAATAATTTATAGA
The DNA here is from genome assembly GCA_947086495.1 of Morpho achilles. Taxonomy (NCBI): domain Eukaryota; kingdom Metazoa; phylum Arthropoda; class Insecta; order Lepidoptera; family Nymphalidae; genus Morpho; species Morpho achilles. Next base: position 3,900,510 of record CAMTZB010000008.1, on the reverse strand, counting down.
ATTAGGCGTTACTTTGCGGAGATCCATAATACAAAAGTAATAATAAAATTATTTTGCTATAATCCGCGAAGAAGTAAAATAGAAAATATATATAATGCTAAATGTAAGTGGACAATCGGTAATCATACCTGATACATGCAGGATTCGTAAAAACACATGCACAAACCTCCACCACCGCCACCACAATACACAAGCACTATATACGTTCACTATCACAAACTCAACAATCGTTTCGCCCCGGAACCGAAGCATCATCAGGAGATAGACTCCACGACCAAAATCGCAAAGGCTTTGCATTATATATATTTTCTATTTTACTTCTTCGCAGATTATAGCAAAATAATTTTATTATTACTTTTGTATTATTTTTTGTATCCAAGTGGTAAAAGTATGTTTTTCTCTCTTACACTTCACCGGCTTGCTGGAGTAGAATTGTTGAATTTTTGGTAAAATGAAATCTAATATACCGGGCTAACGTACAGATTAAAGTATAATAAGTTAGTATCGTAGAATACCCCAGGGTCGCTTACTGTAGCCCATTTTATAATCACTAGATATATTATATAACTCTATATTTATATGATCCTATAGAACTTATAACTGGTACAGTACTGGTAACACTCTTGTAAACTCAAGGATCCTTTTTTTTCGAATTGACTGTATGCTGTTTAAACGGCTTTTACAGCGTCACCGGGCGAGCGCAGAATCATCGCTGAGGTTGCGAAATGCGAAGAGCATAGCGCAGAAGATCTACTAGCGTCAGGGAATGATCTTCAATCAATCTTCTTATCAATATAATAAATAAAAATATAAGAAAAAAAAAAAAAAAAATATGAATCGCGAAAGTTTTTAAATGTACCGTCATTTTACGTAACAAAATTTTAACTCAATTTCAGTTTGACCCAAACAAATTTACGTCAACGTTCGACGGTGCAGTTAACTCTATAAGTTTTCTTAATTAATTGTTAAATTATTGTACGGAATGATGGTGTGAACTTATACTCCTCAACTTAGAACATCGTCCTCCTGACCTTATCCCACTCTAAGTGGAGTCGGTACATGTTGTCACATGATTAGGCTACGTATTTTACGACCGGCCGCATGCCCGACGTCAACTAACCTTAGTCGTATTTTACTACCGGCCGCATGCCCGACGTCAACTAACCGTATTTTACGACACCGCGTTAAGAGAGTGGTCTATATTACTCAATCGGGTACCACACGGTGGGTCAACTTAGTTTAGTCGCCTTTTACGACATATCGGTAAGAAAGAGGGTGGTCTATTTTACTCAATCGGATACCACACAGTTGGTCAACTTACCTTAGTCGCCTTTTACGATATCTTGATAAAAAATGAGGGTGGCCTATTCTACTCAGCCGGATATCACACGGCGGGTCGACTTACCTTAGTCGGGTTTTACAACATCTCGGTAAGAACTGAGGATGGTACTATTCAGCTGTATACCACACGGCGTATACCTCAACTTAAGAACATGAAATAATAATATATATACCAAATTTAAAAAATTTATTACAATAAATAAACACTACTTATTAATATTAAATACAGTTAATATTTATTTATCAATGGATGTCTTTTCGTACAAAATAAAAATATATATTATATATTAATTTTTAAAGAAAATTAAAAATTAGTGATAAATTTTACCATTTTTCTATATTTACATTCCAAGATCTTAAAAATGCAGGATTTGTAAAACACATGCCTCACAAACCACACTACACTAACAAAAAAATCGCAAAAATTTACGATTTTGTAAAATCTGACACTGTGGTAGTAAATGTGTGCAGTGCCGGTAGGTATGGTGTTGTTTGTGCTACAAGTATTTTACGAATATAATATACGAGAAGAAAGTATGAAAACAGATAGTCCACTCTAATTGAAGCATAACATAGATTTTCTCTTATCACGAATTATATAAAAAAAAATTGTATTGTAGAACTCGGCAAAGTAACGCCTGACAGTAAAAAATATTAAAAAAAAAAACAACCCTTATAATTATAAACTTAAAGAAAATAACTCTCATTTATACGAAAATAAATAAAGGCTGTACTATACCGTATAAATATGTAAAATATATTTTATATAAAACGATATATGTAGCTATTTATATTTATATATATTTTATTTCATCTTTGTTCATATTAAATTTAGTCTTTTCAGCATTAAAACAAGTAAAAAAAAAAATTCAAGTAAGCTTTTGATTTTTGAATAGTCAAGGATCAAGTAAATTTAATGAATGATTTACAACTGAATGTTGCTCTTACCGAGAAGTAAGAAACTCGGCGATCAACTTTTAAATAATTTCAATTTACATAATTAAACCGCTTGTATGAAGCTGAAAGGATTTTCAAATCCAAGCATTTTTATCATAAAAATAATCTTCAGTTGTGTAAAATGCTTTAGACGTAAGCATATTTCTTATTTTAATTTAAATTTTTCAAAAAATAATTCTAATATGATTGCAGCATCTACTAATTGCCGGCGTTTATATTTTAACCTCTAACTTTATATTAATGATATATTGAGTATTAAAGTATTAATTTTGTTAGCACCATTATTATAAAACTATCTAAAACATAAAATTTATTTATAAAAATCTAGAACCATACATACCTACTAAATAAATATACAAAATAAAGATTTAAGACCCTTAAAGGCCTTCGTGACCGACACCTATAGATATCATATATAGAGAAGAGGAGCCATAGACAAGCATTTGAGTGCGACTGTCCAACAAATAATTACAGAGTAAAAATTAGAGAGCAATACTTATATACACTTATTATTACATATATTCTCTTAACAAACGCTGATTACAGCAAAATAATTATATTGTAATTTCTATACTATAGAATTCCGTAAAGTATAGGCTGTTTCTATAACTCATTTGATAATTCGATTATAATAATAAAACAATCGATTAATATAAAAATCGATAATTTTTCACATCTCTATGCCAGCATCTCGTATAGTGATACAAAGAGAAATGTCACCAGAAAAGCATATTTAATTTATCCATTACCTGAACGACGCTCTGCTCGCCTAACGGCAAATCTTCTGTGCGAACTGCGGCGCGACCCATTATAGACGTTGGATCGGAGTCAAGAATAATTCTGGAATAATTTTTTTAAATTAATTACTATCTACTATATGACAGCAGTCTAATTACTTGTTATATGTTATTTTCATTTTATTCATTGACATTTGAAATAATGTTATTTATTTCTATTATTATTATATTTTTTGACATATACGATAATTTATAGTTTTAAAACTTTTTGACCTATTTATTTTAAAACTTTTTGACATATTTATTTTCAGAAAGGCTTGATCTTGAACTCTAGATTTAATCATTGATAAAATTAAAATAGAATAGTTAAGAACTAACAAAACATAAAAAATAAAAACATAGCTGGATACGCCTGTAAATGATAATTATAATGGAATTAGAATTAATATAAGTATTTATTGTTAATGAATCTATAATAAATCGTAGGTGTATCAAATAAATAAATAAATAAATGTTAGCAATTTCCGCCGGGGGCCTACCATTTTCTAAAAAAAATTACATAGTTCTGTGACTCTAGGTGTTCGAGCAATATTTTAAACCGAGGGTAATTGCTAAACCTGAGGCGGTGCGGGTAGGTGACTAAAATAATACATGCTGATACAGAAAGCCTACTATAATGTTTAGGATTATTAAGACGATAAGAATACGTGGATATAGATATTGTTCGAACCTGTACAAAAAAGAAACGATTAAATGTAACTAGCATTAAGAATTGTATTTTTAAAAGAGCAACCGCCAAGTTTCTTGCTGGCTCTTCTCGGTAGGAACAGCTTTCCGAACCAGCAGTAGAATTGACGATTCAAAAGCACTTGTTAACAAGTTTATTTGAAAAAAGAATATTTTGAATTTTTGAATTAATGTCACATAGAAGAAAAGAACGGTCGGCCGCGCAACACGGTGCACGGGACTCTAAGTGAATTACAATAAATATCGGTGTTCGTTGGATGTTCGTATTAATATATACGAAATATATAGGATAATTCGGTGGTTGTGTATATAAACAATATAAAAAAACAATGAAATTTGTGATTACACGGATATAAGTGGATTAAGTTATTTAGTGGTTATACTCCGGCCGGAGTGGCGTGGACGCCGTAACCCACGAAGAAGCCTCCAAATTAAAGGTCAGTATCCTTGATTATTCGGGGTAGAGAAATTGCCGCGAACACTAGGTATATGTATATATTTCAGTATTTATTTCCATTATTTCATTTAAAATGTGTTTGGCAAGCATAAAATAAGTTATCGATTCTAACAATCGATCAATGTAAACGTATAGTCAAAAATACAACAAAGATGGCGTTAATTACATGACTATTTCAATATAAATAAATATTAATATGAAATAATATTCAACAGTTTAAATGTTTTAATATTAAATATTAAACTCAAAGTCGAGTCTTGTTCAAAAATCGATTAATGTTTTGTTTCGTGATTTTTCCGTGTATTATCCGACTAAATAGAATAGTACCGCTCTCATTTCTTACTGAGGTGCCGTAAAAAATCGATTAAGGTAAGTTGACGTCAGGCAGACGGCCGGTCGTAAAACGCAGCCAAATCATATGTCAGCATGTTTATAAGATGTTGCGCCGACCCCATTAGAGTGGGATAAGGGAGGGAGGATGATGTTTTGTTTCGTGATTATTGTTGCTTTATCTATGTTAAAATTATTAAGTAATTTATAGATTTACGTGTAAATTTGCGGAGATCCTGAATATAAAAATAATAATAAAATAATTTTGCTATAATCCGCGATATTTGTAAAAAATATCAGTTTTACTTCTAAAATCAGCTGTTTAACAAATAGGAAGTTCATAACCTCACTTTTACAAAATCTTTTATAACTTATTAAAATACTTAGAAAAGATTTCCAAAATATATCAAACAATTCTTAAAACACTTTATTACTCTTAATTACTTTCATAACAATTATTTTTCGTCAGAACAGAATACCGCCAAAATTAATTTTTCTTTCATTTTTAAATCTCCTCTTAAGTTGAAATTACAATATTGAGACTAATGCCAATATTTATACTTCCTAATACACTAAACTTAATACAATAATTATTATCTTATTATGAAAATGTTAAAATTGCTAACACTATTACTAACATATGGACAAAATTAGCCAAATTTTGGGTAATAGTTGATTAATAAAAAAAGCTAGGTATTAATTGGCTTCATTTTCATCTTATTACAATTTGTATTTTTTTCTTCTCAAAATTGTATTTTTAAATTGTTTTTTTTTTTGTTTATCAGTTTTTTTTCTCGAGTAATACTCACCCGCCATCGCATATTTCGTCGAACGCCAACATCACAGCGTCCAAACATTCCAAAAGAATACGTTTCTCCACATTTCTTTTTAATAAAAGGCTGACGGACTCGTAGAGAGCATTTAATACAGACTGGAGAATTAGCTGAAAATATTTTTATTATTTTTAATAAAAAGTATAGCTTCATCAAAGGTAAGGAATAAATCTAAATTTGAAAAATTATCTATTCAGCTTATCTTTATTTTAATTTTAGTAATTCATTTGGAGTAAAACAAAAACCGCTATGTCCCTACATTTTAAATCTGTAATATCTTCGAAAATGTTCATTTAAATTACATGCAGTTAACAGCCATATTGACCTTTAATATAGATGTAACAATATATTTAAGGTATATATACATAGGCATAAGGACAAAAAGGGAAAGCGACTTTGTTTTATACTATGTTACTGTTGTTTATAAATTACTATCACTATATGACATACCTCATTTTCATGTGAACTACCCATCACATAAAAGAACAAATCCACATTGCTCCTATAGACACATGTTAATCCATCCAGCATTATTATCTCTGCATTCGCTCTGAAAAGGTATACAGCATTATTACTAAATGTTAATGTCAGGATAATTAACTGGTAGATAGGTCGCAGTATCATCTTACAAAATCCCTAGAGTATAAATATATGGGAAACTTCCACACGTAGTAACTTAATACTTGTGTATGGTGACATGGGTGACAGACAACTGGTAAATATATACATATATAATTTTAAATACATACATACATACAAATATACACCCAGGCTTGAAGAACCAACAAATTGTTTATAGAAAATGTTGGCTCTCAGAGGGAATCCTTACTTTTAGCACTATATGGTTTGTCTCATCACAGATTTATTTATTTATATTAATAAATTATAGCATCTATGTATTTATCTAGGATTGGGGATACCTGTCTGTCCAGGACAGGTGGTCAGCACCTTTATCGGACATGTTAGAACATGAATTTCACTAATGTCCCAACAGTGTCACCTGATTAAACCTACCATTCACTGTAGCAAACCTGATAGAGGGGATATTTAAGTAAGTAAAGTAACGGCCTGTTACTATCCCACTGCTGAGAATAGGCCTCTTCTCTCCGTTTTGGGAGAGAAGGATTGGAGCTAAGACCTACCACGCTGCTCCAATGCGGATTGGTAGGTTACACATACCTCCAGAATTCTCTAGAGATATGCAGGTTTCCTTACGATGTTTTCCTTCTCCGAAAAGCGTGTGATAAATTGCAATTATCAATGAGACACATAAGTTTTAAGAGAAAAACTCATTGGTGTCTGGCCGGGTTCGAACTCGTGATCGTCTCTAGAGATTCACACGGTCGCACCGCTGGGCCATCACAGCTTTTTATAGGGGATATTTACTAGATCCTTAACAATTTTGTTCCTTACCTGATATCTTCCATTATAACAGCAAGTATATGGGGTATTCAGCTATAAGGTTATAGCATAATAAATTTTTTTTAATTGTTACTTAATTTTATAAATTATTTAGTAGAATAAAACTAAGCAAAATGCAGATTGGATGGGACATATTCCAGCTGCTCTCCAAAAATACACAAGTTAGTTTAAATGTTTCCCTTCATAGGAAACTGTGTGATGAATTGCAAACATTAAATAAACACACAATTGCTTAATAAGTAAATTTTCATCCAAGTAAGACATGGCTATCAACAATGTCTTACTTGGATGACAATTTACCTCTTATTAAGTAAAAGTCAAGTCAAAAAGCTTTGGAGAAAATTTCATGTGTACTGATGAGCAGCAAGAGGTCACACTTATTATAAACATGCATTGACATCAGGGTTCAGTATGTAAAATTTCAGATCAATCAGACACAGAGAAGTGCGTCAAATTTAACTTACAAAATTCCTTTCAAAATTTAACTTCAAAAATACAAATTTCCTTCACATACATTCACCACTGGTTGAATAACAGGTGTTAATAATAAGTAAAGGCAAATTACCTCTGTGTCTTGTTAAATAAGTTCTTCTCAAAGGCTTTCTGTTCCTTGGCTGTAGGTAGAGTGTTTTTGTCGTAATATTTTGCTAATATTCTATTACCATCACTGTCTAAGATGCACATACCTTTGACTATGTATAGTGTGGGTTCCTGAAATGTTTATATATACATAGGTTTATAAATTATACATACATACATAAACCCAATCTTGAAAGTTTATCATCTTAATGAGAATCGTAGAACTAAGAAGCTTAAGTAGTACATTATGATTTATAGAATTAGGCGTTACTTTGCGAAGCTTTATAATACAAAAGTAATGAGAATATTATTTTGCTATAATCCGCGATATATAGCAAAATAAATATAATATTCTCATTACTTTTATAGTACATAATGTTTTATCTTTCTACAAACTTATAGCTTGTATTAGTATGAGTTAATGGGAGATGTTGGAGTCCTAAATTTTAACACTATTGTTGACTTTATATTTCATCTTAAGCTGTGTGGTATCCAGCTGAGTAGAATAGACCACCTTTATTTCTTACCGAGCTGTCGTAAAAGGCGACTAAAGTAAGTCGACCCGCCGTGTGTGATCCGGTTGAGTGGAATAAACCACCTTCTTTCTCACCGAGGTGTCGTAAAACACGACTATGGTAAGTTGACGTCAGGCAGGCGGCGATCGTAAATTACGTAGCCAAATCATGCGACATGTTTATAACATGTTGTGCCGCACCCACTTAAAGTGGAATACGGGCAGGAGAACGAAAGACTTTATATTTCACCTTATTTTTTAAAATTGCACTTTCATTTTATGTTATTATTTTAGGCATGTAAAAATTTAATTTGATAAAGGAACATACAACTTCAAAATGTATTATATATATAGATAACTTTAAAGAAGTGCAATCAGTTAAAGAACTTAACCAAACAGTTCATAAAATAATTTCCAAGTCCTTCACTTACAAATAAAGCGCCTTCTACTGGTGTGTGTACCATTTTTAATAGTAATTCTATCAAATATTTTACAATGAATTTTGATATTTGTTTAGAGTTGACTTCTTCTTCTTTTATAAATTTCTTTAGAGTTGACGTGTTCGGTGTTTATATTTTTGACAATGACAGTGGCTTGACGGTGACGTGACAATCTAGCATAGAGTAAAAATAAATATTCAAATACAGATCAAATAGTCAATATTTATAGTATGTTCTACACTAAAAGTCTTTGTAAGGTTTCTGAAAAAACGTAAGCATAAACTATGCTGTTTTAAGTAACATTGTCGGAATAAGCCACTATCTATTGTAATTAATAGTAATTACGATAAATGATGGGCCGTTTAACGAAAAAGTTATAAGATTCGCTACTATTAGGTACCGTATATAATTTAATGTATAAAAGAACATAAAGAATCAAAATATTTATGACTACTAAGTAAGGCTTACAAGTACCTATTTAACGTGCTTATAATTTTATTCATTAATCCTAAATTAAATAATAATGTTAATTTTTTTAAGGATAATGTTAATTCCAAACATTTTACTTGATTTCCTTTTGTTTTGTTCGCTTGTAGAACTGGTGATGCCTCCTACGATACTTTACATTTTATAATTAATATTTGAGGTATGAATCCAAAGCGAAGATGACAAATAATTCCGCTTATTGCTGTATTCGAGATTATATTGTATTAAGAATGAATTCCATTTTTTAATCGCGTAGAATGTATTACTCACTTTTTTCTACTTTGTTTTAATCAATTGATATAACGAATTGCAATATAATCTATTCATGGTGAGAGTATTTGAATCAAATATAATATGTAAAAAATACCTAGTTAGTAGGTACATAGTACATACCTAAGAATTACACCAATAGTAGCTTCGTTTTATATTATATTTGTATAAAATAACACAGATTTCCGATGTGATGTTTACTTAAAACTATAACATATTTATAACCGATTTCCTTTGTAATTTGATTCGGTAACATCAAAAGGAATAGGTCTATTTTATCTATTCCCGCTCGCCATATTCGTTAATTAAGGCGAATTATTGATGTGAAAATGTATGGTTAATTAGAAAGGCGTAAATAATAACGTTTGAAGTGTCAGGTATTATAGTTAAGAATAATACTGGATAATTCAATATATTGTAAAAAAAATATTGTTTTACATTTCACTGGAATTTTTTCGCTTTTTTTAAAAGATTACTACATGTATATTTGATCTATGAATATGTTTTGAAGCATGGACGTAGTATATACTGGACGGCGCCAAAAGACGTTGCCGATCTTGCGTCTGTGTGTAAGCGATTTATCGTTTGTCTCTGTTCTTATCGCGAACTATACATAAGAGTGAAAGAGATTGTGATGAAGTTTGGCAACGTCGCTAAAAATGTGTCCAGTTGGTGACACCAAATGAGGCCATAACATTGAGTTTGTTGAAGATTATTTCTTGAAATCTAAAGCAAATACGAGTGTTACTGATATATTTTTTCAAAAAAGGTGGAATATGTCGTGTGCTGCCTTAACGTATCCATCAAGAACAACGAAAGGAGGAGTTAAAAACACGGAATTACCATTTCATAAGTAAATCTTTGACTCTCATTTGCGTGCTAAATTAAAGCGTTTTATTCAGTTAAAGAGTTTCAGATTATAATGTATCAGTACAGTTTGATATTCTCTAGCCGGCACGAGTGTGGGATACTGATAAAACATAGAAATTAATCATTAAATATTCGATTGAATTGTGTTACCTACGTAGTGATGTACACACTAACGAATTATTGTATCGATAAATATCAGTCAAAGTTATATTTACTAGCCAAGTAAATGCAAGTTCTCTAATTTTAGATTATTTTCTTAGGTTTCCTAAATGCCCACATATAAGAGAACAGTGGATAAAAGCTGTCACCGGTCTCACGGATATGTAAATGTTGGGAATAATGTGGATCATGATATTGTTCAATTGGCCACTGAAGCACTAACATTTATGTTAACATTTCATCTATACATAAAGCACCGAGTACGGGCTGCACCTTCGACTTTATTTTTAACGCTTCAAAGGATTCTTTGGTAAATCTAGGCTCACAGTCAATTGACTGATACCATTTTTGAGAACCACCCATCACAGTAAGATATGCAGTAAAGATGTGTATCGGATAATTCATGACATTATACTGCAGACTGTACACTCAGGAAATTATGTCAATCTATTCAAATGTTTAAATCTATTCTGAACAGTAAACCAACTAGGTTGGTTACAACTGTATATTAACTTTACAGTACCTGAGCTAGGCTTCGATAATTATCGACGCCTAGTTTAGCTTATCGATAAGCTAAGTACTTCCCTAATCACGCACACTAATGCAGTTCTAAAAGTTCACACAAGCATAAAACGGACACACAAAAATAGCTAAGGCGGCATCCAGTGTATTCTTTATCCAAGTTTTGAAGGGTCTAAGAAATGATAAATAATAGAGTTGGCTTTATTTTTTTTAAGGATGGAGTACACTTAGTTATATAACACTCATGAACTGCTTCTTTGAACGTGCAAACTAGGTACCGTGAAGGTCTTTACTGATCTTAATATTTTTTTTTGTGAACTTAACATACATTATCTGTTTACGAATAAAATGTAAGGAATGCAGGGGTATTAAAAAGGAGTAAGAGATAAGGAGAAAATTATAGAGAATATTAGGAGGCCTAATGAACCGATTGTAAATAGTTATATAATTGCAATTTATGTCACACTGAATCTTTGCAAAAATTTAATTCGTATCTGAATAAGTTTTTTAAGCACTTTTGAATCATCAAATAGTTATTGAATCAATATAGTTATTGAAGCTACCTCTGGAATGTTGGTATTACCGAGAGAACTAGCAAAAAACGGTTAAACTTTAAAACATTTTCAATTTCAAGTATTGTTATCATTTAGGTAATCTTCAATTGTGTAATATGCTTTATGTATAATTAACTTATACCTATTAAAACTTCTGTGTAGGCAAGTATAGTATTTTTTGATAAATTTTAGTATAAATAAATATGTGTATGGAACACATACATACACGGCCGTCCGTCCCCAAAGTAAGTAACTTAATACTTGTTTTATGACAGGCAACTGGTAAATATATGCATATCAACGAATACCTTCTCGAATATGCATGTATGTTTGCATGAATGCTGATATTAATTTAATTATAATAATATGGGAATAGTTAAAATATTTTCGCTTATTCAATATTAGTTCAACAGCTGTCGCGGTATTTGCGGTGTGACATCTATCAGTGAGTTTTGACAGTAAAATATTATTTACTATATACGATTTATTATCGTATACAAGTCGTAGCCAATTAACAAAAAATATAATAAAGTAAAAATTAATTTAATTTTTATGGTAATAAAAAATTTATTATTAAAAAAAGAAATGAGGGTGGTCTATTCTACTCAGCTAGATACCATACGGTATATGTTACGGACATAATCATTTTTTGCTATTCTTAAACGGCCATTTTCTATTATTGTTTAATTGTTAAATGGGGCATCCTTTAAGGTTTAATAAGGTAAAGGTAAATTTGCCTAGAATATGCCTATTATAAAAAAATAAATAAATAAATAAATATATTTATTTATTTATTTATTATAAAAAAATGTAGTGTCAAAATTAAATGCAGAAAAAGTAGCCAATGTTTTAATAAAAGTATGAGAAAAAAATAAAGTACTCTACTCTACGTCCTATGCTGGTGTAATAAGCACAAACCAAATCTCATAAATTACAACAGTGAGTCGAGTGATCGTATCATTGCAATAGGTCGTTAGTAGAAAAAAAAATGTCGTGTCGTCTATTATAAAAAGCACCGAGACATCACTTTAAAGTCAGTTTTGGCGTTAAAATGATTTACACGAGCCTAGTCCACTGAAATTTATGAATGTTCACCCTAAAATAACCGGCAATCATAACTTGGGCCCTGAACACGTATAACCATTGTAATTACAGAGATCAGGTTATGTACGAAGCGTTTTCGAATTAGTTTTTTTTATTCGTAAATCGTTTACCGAGATCGTTACAGTTCAAGAAATCTATTTTGGAGTTGTATTTCGGAGCATTTCGGTAGCAATTAGACGGTGAAACGCGATATTTAATCTGGGGAAGGATCAATTAAGAGTAATAAGGAAGGGTATATTTTAAGGTCGGCTTTATTAAAGCGTGTTTATTCGAATTTTATAGCGAAGTATAACAAATCACTAAGAATAATTCGATCTTGTTACCGATCTGGTTTATTGGATCTTTCGGTCACAAAAAAAAGGAAAGTTATCTTAAATGTAATCGCAGATTAAAACAAAATTACTCTTTTTATAAATAGCATTGAAATATACTCTAAAATCGTAGCGTACTGATAGAGTAACAATAAATAAGAAGAAAGAGAAATGAAGAAGAAGGAAGAGGAAAATCGTATATTTGTCTTTGTCTAATCACACATAAAAAAAGAGACAGAAAGATACACTCATTTCTCTTTATTGTAATAAGAAACATTTTAGGTTGGTTTCCCTATTCTAGTATAATAACTCTATGATCTTAAGACCGCTTAAGACCACCATCATTTCTAACCGAACTGTCGTAAAAGGCGACTAAGATAAGTGGACCGGCATGTGGTATTCGGCTAAGTAGAATAGACCACCTTCATTACTTACCGAGGTATCGTATAATATGACTAAGGAAAGTTGACGTCAGGCAGGCGGCCGGTCGTAAAAACGCAGCCAAATCATGTGACAGTATGTTTATAACATGTTGTACCGACCCCACTTAGAGTGTGATAAGGCAGGAGAATAAATGATGATCTTAAGACCGCTTTTGAGTTAATTTTAGTTACTTGTCTCTACTGTTGAGCATTGAGGAGTTCCCTCGCCTGGAGCCAATCCTGGCAGCAGCATCAGGTCATGCTTATCACCAACATGCATTGTCATCGGGACCTGACCAATATGTAAAATTTCAGCTCAACCGGACATCGGGAAGTGGGTTAAATTTAACTTGCAAGATTCCACCTTCACATGCATACAAGACAAGTTAAATAAAAGCTTTTAACAAGACAAATTAAAAAAGCTTTTAACAAAGTTTCATGTCCCTAGTGTTGACTGTTGAGGAGTTCCCTCGTCTGGAGCCAATCCTGGCAGCAGTATCAAGTCATCCTTACCCTATTGCATTGTCATCGATACTGGATCAGTATGTAAAATTTCAGCTCAATTGGACACCGGGAAGTGGGTTAAAATTGACTTGCAAGATTGCACCTTCACATACATAAAAGACAAGTTACTTTACCTTTTTGTACATACACGACAAGTTAAATAAAAACTTTTAAAAGAGACAGATAGTCAGTATCTATCTATCAGTATATAGTAAAATCTCATTTCCTTTATCTTTATTTATATAGGGCACATCGTTGGCTATAATTAAGAGTTAAGATACCTGACAAGCTGTCAGCTATTTTGTTTCTTGGATCATATATCTATCACACTTAGGGTTGTTTCACAAGTTACCAATAAACTGTCAATTAGCCTATTCGGAATATATATGATATATCGGAATTTTGCTTTTCTCAGGTTTCTGATAGGCTTATTCAGCACTTAAATTTTTTTTCACTGTTTAGAGTCTCTTTTTAGATAAATTTATCTGCTACTTAGCTATTTATTAACTATCCGACATCTTATCAGTAACTTGCGAAGCAGGCCCTAAGTATTATAACTCCATGAGTTTAGATAGCTGTCAGCTATTTTGTTTATCGGATCATACGAAACTGAATTTTTTTTCAATAGATCACATTGCAGTTGACTTATAACGAAAATAGTATCTTATTCTTCGGCTTTGTCACCGACGCAAGCACAAAGTCAGAACTCAAAGCTTAAAAGTTAATCAAAAACCGGTCACCGGACCTATTGTACAAAATGACTATTAATTGAAGCCATTGTGCGTTGAGAACCATTCAATAGTACGATGTCACGGTACAGACGGGCCCGATCATCATTAGTCTCGTGGAATCGTCAGTGAGGAATAGTACATACGACATTAAGGTTCAGTACATTGTCATAATCATCATCTTCCTGCCCTTATCCCACTCTAAGTGGGGTCGGCACATGTTACAAACATGCTGTCACATGATTTGGCAGTGTTTTTACGACCGGCCGCCTGCCTGACGTCAACTTACCTCTGTCGTATTTTACGACAGCCCGGTAATAAAGAGGGTGGTCTATTCTACTAAACCGGATACCACACGGTGGGTTAACTTACCTTAGTCGCCTTTTACGACACCTCGGTAAGAAATGAGGTTGGTCTACTCTACTCAGCCGGATACCACACGACAGGTCGAGTTACCTTAGTCGCCTTTTACGACACTTCGGTAAGAAATGAGGTTGGTACTATTCTATTCAGCCGGATACCACACGGCGGAGTATATTGTCATAATCGCGATATCAAATTACAAACCTTTATCTTCTTAAATATTTAAATGAGTTAATCTTGTATGTATTGTTAAAGAAGGTCCAGAAGTGAGTATTAATTAAATCCTGAACTATAATTCAACTTGCATTACCGCACTCGTAATAAATACCACGTCATATCACACCAGATGGCTTGTTATTCCGTTGCCATCGCAACTTCCATTTGTTGTTGCCCACTACGCCGGGCACTCGGCTGTTTTCGTAGGACGCTCGGCGACAGGGAGCCGGGGCATGTTCTCTATCTATCAGCTACACTGGTAACACGCACGATAGCAGCGACCTCTTGTAATATCCGTTTACAGTATATATATACATATTCAGCATGTAGGTGGTTTTAGGGGAGAAAAATTGATCTAGCTAGGTTTTAATTAAGAAAAAATCGTTTTCTCCCTGGTTTGAGGCATTATTTTTGCCGTAAATTGTCAAGTCAGCGTAGCTTATACGGGGAACGGGCAGTCTCTAGAAATGAAAATACCTATGATCGAGCCCCACCTACCACATGATGCAACATGATTTCTTGGATTTCAGGTGATTCATAGCACAGTTTTTACACCACCCCCACGGACCTCCACGCCCTGGCAAATTGACGGGCGTCACAAATCGATTTTCGTCTCAATGACTTCTTAATTGTTACACGGGTTTTTTATTTGTTCCACTATTATAGTACTTGTCTTTGATTTTGAGTTGATTGTAAGTATTGTCAAGAGGAGAAGTGTTTAATTTTTATTTTATTAATTGAGCTACATGACCGAGATAGTCACTGCGAATGCGAATTATTGGCTAAAGTCGATTGTACTAAATATTTGGGAGTTGTCATAGATAATTATTTTTAACAATCAAATAAAGAACTAATGCACATACATATGAATAAAAGCGTATATATGGAAGCTTTAATAGTACTTGTTGATTTCTTGGTCACCGCCAGAAATTATGTTACATTTTGAATTAAGAAAAGTAATAAATATTTCTTTATTATTATTTCAGGTCATAATATGATATAATAATAAGTTAGATAATATAATATATAATAATAACTATTATAACAGTTATAATTTTGTATAAATATCTAACTCAATTATTGTTAACTAATCAAATCAGATACGTTATGATGTGGCTCGATGTAGAATTAATGGTTACTTGAAAAAATTAATATTCTTAAACAGAGTATTCTGCATAAAGACGATTTATATACTATATTTTTACTGTATTGATTTAACTGCAACCAAGAACTCACTTTATATATAAAGATGACTATTTTAACTCGGTGTAGTCGTGCTATCGGCGGTGAAGGTAAACATCGGGAGGAAACCTGCATATCTCTAGAGAAAACTGGGGATACTGGGGATCGCACATACAGCGTCTTCGCCGGCGAAGACGAGGTCCCAGATTTCTGACATCGTTTGGTCGTGGCTTCTTGCCACCCTTCCGTCGTCGTATTGACTAATCAAAGTCATACCACCAGCCCTCCGCTAACATCGCCCTAAGCCGTGGTCCAGCCTCACAGGAGGCACCCTTAGGATGACGTTCCCCGACGTTAGTAGAGCTTCTGCGCTCTACTCTCCGCATTTCGCAACTTCGGCGATGCTTCTGTGCTCGCCCGTCCTGCCCGGTGACGCTGTAAAAGCCTTTAGGGCTAACAGCATATAGTCAATTCGAAAAAAAAGGGGATATGTGTAACCTACCAACCCGCATTGGAGCAGCGTGATAGATTTTAGCTCCAACCCTTGTCTCCAGCAACGGAGAGAGGAGGCCTATGCCCAGCAGTGGGAGTGTAACAGGCCGTTGCTTTACTCGCTTTTTTAAAGAATTTTCTAAAGAAACTGAAACTATTGTTTTTTACTATAAGATGAGTTACTGATCAAGCAATTATGTGCCATTGATAAAAAAGTTAGATTTATTTATATAGCACTTTTCTTCACATCTGTCCTATAGCGTGTGATTCGGTAATAGCGAATGGTGTGGGTCGACTCATGCCGAATGAGTGGTAAAAATTTAGCTGTTTTTTTATCTGTAGGTATCATAAATATCTTGAATAAGCCACACTACAAGTTTTTTAAGAAGATTTTTTTAGAAAAAAAGTGGTTGAGCAGAAAAATCTTATTCTCTATATATGTACACTTGCACTTACCCGCGACTTCGTTCGTGTGGACTGTTGTCGTGTGATATATCGATAATAGATGGCGCATTTGTCATCCTATTCCTGTAGAAGTAACAGTATTTCTATAGCCTATATGTTTTTCCGGTGTATAGGGAATAATTGTGCCAAATTCCATCGATATTGTGGCAGCGGATTCGCCGTGAAAGTGTAACAAATATAGCTCACTAAACTCCATACTCACAAAATTTCGCATTTATAATATTAAGTAAGATAAGATTTAAGCCACTGGAAAAAAATAAAGAATATGCTTGAAATTTGAAATTGCTTCAGTTACGGGCGAAACAATTCTTGAGATTGTGGTGGTGAATGAGTGCAGTGCTTGTGTATTGTTGTGTCATCGGTGTCGGGTAGTGCATGAGTTCTTATGCACGTATCAGGTATGAGAACGAATAATAAACTCTACATTGAGCGTTACATATATTTTTTTTTATCGCGAATTATAGCAAAATAATATTCTCATTACTTTTGTATTATGGACCTCCGCAAAGTGACGTCTAATTCTATAAATTATTGCATAGGAAATATAAAGTAATAATTATTGAAGATGATATAGTCTGAAATGGATGCGGGACATTGATAAAAAACGTGTAACTTATAAAACAATCCAGACCTAACATTCCACATGTCGCCAAAGGTCAGCCCTCTATATTTTACTAGACTGCAATATTTCATTATTGATCATTTAGACATTGCCCTTATATACAGGATGTTTAACTTTTATTATAAATTAGTATTTAATGAAAACAAATTTTCATATTATTAATTATGTTGTTACTCTTGCGAGTAGGAAGTTATGCTGTGTAATATCCGGCTGAGTAGAATATACATTTGCTTTCTCTTTATATCTCATCATTGTAATAGAGCAACATTTTGAGCTGGCTTTCCTACTTTAATATAATAATTATATTGGAGTCAATTTTTGACATAGCATTGGCAAGGAACTGTATATGTAGAGGATTATGCCGTGTGGGATCCGACATAGTAGAATACACTACCTTCATTTCTTACCGAGGTGTCGCAAAAGGTGACTTAGATAGTCCCGCCGTGAAGTATCTGGTTGAGTAGAATAAATAACTCTCTTTCTTACTGAGGTGTCGTAAAATACGACTAAGGTAAGTTGACGTCTGGTCGTAAAATACGTAGCCAAATCATGTGACAGCGTTGACATTATGACGTTTTGTGCCGACCCCACTTAGAGTGGGATAGGGGCAGGAGGATGATGATACTTCATTTAATCAAATATGCCAACAGTCGACTGGCCCGTTGATGCAGTTGGCAGCGATCCTGCCTGACTCCGTGGATCTCGGGGTCGATTACCGCCGAGGGAAAATTTTTTGGTGCTTCGAGGTGAGTATATTTGTATTTAAGTATATATTTTAAATTATATATTTTTACTAGTTGTCTGTCACCCGTTACACAAGCTCTAACTTACTTACTTTGGTGTATTCGTCAGACAGTACTCGTGTGTAAGTGTCTCATATATTTATTTATTTATTCAGAGTAAAATACACATTTTTCAAAATATTTCGATGGTTTTTCGAGAAACTTCAGGATACTATAAAAAATATCTTAAATTTTGAAAACTAAATGTACGGAAATTGATATTTTTTTGATTTGTAGAAATTGTTCTAAGCTGACTATGAAAATATCGGCCGAAATCCAAACCAATTGCTAACTAATAAAAAAAAACTTAAGTAGGTTATTTTGAAAAATTAGGTTTACTTATGCTTACATAGTATATCTACAATATACAAATATGATTACAATTTTTCTATTCATAGTTTTTATCAACCTCTGAATCAAAAATAATATGCAGTCGAGTCAAAACAAATCAGAAGACAAACTATCCATCAGATAAACTATCTATCTATTTTATCCAACCAAGTTTTCATATGAATAAGGCATTAAGTATACATCCTGTATACAATGTATGGTAAGGCACGCATTTAATATGATTCTGCCGTCATCCATCAAAGCCACAATCGCACGTTAGGCTTCGTGCACACTACGACAGAGATGTCAGATTTAAGTTCTAGCATTTGAAAAACGTTGCCTGCCTTAAGTCTCGAGTGTCTCAACTATTATTCTTAAGGAGACGCTGTCTATAATTTATGGTTAGCAGAGCCAACAAAACCTTTATATTTAGCGTGGAATACGTTTAGATTCAAGTTACACAGACTAAAAATTAATGTTATTGTATAAATATGCAAACAGTGGACGTTCTTTTGAATCTACAGTGGCATTATATGACATGATCATTTGCTCACACTATATTTTAAGCAATTTAATTTTTACTTACTTACATAAAAAAAGAATTATAAAACGATAGGTGATGTGTATAATAAACAAAGTAGGAACCGACATAAGCTTGCGGCTCCTGCTTTGCGCCTTGCAAAAGTACGTAAAACGCTTGTGGGTCTGGGTATAAGATTCTGTAATAAAATTCCGCAATCAATTTTAGCTTAGCCATTACAACAGTTTAAAAACACTGTTAAAAAGAGGCTGATTCAGAACGCCTACTGTTGAGGATAACTTAGAAGATAAGAATATGTGGATATAGCTCGCTTAGACCCTGTAAAAGACAGTAATGACTAAATGTAACTAGTAATAAGAATTATATTTTTAAAAGAGCAAGCGCCGAGTTTTTTGCCGGCTCTTCTCGGTAGGAACAGCTTTCCGAACCAGCATAAGAATTGACGATTCAAAAGCACTTGTTTACAAGTTTATTTGAATAAAAGGATATTTTTAATTTGAATTTATTTTGTGAGATTTGAAAATCCGTGCCCAAATCGGTGAGTAATGAAAAACTGAAGTAGAATTTTGTTAAACGACATCTACTTTTTTTATACCACCGTGTGGTATCCTGAGTAGAATAGACTAAGCTCATTTCTTGCCGAGGTGTCGTAAAAGGGAACCAAGGTAAGTTGACCCACCGTGTGGTATCCGGCTTCGTAGAATAGAACACAATTACTTATATCAATAACACACGCAAGTTTAGTTAATAAGTTAGTAGGAATTTAATTTTAATAGAAAATTCATTGGTGTCTGCACGGGATTCAAACCCGAGACACCATGTCCAGAGTAACACGGGTTACCGTGTCACAGCATGACAGCTTCAAATATAGAATGACGAGTTTATAAATGTAGACATTCATATTTCTCTTGCCCTTATCCCACTGTAAGTGGGGGTAAGTACATGTTTTGAACATGTTACATGTTTGGGCTAGATATTTTACGACCAGCCACCTGTCTGTCGTCAACTTACCTTAGTGGTATTTTAGGACTTTTCAGTAAGTAAGAGGGTAGTCTATTCTACTAAGCCATATACCACACGGCGGGTTGACTTATCTTAGTCTCCTTTTACGACACCTCGGTAAGAAATGAGGGTGGTCTAGTCTACTCAGCCGGATACCACACGGAGGCAGGCCGTAACTTATGTAACCCTTAGAATAATCTCATGCCACTTTAGAAACCATTGGGTTAGAATATAATACAGGTAGCCATTATAAATTTGACGCTTATATTTAATCTATACAAAAATTTTGTAATGAAATATGGCCGTGCGATTAATTTGATATTATATATCAATCAATATTAAAAATGTAGAGTTCACAAACAATAGTTGCTGATTGGTAACGTCTCTACATTCGTGAGAATATAGCCATGTTTTATGATAAAGGTAAACAGTAAAGCTCCGACAAAAATGTCTTAAGTTTTGTTGGAAATTTTATTGTACGTGTTATTGTGTTAAATACATGGTCGTAATAATATAAGAAAAAACTTGATCTAGAAGCAAAAGGTATCAAAAAGGTATCCCGCTCTAAGTGGGTTCGGCACAACATGTTATAAACATGTTGTTAAATGATTTGGCGCCGTATTTGATATATTGGCGTAGGTATTGGCGCAGCAGGATGATAAGTTTATAACTATATAATATTATATTGTCTGCATGTATTGAAATACAATATCGGTTGATATTTTGTCTGAATTGGACATTTTTATGACCGCGTGCCGTTCATTAAGTATTTTTACTTCAGTAGTATTTGTATTTACTTTTCTCTGCTCAACACGTTATATTATATTATGTCATTACTAATAAATGATTGTAATTAAGTTGAAATCTGTTATACTTTTAAATAATAACTGAAATATATTTAAACGTTTTATAAAGCGAATAAGTATAGTTTCTAATAAGCCAATAAGCGAACGAATATCCGCCTTTATATTTACCTATCAATATTACAAAGGGCTAACAAAAGGGCAGCGTGAAAGATGGCCGCTATTATGCGTCTCAATGAAACAGCCGACCGTTTTAATGGTACGTACCGTAGTGAGAATATGTTATGCCAGCTGTTTTTTTTGTAAAGGCAATATCGAAAGGTCGCTGACTATGGGCCTCATAAGAAGGCTCAGAGTCGCTCAGCGAGCGATGGAGCGAGCTATGCTCGGAGTATCTACGTAATCAAATCAGAAATTATGAGATCCGTAGAAGAACAAGAGTCACCGACATAGCTCAGCGGGTCGCGAAGCTGTATTGGCGATGGTCGGGGCACATAGTGCGTAGAACCGATGGGCGTTGGGGTCTCAAGGTCTTGAAATGGCGACCCCGCACCGGAAAACGCAGTGTCGGAAGACCCCCTACTATATGGACTGACCTTAACAAGGTCGCGGGGAGCCGCTGGATACAAGCGGCACAAAATCGTGTGTTCTGGAGATCCCATGAAGAGACCTATGTCCAGCAGTGGACGTCCATCGGTTGAAGATGAAGAAGAATATCGAAAACGCATAGTGTTGCAGAATATCCCTACCCCACTCTAAGTGGGGTTAGCACATGTTACAAACATGTTGTCACATGATTTGGTTACGTATATTACGACGTAAGAAAAGACCCTTATTCTGTTAAGCTGGACATACGCCTGGACAACTTACCTTTGTCGCCTCTTAAAACCCCTCTGTAAGAAAGGAGGGTGGTCTATTCTACTCAGCTGGATACCACATTAGTGACACAATAATTAATGGTGGAATATGAAACTTATTTACTTATCTTTGTCTAATCTATACTAATATATAAAGCTGAAGAGTTTGTTTGTTTGATTGTCTGAACGCACTTATTTCAAAAACAACTGGACCGATTTGAAAAATATTTCAGTGTAAGGTAGTCCATTTATTGAGGAAGGAATATATAACATCATCCTAAGATGAATAGGAGAGGAACAGCAATACAAAATAGTACGAAACGGGCATAATTTAAAGCTTTCCTTGTGTGCGCTGAGTAAACGGTAATAGTTATTTAAAAATCATGTATTACAAAATTGTTCCCTTCTAAAAGTTCTAAATAAAAATGCGCGACAGCATATGTCTAGTTTTTAAGGTTAACCCACCGTAACCATTTTTATGGTTATCAAAAGAATATATATTACGGCTTTAATCTTTCGCAGTTGGCGATTGCAAGTCATGTATAAAAGAGAGAGATAAACAGTCTCAAAATCACCACAATTTGTCTATACTTGTTTCAACTCGGAAAATTTGTTAAATATAATGATTACTAAAACACACCAAATTAATACACTGAAACCAGATTTTCTTTTCAATCGCATCAAACGAATTTTTTCGGCTGTTTGACGTTTACCGGAAACGTCGAGCCGGCCATCTTGCCTCGACCGGAAGTAGTCATTTTGAGATGTCAGCTATTGATGTAGACTTTGAAACTAATAGATATTATGCAGTTTGAATATTAGTTACATAGTTAACTCGAGAGTATATCAAGGGAAGTCTGAAAGTTGCTCCCATTGCAGAAAAGACGAGAAGTGCGAGACTACGTTGGTATGGTCATGTAATGAGGGATGAAAATAATGTGACCAAAAGAGTTTTAAATATGAATGTGGATGGATGTATGACTAGGGGGAGGCCGAAAAAAAGATGGATGGATTGTGTGAAAAACGATATGCATATTAAAGGAGTGGCACCAGAATTGACGAATGATAGAGGAGAATGGAAGAAGATATATTGTCCCGCCCCCACTTAGATGGGATAAGGGTAAGAGAATGATGATGATTGGAGATTTCAACTACGTTTAACTCCAGCTTTTGCTATTGCTAGTTTGCTATCATATATGATTACAAACAGTATACCGAACATATTCCTTAGCAAAGTCTATCACCTTCTAGTAACCTAGACGTTATTACAACTTAGTTTCGCGTCCATATGCCTTACCTTACGTACCTTTCCTGTATGTAAAGTAAAAACATCGAAATATTTGAAATCAAATGCACCATTATATTTATCATATAATGCATCGATAGAAAGTTTATAGTTAGAACTAATATATTTAATACTTCTTCGAAACCCATAATGTAAAGTTACAGTTAAAATAAATTGTACATGAAGACAGTAAATTAAACTTTAGAGAAAAAAAGAAAACCATGCGTCAACTGTAAATTCAGTAGACCTTAAAAGTCTATTTGTCTATTACTAGTCTATAATTTGTATAAGTCTATGGTGCCAGTTAGACATGTCCATCGGAAGCGGGCGTGGTGTGCTTTTACAAAATTGCCAGATGTCTGCCTGTTTTCGTTTTTCGTCAAATAAAATGTGGAAAATGCGATTTATATTTATACAGAAGGGTTCCTTATTTGGTAAACGATGAAAATGATTGAGAAAGAATATTAGATATTTTCTTCAATTCTCTTGATTGAAGAGAGTGCAAAAAGTTAGATATGAAAATATTTTTGCTTGTTATTAATAAGTACAATATAACGCCGTGTGGTATCCGGCTAAATAGAATAGTACCACCCTCATTTCTTTCCGAGGTGTCGTAAAAGGCGACTAAGGTAAGTAACTCGCCGTGTGGTATCCGGCTGATTAGAATAGATCAACTTCTTTTCTTACCGAGGTGTCGCAAGAGGCGACTAAGGTAAGTTGACCCACCGTGTGGTAACCGGTTGAGTAGAATAAACCCCCCTGTTTATTACCGAGATATCGTTAAATACGATTAAAGTATTTTGACCTCAGGCAGGCGGCTGGTCGTAAAATACGTAGCCAAATCATGTGATAACATGTTTATAACATGTTGTGCCGACCCCACTGAGAGTGGGATAAGGGCAGGAGGATGATGATTTATTTTTTTTTGTATCGAGGTTTTTCTCAATGGCTTCGTGGGATTCCTCATTCGTTCATTTTTAAAAGTAAGTAAAGTAAACTTAGTTTATCGCCATTATTGTTCATTAAAATCATGATAAATCATCATCTTCCACCCCTTATCCCACTCTAAGTGGGGTCGGCACAACATGTTATAAACATGTTGTCACATGATTTGGCTACGTATTTTACGACCGGCCGCCTGCCTGAGGTCAACTTACCATAGTCGTATTTTACGACACCTCGGTAAGAAAGAGGGTGGTCTATTCTACTTAACCGGATACCACACGGTGGGTCAACTTACCTTAGTCGCCTTTTACGACACCTCGGTAAGAAATGAGGGTGGTCTATTCTACTCAGCCGGACACCACACGGCGGGTCGACTTACCTTAGTCGCCTTTTACGACACCTCGGTAAGAAATGAGGGTGGTACTATTCTATTCCACCGGATACCACACGGCGTAATTAGAATCATGATAAATATGCGTTTGAAAGCAAGTAAAAATTAATATTTTTAATTTGACACGCGCTTACTAGCCATTTATGTCCTATTAATCCCACTAATATTATAAATGCGAATGTTTGTAAGTATGGATGTATGTTTGTTACTCTTTCACGGCAAATCCGCTAAACCAATATCGATGAAATTTGTTGAAATTATTCCTTATACACCGGAATAACATATACACATAGACCCGACGCGACCCGCGTGATCTGTTGTCGCGGAATAGGTTGATAATAGATGGCGCTTTCAATGTCATCCTATTTCTGCCAAATTTCATCGATATTGGTTTAGCGGATTGGCCGTAAAAGAGTAACAAACTAACATCCATACTCACAAACTATCGCATTTATAATATTAGTAGTATAGGATATATGTCCGTAACAGGGTAAATTGATTGTTGAGATTGTGGTTTTGAATGTGTTATTACGCGATTTAGGGACCCTGCTTGTGTACTACTTTTAGCATTCCAGATTTACGATTCCGATGACGTATGCATCACCTCTAGATTAGTCTAGAGGTGACGATATACCGCGTAAATTAAATCGATGACGGCTAGATAAACAGATCTTTTGAATCTGATCCAAAATAACCAATCGATTTCCTAATGGCGGGACTTTGATGCATCCATCATGGCCGCTTCCTTTTCCTTTGATACGTATTTAGAGTTCCTTGACCATGATTTATTAGGTGCATTGTTTATGTGGCGATTATCTTTAATATTTCTATGAGTTACTCTTAAGTTATATATATATATATATATATATATATATATATATATATATATATATATATATATATATATATATATATATATATATATATATATATATATCTCTTTATATTTAAATGAGTTAATCTTGTATATATATATATATTTTCTGAATCTCGAAAACGGCTCCAACGATTTTCCTGAAATTCAGCATGTAGGAAGTTTTCGGGGAGAAAAATTGATTTAGCTAGGTTTTATGTAATAAAAATATTGTTTTATCTCTGTTTTTGGGCATTAAAAAACACTAACATTTATATTGAATTGAATTTTCGCCATTAGCTGTCAAGTCGATGTAGCTTATTCGGTTAGCGGGCAGCCTCGAGAAATGTGAGTACCAAGGATCGATCCCAACTAAAAAATTGTTTTTTTCTTTTTTTTTAAGTTTTTTTTTTGTAAAAAATTACCCAGCGAAGCTCGGTCACCCAGATATTATATATATAAATAACGAAACGAATCTCGCCTCCAACGATTTTCATGAAATTTAGCATGTAGGGGGTTTTGGGGAGGCAAAACCGATCTACGAGTATCTAAGTTTTATTTTAAAAAAAAAACGATATATTTGTTTTTGGCACTAATAAATCTACTAAAATAGGAACAGAAAGCAATAGACGAAGCAAAAAAAGTACAAAACCAGGGATCGATTCCCACATGTAACCTTTTTTTTATTGCATTTTTTATAAGTATCTTTAAAAAAAATACCGGCTCGGTTACCTAGGTACTTATTACAAAAATATTCAAATTCTATTAAAAATTTCACCGGTTATCTACATTTTTTACTTGTAAATGCTAATAATGACTGGTTATAGCGAATAACATAGCCACTTTGAAATTTCCACCGGGGCATCTAACAAATGCTAACCACATTATTATAAGATTGTTCACAATTAATAATCGGTGATTTTGAGATGAACGAGATTGAGACGTCGCTTGAGATTGGATTGGTTGTAATAATTTACGCTAATGTATTAAATATTTCACACTAATAGATGCTTACGGATTGTATTGTGAACTGGTTTGGGCGCGTTTCCTTTTTCTCGCGACACGGCAAATTGACTGACGCTATATGTTTTATAATTGCTTATATAATTTCTTGATTAGTTCAGGTCTATATCAAGCTTCATTACTGAGATAATCAAAATATAATTTTACTCATTTATTTTGCGATGACGGTACGTAGATATATTTGTATCGTTAAAGAAGATATAAACTACACAAAATGTTTAAAATCATTAAAAGTAAATTGAAGAAATTAATTGATTGTATGTATTCGCTAAGTAAAGCTTCTCATTTTGTCCCTGAGATCCATCCAGGCGGATTACACATATTTCCGAAATATTTGTAGGGATATTACAAGATAAAAAAAATCTATATTGTAAAAAATAAAGTGGAAGGGCACCCGAAATTGGTGAAAAACTGAGTGGTTATCCTCCTGATATTATTCCACTCTAAGTGGAATCAGCACAACATTTAAACATGTTGTTAAATGTTTTGGATAGTTATTTTACCACCGGATTCCTTCCTGAGGCTAACTTATCTTAGTCGCCGTTTACGGCATTCGGTAAGAAATGAGGGTGGAATATCCTACTCAACCGGATACCACACGGCACATGAATTAGTTAAATATAATTTGTAAGGTTGTGGATGGCAAGATATAACGGACTATAATAATAAAAGAACAATGGAAACGCGCACCGTCCTATAGTGGACTGTGTAATTTTTCCCACTGTCGCCATAGGTTATAGCAATAGTATAATTTAAAAAACAACGGCCTTACGCCGCAAACATGTCCGTAGATGTCGAGATAAGCGATATTAATGGCTAATAAGGCAGCTATTGTGGAAAGAATTTAACTCCGGCCTTTACTAATGTATCAGTGCTTTAGCTATGACAAACTTAATAGAACATAATAGATAATCTAAATATATCGCACGCTTAGTATTAAAGTGACCTAATATAAAAATGTTGTTTTGTAAATTGCACTTATAAAACTAGTGAATGTTTTTTCTTAATTATTGGCATTGAAGTCATTAAAGGAATCAATGCATCTAAATCATTGAAGTTATGAGTATCTTTAACACTCACTAGTTTTGTGGGCGCAATTTCCAACTTTTTTGAATTCGGTCAAATTTATACTAAGCCTAACAGTGTATACTTGCTGTGCCAGTAGCATCGCCCGCATAAAAATCAGTGTGTCGCAATTTTTTTGTCGCAATTTGTAAAAGTAGTTATCGTAAGTTAATTATAAGAGATTTTTGAATAACTTTCAGAATTTACTTAGCGCATGCAAGGAAACTTTAAAACTTTGCCGTTTTTGTAATATTTTTTTATTGCTGCTCCTCTCCTATTCATCTAAGCTTGATCTTATATACTCTATAGCCTTTTCGATAAATTAATTACCTTACACTCAAAGAATTTTTCAAATCGGTCCAGTAGTTCCTGAGATTACTGCTTTCAAATAAACAAAATCTTTAGCTTTATACATTAGTATAGAGCATAGATAGCATCATTCAATTATTTTTTTTTAATTCCAACAACTTCAACTTTGATTATAAATGATGCGATAAATCCCTGATTAAGTAAATATTTTGAGTAAGTTAAATTTACTGTTTATAAATTGCGCGGGCGCATGGCATTCTAATATTAAGTAAATTGTATGATTTATCACTGAAACATTATTTAAATTTACATGAATAATATTGATATTAAATCAATATAATATGTCACCTTATAGACTAAGAGTTGATGGTACAATCATATCTTTCGAATGGACAAGCAAGCAAATCGCAAAGGTATCGCACAAAATGTTATAAACATGTTGTCATTTGTTTTAGTTACGTATTTTATGGCAAGCTGTGGTAGCCCAGCGGTAACACCGTGCGCCTCTTTCGAGGAGGTCTAGGGTTCAAACCCCGGGCAGGCACCAATGAGTTTTCTAGTAAAACTTATGTGTCTAATTGATAATTGCAATTTATCACACGCTTTTCGGTGAAGGAAAACATCGTGAGGAAACCTGCATATCTTTAGAGAATTCTGATATGTGTAACCTACCAATCCGCATTGGAGCAGCGTGGTAGGTCTCAGCTCCAATCCTTCTCTCCAAAACGGAGAGAAGAGGCCTATGCCCAGCAGTGGGATAGTAACAGGCCGTTACTACTACTACTACTACGTATTTTATGACCGGCCGCTTGCCTGACGGAACTTATCTAGTTGTAATTTATGACACCTCGGTAAGAAAGAGGGTGGTCTATTCTACTCAACTGGATACCAAACGGCGGGCCGATTTACCTTAGTCGTCTTTTACGGCACCTCGGTAATAAGAGAGGGTGCTCTATTCTAATTAGCTGTATACCATACGGCAGGTCGGCTTACCTTTATCGCTTTTTACGACACCTTGGTATAAAATGAGGGTTGTCTATTCTATTCAGCCGAATATCAGACGGCATTTTTAGAGTAAATCAACGTTAACTCAGGAAAACGTTCACGTTCGATTTTTGATGTAAGCTCTTATACTGTTAAAATTTAATTTAACTGCTAATCCCATACGAGGTTAAATGTCTCCATACCCAAATTAATGTGTTCCATTAAACTGTCTATTCACATTAAATATATTGTGTTTAAAATACAAAAATATATTATTTTCTTGTAATATTTAGTATCTGGGTGACTGAGCCTTGTTCGGTAATTATTTTTAAATTCATAAAAAAATGAAAAATAAAAAAATCCCAAAACGGCTGTTGATAACTGGGGCCTAATCCCGCATTTTTAGACTTCTCAAGTCCACCCGTTTATAACTGAGCTATCACAACTTTACTAATGACAGCTAAATAAATATTTGCATTCTATTCTGCATTTTAGCTTTTTTTCAGTGCCCAAAAACAGGGACAAAACGACATTTTGTTTCAATTAAACCAAACTCGATCGATTTTCCCGCCTGAAACCCTATACATGATGAATTTCATGAAAATCGTTGGAGCCGTTTTCGAAATTTAGAATATTAATACAAGAATAACTCATTTGGATATTAAAGATAAGAATTTTTTTTAAATTTTATTTCAAGTAAATCCTAAATTTTAGTATGATGCTATATGTATTAAATATCACTTTTACAATTTAATTAATACTACCCACAAAATTTAATTTCCTATTTTATACGCTAATGCATTTTCCTATGCGGAAGCCGTGTGGTATCCGCCTGAGTAGAATAGTACCACCCTCTTTTCTTACCGAGGTGTCGTAAAAGGCGACTAAGGTAAGTCGACCCGCCGTGTGGTATCCGGCTGAGTAGAATAGACCAACCTCATTTCTTACCGAGGTGTCGTAAAAGGCGACTAAGGTAAGATGACCCATCGTGTGGTATCCGGTTTAGTAGAATAGACCACCCTCTTTTTTACCGAGGTGTCGTGAAATACGACAGAGGTAAGTTGACGTCAGGCAGGCGTCCGGTCGTAAAAACGCAGCCAAATCATGTTACAGCATGTTTATAACATGTTGTGCCGACCCCACTTAGAGTGGGATAAGGGCAGGAAGATGATGGTTTTCATAAAATATAATCATACTACTACATGTATTAAATAGAATGTACTTTTTACTTTTACAATTTAATTACTACCCACAAATTTTAATATCCTATTTTATACGCTAATGCATTTTCCTATGCGGATTATCCGTTCAAACATTATCAGGTTAGTTCACTCCCAATATGGATAGCATCGAATAATAAAAAAAATTAACAGCTATTGTACATCCCTTTCAACATAATAACACCCGTCACTAGTCGTATCAATTCGATATCTCGGATCAGTATCGGCTATCGACTATCGACAATAATTGTTATTGTACCGTTGCGATCGCTGCTCTACGGGCGATTTGGATATATTGGGCTAGGAATGTGTTAGACAAGACAATATGTTGAAATACATATATTATACTAGTCATTCTACTAGGATTTGTAAGATGATATTAATTCAAATTCAAATTCAAAATATTCTTTATTCAAATAAACTTGTAAACAAGTGCTTTTGAATCGTCAACTCTACTGCTGGTTCGGAAAGCTGTTCCTACGGAGAAGAGCCAGCAAGAAACTCAGCGGTTGCTCTTTTTAAAAAATACAATTCTTAATGCTAGTTACATTTAATGTTTCTATCTTGTACAGGGTCGAACAATATTTATATCCACGCATTTTTATCATCTAAATAATCTTCAACAGTAAAGTAGGCTTTCTGTATCAGCCTCTCCTTAATAGTGTTTTTAAACTGCTGTAATGGCAAAGTTAAAATTGATTGTGGAATTTTATTATAGAATCTTATACCCAAACCCACAAACGACTTACGTACTTTTTCAAGGCGCAAAGCAGGGGCCGCAAGCTTATATCGGTTCCTACTTTGTCTATTATATACATCGCCAATGTTTTCTGTCTGCGTTATTTCAACTGATGGTACTTCGCTGTTAGGTATGAACTTTAAAAAAAACCTGGGCGATCGAGCCTTGTTCGGTATTCCTTTTAAAGATATTAAAATAAGTGCTGGTGATATCTGGTACTTGATCCCGGATATTTCGTTTTCACTAGCCCGTCTGTTCTCCGCCGAGCTTTTTTATTGTCAGGGAAACGCATTATGGGCCCTCACCGTTGATTGGTTATGTCGGACTCACACCGACTAAAAACCTGACAGTGCTCCACCACGCTGCTGGTGGCGGGGACAGTGTACCGTTAGACGCATTGCCCCATCCCAGCCAGCAGCAACTCTCTAAAAATGGCCTCTCCCTCCGCTAATCGATGCATCGGGAACACCAGATGCATCGACCGATTCGGGGACTTTTTCTGATGGGCGTCCGATAAACCCCGTTCAAAACACCCAAATGTCCGGGAATATCTTAGGGTGGCTTCGTTGAGTCGAGCTTCCATAACCTTACAAATGACATTAACCTTTGCATTCTATTCTATATAGTTTACCTATAGACACCCTAATGACTGCTTAGAAGATGGTTAATTCAAATAATGTTATTTGCAAAAAAAATCATATTAGGTTTATCTAATAATATATCTAAACATTTCAAGTTCATGTTTCGAAAACACAAATTCTTACAGCATAATATTATAACTTATATTGGATTAGATTAGATATAATTGAATTGAATTACATTTTACGGTAACTCTTAAATCATTTCAGTTTATAACAAGGTAGCATAGATAGTACTTTCCAGAATACTGTATTTATTCTATTTTAATAAAAATCCAAAAAGTAAAATTAAAATTTTTTAAATAAACGTGATTTGGGTGCACAATTATGTTTAGAAAAAATTCTGGTAATATGTATATTGATATGTATTTTAAAATGATCATATCTATGATTTGTTGTCTATGGTTGGGATAAGTCGGCAATGACGCAGCACTAGCGGTGGGCCTCGTATTGGTCAATGCAGTCTGCAAATTTAGCACTACTAGATGAGACATACAAGTTAAATATTATAAGTAAAACACACGAGTTTGGATACATTGAGCTGGGAAAAAAACAACTGACAGGTATCTAGTAGAATTGCAAACTCGAGTTTCTGTGATCACAAATGTGAAAAGTGATTGATTATTCTTTTAAAATTTATCAAAATATAAATATCATAAATAAAATAGTCAGTAACGTGTAAAAGTTTTAACATTGTTATCAAATAACGTCCTGTTATTATCCCACTACTGGGCACAGGCGTAGATATAGCTTAGACCCATCACGCCGTTCCAATTTTCCAATTTTCTTGTGATATGCAGGAGACGTTACGATGTATATGTTTTTACGAATCCTGCATATATTAGGTATAAAAACGAATAGTCCACTCTACATTAAGAATTATATATATTTTCTATTTTACTTTATTTTCTATTTTATTAATTTGTATTATAGATATCCGCAAACGTCTAATTCTATGAATTAATAAAAATATATCAAAAAACTGACGTTCATCATTTAAGACGCATTTTGTCCTCAAGCATTCCCTCATGTCACATCCAGTCGCTATATTAATATGTAACCAAAACTTTTTCTATGACGAACCGACAAACAAAGACTCGGTTGTAATGATATCGGCAGATATTATCTATTGTTGACAGCCGATAGCCGATGACCTGCGTTGGGAACTAATATTACTATTATCAGCGAACAACAAAAGTTACTAATTAAATTTTTCAATTTATTACGCTTAATAGCCTCTACCACCTACAGCTAAAATGGTCTTAGAGTAAGCTAACCTTACGACACGTGTATTTGACTGACCCGTTGGCGCAGTTTTCAGTATACCTGTATTTAGTTCCGTGTCTAAGGATCGATTCCCGACAGTTTTTTTATACAGGGAAACCCCGTTATGGGTACCGCCGCCCGACGGGGACAGGCGGCGGTTGTGTCGGACTCGCACCGACTAAAACGACCTGTATGCTTCACCACACTGCCGATGGCAAAGACAGGGTATCGTTGTACACATTGCCCCCATCCCGACGACAGCTCTGATCCCAGAGAATACCTCCTCCAGGTATGGGCCCCTCGAAAGAGAAGCCCCCCTCCGTAACCGGTACATCGGGAGTACCAGATGTACCGACCGTCTCGGGCACCTGCAAGCCAGACGTCCGATATACCCCGTTCGGAACGTTCGAAGGTCCCCTGATAGGGCGGTAGTCGACGGGCTTAGGCAAGTCGGTACTACCTGGACTCGCCAGCAGCAGATTGGATCCAGAACAAAAGTTCCCGGAACAGCTCCACCGCCCCCCTCCACAGAGCAGAAGGAGGCCACCGCTGCCTGAGATCGCTCCCTGCCCACCGTATCTGTTATAATAAAAAAATAATAAATAACGATTCCCGACTAGGGCCAACATTTTCTAATAACAATTTTTTGGTTCTTTGTGTCTGAGTGTTTAAGCGTGTATTTAAAATTATATTTTTAATATTTAAATGACTTAATCTTGTATGTATATACATATATAAATATATTTTTTTTAGGAAACGAAAACGGCTCCAACGATTTTCCTGAAATTCAGCATGTATGAGGGTTTTGGGGGAGAAAAATCGATCTAAGTTTAATTTAAAAAAAATCTCGTTTCATCTCTGTTATTCGTCACTAAAAAAACTACGTAAAAAGGAATAGATATTTGAGCTGTCAAATGCAAAGCTGTGATAGCCTAATGGTAAAACACGAACCAAAAAAGTTCAAAACCTGAGATCGATTCCCACATGTCATTAGGCGCTTTTTTCTTTTA
The DNA here is from genome assembly GCA_947086495.1 of Morpho achilles. NCBI lineage: Eukaryota > Metazoa > Arthropoda > Insecta > Lepidoptera > Nymphalidae > Morpho > Morpho achilles. The sequence goes on along the minus strand of CAMTZB010000008.1, from coordinate 3,866,840 downwards.
TATTGCATTTTAATCCAGGTACTTACATTAATATAATAAAAGACCAGCCTCATTTCTTACCGAAGTGTCGTAAAAGGCGACTAATGTAAACGCAACCACCTCGTGGTATCCTGAGTAGAACAAACCGATTCCATTTCTTACTGAGTTGTAGTAAAATACGACTAAGGTCGGCTGGTCGTAAAATAACTAGCCAAAACACATAACAAAATGTATAAAACACATTGAGCCGACACCACTTAAGAGTGGGATAAGGGACGGAGAATGATGATGACGATATATTCTCAAGTGACAAAAACACATTGTTCACATTCAAATTGATTTGATAGAAAGGTTAAAGTAAGACACTGCTATAATCGATATCTTTAAAAAAAAGATTAAGACTTTCTAGGCAAGAATTAGCAACAGGCGAGTACTTTACAATCATCGGAATAGAAAAACGATTTAAAATTAACTGTCGATTCAGACGCCATTTAAATTTGGCCTCGCCACGTTTCTCTTTGAATATATTATTCAATGTTCCGATGGACTGTCGACTAAGTGTGAAATATCTACTGATCGCCACTTTTAGTTCTACCGCTTTTATCTCGGAGCTTTTGTCTTTTTTCAAAAATGATTTTGAGACTAATTTGATTGCTTTATATGGATTAGGCTGCAAATAAGAAGAATGTTCTAATACCGGGGTCTTTAATCTGGGTTCCGAGGAACTCCAGGGGTTTCCTGAGTTGACAGAGGTGCCACAGTTGATCTGGGTCAAAACGCATATACGTAAAAACTATGTATAAAAAGAACTTCCTTTTGCAGAACTTCATCATCATCATTATCCTACCCTTATCTCACTCTAAGTGGGGTCGGCACTTCTTGATTTATTAAATAATTTACAATAATATTTGTAGTGTATGTGAACTAATGTTGTATGAATACATCACAGCCTCAAACACGCACTAACGGGTAATCATATGTAACTCCAGGTCCATTCTCACCAAGGGCTCTTGTGTTACTAACGTGGTGCATCCTGAGACCGTGTATGTTTCTTTGTACATTAGTATTAGTGTGAGTTAGTGTGAGTATGTTCATGTATGTATTACATATAATATGTCTTGTATATAAATATGCAAGGTAAATTACATATCTCAACCCGCATACAATATAGGATGAAATAAGAAGTATGGTCTAATCCAAGGGTCTTTAAACAGGGTTTCGCGAAACCCCAGGGGTTTTCTGAGTTGACAGAATTAAATTTCAAAAAAAGAGTGAATAGGCACTATAGTGGCAAGCGCAGTCCACCTTAGGCTGCATCTTTCGCCTACCATTAGGCGAGATCGCAGCCAGGCGCTAGCCTTTCTTTGTAAAAAAAAAAAAAAATTCCGCAAATGATCTGAGTCAAAACGCCAGTCATTACTGTCTAGTACAGGGTCTAAGCGAGCTATATCCACACATTCTTATCTTCTAAGTAATCCTCAACTGTATAGTAAGTAGGCTTTCTGGATCAGCCTCTTTTTAACAGTGTTTTTAACTGATGTAATGGCAAAGCTAAAATTGATTGCGGAATTTTATTATAGAATCTTATACCGAGACTCACAAACGATTTATGTACTTTTGCATTGATTTGATTGAAGTTTATATTTTGTTAAATGCTTTTATAGTGTCATCTGGTATGAGAATAGAGTACTAAAGCACAAAATAAGCTTAAGCTTATATTCAAAATATATTCCGATAATCTAGATAACTTCACAAGTGAGTACATCTGGATGTATGAACTACAAATGCTCACGTAAGTTTAAATTCTAAAAACGTCTGTAACCCTTTAGATTTTTAAAAGCCAGTATGCCCGCTAAGCTAGCAAGCAGGGGAAAAGAGAAACAATAATCTTGCCAAGCTGCATGATGGTGGAACGTATGCCAGTGCAAAAGCACTGATAATCCAACTATGAAATGATTTAGAGTGCATGTCAGACTGACAAACGTATGATTGTGGTACAACGGGAGAATATACCGAAAACATATTCACTTTCCAGATGATTTATAGAAGCAGGTGTTACTTTGAAATGTCATAGTACAGAAGTTGCAACAAAATTATGCTGTAATCCGCGTTTGTTAAGAGAATATATGTAATGTGTATGAAGCAGGCAACAATCATATACCCCATACATGCAGGACAAGTCACCGCACATATCACAAAACGCCGCCAACACAACACTCTACACAAGCACTACACGTACTCAGCACTACAACCCCTACGAATGCTCTGCCCATTGGGAGGATAGGCCCCACGAATTCTAGATGTGGTTAATATGATTCATCGTTTGTTTTATCTTTCATGTGACAGAGGATGGCTAGAAAAAATCCCTTATTTTGTTAGTTTAAATTTGTGAACTCTATTATTTGTGTTTTGCCGTGTGGTCTGCGTCTGAGTAGAATAGACCATCCTCATTCCTTACCGAGATGTCGTAAAATACGACTAAGGTAAGTTGATCCACCGTGTGGTATACGGTTGAGTAGAATAGACTACAATAGAGTTTAAGTCAGGCAAGCGGCCGGTCGTAAAATATGAAGCCAAATCATCTGACAACTTAGCAAGTTCTTGTGCCTACCCCATTTAGAGCAATTACGTAGAGTAGTTAAGTAAATTAAGTTTAGGGATAAGGGCAGGAGAATGATAATGTGTTAGGTCTGGATTTGTAAGCTTGTTGATTTATTTTATTATATATGTATTACGCTTTAAATTCATTTTAATTTTATTAATTAGACAGAATATGACACAAAATCAATTCGCTGACATTACATAAATCAGGTTCATTCATTAGGATCATTTATCATAAATCGGCGCGATTTTTTGTTAATGACATATATATAACTTGCAAATTGCAGGTAGTTTAGGTTAGTAGTTGGGTTATTGGTTGGTTGGTAGTTGGTTTAAGTTGTTTGGTTGGTGGTAGGTTGGAAGTGTGCCATTGAAGTGATCCTTTTATCACAGTTAACAGGTTACATTACATTATTTTATGGCTCGAGTATAAATAGCCAATAATAAGATCTGTTTAAATATGTTTAAATAAAAATGTTTTAAATAATATAAAATGGTGACTAACTACCGTCATTCAATAGTGTTCTATCAAAATTATTTTCTTTTTCATGATATTCATTTATTAATTTTTTTACTATGATAAACGATGGTAGTGCAAAATTATTTTTTAAACTTACGACTTTTCTACAAAGCCGAGTTTTATGATAGTGCCTAGTGTATTGTACCATAAAAATCGTACCTTAATTCCCAGTGTGCCACTCGCTTTTTAATTCAGTAACACCGCCGCCCGTAGTCGTAGTAACAGACGGACCGCTTTGACTATCGATCCCAGTTCTAGTGATGTGACAGAGCATATAATTAGGTTATCGATATACTTTTTTTATGACTCTGAAGTTATATTTTTAAGACTTATTTACATTTTAAATACAATTGTGGAGCTTTATTTTAACATCCAGTGTTAAAAGGAAGGGTTAAGTGTTTTTATAAAACATATGTAAATGTTTAACTAAATATAAATATCTAAATTTCTATTTTTTACTGTGAAAGTGAAATTTAAAGCGGTCTCTATAATAATATTAGTAAATGTTTTGGTTTAACATTTGAGAAACTTGTTTTTGGAGACGTGAGTTACTACCAGCTCTTGTGAAGTGGTCTTTAATTGGTTGCCAAGTTTAGTTGAATATAATTATTGATTTCCTGAAGTTTCCTGGTAGATATTGCTCATATCAATATGAACACCTTTGCAAACCTAAATGTCTAATATTGATTTTTCTGCTATATTATTGGAATTTACTACGAAACTACTGCGTTGTTGATATTATTATTGCACCGAAAAGTTTATAAGTTATTTATAAGTTAACTATATTTTTTTATCCTTCCTTATCTGTTTTGTGATTTGACAGTAATTTAAGAGTTATTAACTTTTTTATATGCAGGTAAAGCATGAAGTAATGTTTATGGCGAAAAATAATTCCAGTATATTAATTAAATTTAGATTTTTTTCATATTATATTTAAATCTAGCTCATGACCTAGTCATAAACTAGCCTATATAGGCTAGTTTATGACTAGTTTATGGTATATTTTTATTTGGTATATACCAAATAAAAATATACCACATATGAATAATAAAAATATATATCGATATATTGGAACAATGGAACATCACTTAACCTAACTTTAATTCGTTTTTGATAATTAAAGGTTCGAGGAAGTAAAATAATTCATAAGCAGACGTTAAATCCCTAATTCATAATTAAGTTTAAAGTACTATTAGAATTAAATAAGCAGTATAATGTAAAAGTAATTATATATTTTGATGAGGGCAGTAATATTTGAAAGGTGTAATAGTATATTTTAACACACTCATAAGCAGGGAAATTTATAAAAAAGTTTACAAGAATAGAGGTTCTCGCAACTTTGCTGGCGCCAACTTTAGAGTTTAAGTACCCTCAATAATGCAATACGTGTTGTCCTTATTATTAAAGAAAAACGGATTTTCTTAAATTTTAAATAAAAAAAATAGTAAGTGTAGGAAGCAAAATCGTTCTCATACCTTATATTACCACAGGCTTATTTACCACACGTAACGCAAAACGCCACCAACTACAAGCAAGCTATCTATACTTATTATAAAATATATATCCTTCTGCCCTTGTCCCACTCTAAGTGGAGTCGGCACAACATGGTATAAACATGTTGTCACATGATATGGCTGAATTTATACGACCGGTCGCCTGCCAGTCGTCAACTTACCTTAGTCTTATTTTACGACACCACGGAAGAAAGAGAATAGTCTATTTTATTAAATCGGATACTACACGGTGGGTCAACTTACCTTAGTCACCTTTTACGACACCTCGGTAAGAAATGAGGGTGGTCTATTCTACTCAGTCGGATACCACACGGCGGGTTGAACAAAAATACTACAAAAAAGTTCTTGACAGCATATCTCTATCTTTTATAATTAACACACATCTTTTATGTTCAAAATTTCAATTCGGAAAAAAAATTGTGACACCGATTTCCACGCGGGCGAATCCGGTGGTAAAGATAGTTAAATATAAAATGGAAGTTTTTATACTAATTAAAAATATCTATTCACTAACTTAATGCGAAATTTTCGAGTCCAGCGGAAGTTTATCCGATTATACTTTGCCGTATTTAATACATGAATTTTAAATAGAAAGTAAGAACATTTAGCGGTGCATTTTCACGATTCTTAATAGATGTCCTTTACAAAGATAAAACTTTCATTTAAAGTGCAGTATCCTTAAGACGACCTCTGCGTTATTTTCATTTCTATCTGTATATAATAAGAAATCATACATAAACATAATACTACTCTTCGACCTTCGACAAATTGTAACTATTTAAGGCAAACGTAATTATAAAATTATTTTACTGTAATCTTCTTCTTCTTCTTCAACCGAAGGACGTCCACTGTTGGACATAGGTCTCTTCACGGGATCTCCAGAACACACGATTTTGAGCCGCTTGTATCCAGCGGCTCCCCGCGACCCTTTTGAGGTCGTCAGTCCATCTAGTAGCAATACCTTCATGGCATTACTACTGTAATCTGCGATAAAGTAATCGTATATTCCTTCTCCTGCCCTCATCCCACCCTAAGTGGGGTCGGCACATGCTATAAACATATTGTGCTGTGTCTTTTGTCACATGATTTGACTATTTTTTTACAACTATTATGTATGACCACGACGTATTTTACGACTTACCTTCAACTTACCTTAGTCGCCTTTTACGACACCTTCGAAGAAATGTGAGTGGTCTATTCTACTTAGCCGGATCCCACACGGCGTCTCCACTTACCTTAGTCATTTTTTACTACACCTCGTTAAGAAATGTGGGTGGTCTATTCTATACAGCCGAATACCACACGGCTAAATCTGCGATAACGCAAATAGAATATGTATATAATATTAAATGTAGAGTGGACTATCCGTTTTCATATCCGATACATACAGGATTCCTATTTATTATTATTCTTATTTATCGTTATCATTATATATATTTTCTATTTATTTTATCGCGGATTATGGTAAAATAATTTTAACATTGTAACCTACGTATTATGGATCTCCGCAATTATTTATAAAAATTATATTTTGAAAAGAGCAACCTCCGAGCTTCTTGCTGGCTCTTTTCGGTAGGAACAGCTTTCCGAACCAGCGGTAGAGTTGACGATTCAAAAGCACTTGTTTACAAGTTTATTTGAATATATATATTTTGAATTTGGATTTATTAAAATTGCTTTTATTAGTATCTTTTGGTACACTCGTGACTACTGAGAATTTACGTCATTGTATACTGGCACTAAAAGTAAAGTATCGGCCTGTTACTATCCCAGAGCTGGGCATAGGCCTCCTCTTTCCATTTTTGGTGAGAAGGATTGTATTTAATGCCTACCACGCTGCTCCAGTGCGGATTTGTTAGGTTACACATATCCCTAGAATTTTCTAGAGATATGCAGGTTTCCTTATGATGTTTTCCTTCACCGAAAAGAGTGTGCTAACGAATTTATAATCTCAAAATATTGTTTTACGAAACTGCCCCTTATTCTTTACAAACCTAATAGACGTATTATGCACGGCCGCTGCTCCGTTTGCCTTTTTGAAAAACTTTCACGGCATCTTTTTCGATTTCACTTTGACAAAGTTGTGCCATCTCTAATTACAGTAAAAAGCTAGTTCGCGACTATGGATTCAAAAATCAGGTTCTTAAGGAAATTTATGTTAAGTATCACTTACATCATTAACTTTAATTAAAGTTTTGCTGCGATGGGAAATGGCGATGGGCAGGGCTCAGTACGGAGAACCGATGGTAAGGCCTCTTCTCTTCTTTTTGAGAGAAAGGTTGGAGCTTAAACCCACCATGCTGCTCCAATACTGATTGATGCTCCAATCCCTAGAATTCTCTGGAAATATGAAGGTTTCCTCACGATGTTTTCCTTCACCGAAAAGCGTGTGATAAATTGCAAATATCGATTAGACACATAAGGTTTATTATAAAAAACTCTCCACTGCTTACTTAAACGTATAAGATAACTTTGTTATAATTCAAACTTCTAAAATGTAGTTTAAAAAAAAAGTTTTTTCGATCATAATAAATATAATTTAATTAAGATCTGGCTTTTTTAGAAATGGTTGACTGGCCTTAACGGGAGAATACAATAATATTATAGGTTTGTCTTCTTCGCACTTGTATTTCATCTCTCGGTCAACGTCAATGCATTACTTACGAAATAGAATGGAATGAGGTACGGTCATTCACCCTTTTATATCATGTACCGAAACGTAAAATAATTCCTTTGGCAAAATTACTTCACTAAATTAACTTAATTTTTTATGTAGGCTGCTAAGTTGTGTAGGTACGTGAAATTAAAATTAATATCGAATAGTCGGTACCACCCCGTATAAAAGTGCATTTCTACAGTGTATGTTGCGATCAGATGAGATCGTGACTAAGCACGACAAAAAAATCAGATAAAATAGGAATAGCTTATACAAAGCAAGCTATTGACTAAAGACAGCATGATTTAAAGGTAACTCAGTAGCGAATGTATAAGTTATCGTAATAAATTCCACGACTCTGTCCGTCTGTATGGCCTCTCTGAATTACAAAGTGAACATTGATGTATCTATGAAAATATTCGCTATTGGTCATGTCTTAGTATTATTATTTTTTATTAGAAAGCAGTTTGTAATACAATTTGAATAAATTACATATTTATATCTGTTTGTGAATTGGATTAATCATTTATATATTTTTATATTTATCTATGTATATCTTAATTAAATTAGGAGTAGCGCCAGAGTTGACGAATGATGGGACAGAATGGCCGAATGACAGAACTTTAGACGCATGTGCCGCGTAAATCAACAGAGATACACTCAAGTAATATACTAGAGAATTGTAGATCTATAAAAATAGTATATAAAGTCCGCGACAGTATGTCTCTTTCTCTTATGGCGAAGTCGCAATTTTTACTTTTATGTTTAAAATTTCAATTAAGTAAACTGATTTCCACGTTGCCGCAAGCACAGCCGTTGTCTATTTTGTCACTATTTTGTCGTGGAGTCCATCTCTTGATGATGCTTAGGTTGCGGGGTGAAACGATTGTTGAGTTTGTGATAGTGAACGTGTGTAGTGCTTGTGTATTGTGGTAGCGATGGTGGAGGTTTGTGCATGTTTTTACATGTATCATGTATGAAAACGGATAGTCGACTCTATATTTAGTGTTATATATATTTTCTATTTTACTTTATCGCTGATTATAGCAAAATCATTTTATTATTACTTTTGTACCTACGGACAGGGGTGCATTAAAAAGCAAGTACAATTGTCCAGAGAAAGAAAAGATGCTTAATCCAGGTTTATCGATTAAGGAACATTTTTTAATGTTTTTGATGATGAAATGAACTAAAGAGTCGCAGCATCATATATTGGGAACCGCAGGTTGCCGACCACTGTTCTATTCTATATGCTACTGATTTGACCGCGCAGAAATACTAAGCAATCAATATAGCATTTAATCTAAACTGCAAGGCGTTTCAGATTAAAAATCTTTATTTATGTATTCAAATTATCCCTCCTTTACAAAACAGCTGTTTATGTAATAGCTGTTTCATCACGTATCGAAGTTTACAGTTCATTAACCCCAAGTCAGCTAACATGGCGAAACGACGTCGTTAGGCAGAAAAAGCGCGCTTCGTACAAGGAATTCAAAGATAAATGTATAAGATTTAACATACAAAACGTGTATGTAAATTCGACTGCTCGGGACGAGTGACTGAGGTAGACTGATTTGAATTTGGAATTTTGCGCGCGCGCATTCTATTGGTAGGGTGACAATTTATGCTGTTTATATATTTGCTTTAGGGTTCTATTCAATTTAAAACTTTGAAATATGACAACACTGAATAATTGATGACAACACTGAGCTTGATTAAACTTTACTATCGTATGTTTATGTTCTTTAAATTACTAGCATTTTTCTGGGGTAACTAAGTTTTTTAATCTATATTTAATAAACTTGTTTTTATACGCAGAAATAAACACTCGTTAGATATGCGCCAGAAGTCATCATCATCTTCCTGCCCTTATCCCACTCTAAGTGGGGTCGGCACAACATGTTATAAACATGCTGTAACATGATTTGGCTGCGTTTTTACGACCGGCCGCCTGCCTGACGTCAACTTGCCTCTGTCGTATTTCACGACACCTCGGTAAGAAAGAGGGTGGTCTATTCTACTAAACCGGATACTACACGGTGGGTCATCTTACCTTAGTCGCCTTTTACGACACCTCGGTAAGAAATGAGGTTGGTCTATTCTACTCAGCCGGATACCACACGGCGGGTCGACTTACCTTAGTCGCCTTTTACGACACCTCGGTAAGAAAAGAGGGTGGTACTATTCTACTCAGCCGGATACCACACGGCTAAGAAGTATAAAACGAAATTATAACTATTATAAATATATAAAACAAATAAATATAGGACGATTACATGATTGTGTGTTAAATATATACATATATAATTTTTACATAATTGTATAAATACATCAAAGTTCTAAATATTCTTTACCTATTCAAGTTAACTTGTAAACGATTGCTTTAGAAACGCCAACTCAGCTACATTACATCCAGATTCAAATAGCCAACAAAATGTTGGAAAATGTTGGTTCTCGGCGAGAATCGATGCAACCCTTGGAGCTGAAGACAGGTTCTGGCCACCTTCGCCAATGGCCAGTCACATTACTTAGGTACTTAAGGATTGGTAAAAGCCAGACTTAAATATATAAGCGTTTAAAACTGCTCGAATACACTTGAAAAGTTGAACCCTCCTTACATAGTTTCAACTCGTGAACTACTCGTGAAGTAACTAGTTACTTTTGAATAAAACACTTTTGTATGAGAAAACAAGTATGACGAAGGGAAGCCGATCTTGACTGGCAAGTATTAACAAATAGCGATAAGACTTCTTATTGATAAAGAATGATAAAAAGAATATTGAATAATTTATAGAAGTAGGCGTTACTTTGCGGAGATCCATAATACAAATGTAATAATAAAATTATTTTGCTATAATCCGCGAAGAAGTAAAATAGAAAATATATATAATGCTAAAGCGATTTTTTTCGTGCGATTTTGCGATTTTGGTCGTGGAGTCTATCTCCTGATGATACTTCGGTTGCGGGGCGAAACGATTGTTGAGTTTGTGATAGTGAATGTGTATTGTGGTGGCGGTGGTGGAGGTTTGTGCATGTGTTTTTACGAATCATGCATGTATCAGGTATGATAACCGATTGTCCGCTTACATTTAGCATTATATATATTTTCTATTTTACTTCTTCGCGGATTATAGTAAAATAATTTTATTATTACTTTTGTAATATTGAATAACTTAGCTTTAATACTTTGGTTCTTTGCTTAACTGATAGGCTCAAGAAAGTACGAAAACAAACGCCTGCCGATTGCAATTAGCTATAAATACGCGAATATATGGAATAGTTGGAATATATGGAACACACCTCTGTGTGGTATCTGGTTGAGTAGAATAGACTACCCTCATTTCTTACTGAGCTTTCGTTAAATGTGACTAAGTTAGGTTGACTCGCCGTGTGGTATCCGGCTGAGTAGAATCTCATTTCTTATTGAGGTGTCGTAAAAGGCGACTAAGGGAAGTTGACACACCGCCGGCGAAGACGAGGTCCCAGATTTCTGACGTCGGTTGGTCGTTCTGCCACCCTTCCGTCGTCGTAATGACTAATCAAACCATCAGCCCTCCACTACACGTCGCCCTAAGCCATGGAGCGGCCTCACAGGAGGCACCCCGACGTTCCTCATAGCTAGCAGAGCTTCTGCGCTCTACTCTCCGAATTTCGCAACCTTGACGATGCTTCTGCGCTCGCCCGGCCCACCTGGTGACGCTGTAAAACACGTTAGGGCTAACAGCATACAGTCAATTAGGAAAAAAAATTGACCCACAACATGGTATCTGTTTGAGTAGACTAGAATGGACCCTCTTTCTTACCGAGGTGTCGTAAAAGGCGACTAAGGTAAGTTGACTTCAGGCAGGCGGCTGGTTATCAAATAAATAACGAAACATGTAATAACATGTTTAAAACATGTTGTGCTGACACCAGTTAGAGTGGGATAAGGGCAGGAGAATGATGATAATGGAAAAATTACACAATTAGAAGTTTAATATATTGGGGGTAACATATGGGATAAAAAATCCCATTATAGGAGAATAGGAAATTATTGAGGGTACTTGAGCCCTTATCTTGGCGCGAACAAAGTTGCGGGTACATCTAGTTTAGTATATTCGGATATGACAGAAGAACAAACGCATTTCGAATTTGCATATTAAGGTATAGAAATCATATAATTGGTAAATGTTGTTATTTTTGACATTTGTTATATTTGGCTAATTTTGCAAAAAAATATAGTCAAGTAGAGTGTATTGTTATAAAAACTTAAAAGTAACAAGTTATAGAGAACTAGGTATGTTATTAGTCTGTCTAACGATATTACCACACAGTGCGTATATACCATGTTATGCCGTTTCAGACGAGCTACGTTTATCTTTTGACATGACAACGTCTTAAATTAGGTTGCGACTTGGAGTGAAAAACTCATGAAAAAGTGTAACGCCCGCTCACGTCTGTTACGATGAGTCACCGAAAGAAAGAGAGGCCGCCGGTCTGGCGAATGCATTGCGTCTCTCTCCCACTCCAATCCATCACATTTAAAAATACGTTGTCACGTAAAATCTTTGCCCGTAAAACCGACTTTACAGGCAACCGTTTTTAATTTTTTTATTGAAGTTCTTTAGCAGCGTTGTGCACTTTATTTATAAAAATTTTACCACAAAATGATACTACTTGAGTACTTTTATACTGATAAAGGAATGTTCTCTTACTTGTAAAGACGTCATAACGCCTTGTAAAGAGCTCATGATTAAGTGCCCCGAATGGGTTCGAAACTAGTCGGGCTAATTCCATAAAATAAGTGAGTATAGCCGGTTTCTATACATTAAGTATGAATAATACTCACGACTGTTTAAATATAGAATTTTCTTAACTAAAAGTAACTTAGATGGCCGTATACCCAACAAATATTATGTATATAACCGAAACTGCCCTTTTGCAGCACCGATGTTGTATGACCTTAAATATAATGACTGAACGCTAATAAAGCGCGCACACGACGTCTGTCCGTACGTCTCTTTAGCACTTCGTTAAGAAATACGTATCAATCGTCGCGGCACAGACCAACTTACGGACAGAGAGCACATTTTAAACAATAAGTGTTCTTATAAGTACTGAAAATTATATGAAACTAGATTTTACCCGCTACTTAAATTGCGTGGACTGTTATCACGTGATAGGTTGATAATAGATGGCGCTTTTGTCGTCCTATATTATTGCTTTAGAATTAACTGGATTTCTATAGCCTATCTGGGTGTAATAATTGTGCCAAATTTCATCAATCTTGGATCAGGGGATTCGCCGTGAAAGAGTAACAAACATACATCTATACTCACAAACGTTCGCATTTATAATATTAGAAGGATATAATGTTTAAGTTAAATTTCAAGTAAGTATAACTCTAAATCATATATTTATTTTCAGTATAATTATTTATCAAAATTCCAAATGAATGCGTGAACATTTTTACTAAAGATAACAGTTAGTAAAAATCCAGTCTCTTTTTTATTCCAAAATTTGTCCGTTCCGTTGTCTATCTCCTGCCATAATCCCACTCTAAGTGGGGTCGGCACAACATGTTTTAAATGTGTTGTAAAAAGATTCGGCTAGATATTTTACGACTGGCCGCCTGTCTGACGTTAACTTACCTTAGTCACGTTTTGCGACACCTCGGTAAGATATAAGGGTGGTCTATTTTACTAAAACGGATACCACACGGCGTGTCAAATTACTTTACACACCTTTTACGACACCTCGGTAAGAAATGAAAAAAGTAAATGACAAAAAAATGCTATTGTGGGTTAACCATAAGAGATAGTTAATCATCATCTCAATAATGTTCCTATTCTCCTATAAAGGGAATTTGACTGGCCCGTTGGCCCAGTGGGTAGTGACCCTGCCTTCAACTCCGCGGGTCGCGGGTTAGATTCCCGCCGAGGGCCAACATTTTCTATAAATGAATTTGTTGGCCCTGGAGCCTGGGTGTATATTTGTATTTTAAAAAATATATAAGTATATATTCACCAGTTGTCTGTTTACCATAACACAAGTATTAAGTTACTTACTTTGGGGACTTACGACCGTATGTGTAAGTGTCCCATATATTTATTTATTTATATTTATAAACACATACCATCGCGATTTTTCTGTAGACCTTTTCACGGTGTACAGATACTTAGTATATTATTTTGATAAATCTCGTAGGGTTCACCCTGCGTTTGCAATGTAAGCGGAAAAAATATAATTATTTACATCACATTAGAAACCTCAAATATTACAGTATTTCTATACTTCATATTGAATGTTATTATACATATAAACCTTCCTCTTAAATCACTCTATCTATTAAAAAAAAACAAAATCTGTTGTGTAGTTTTAAAGATTTAAGCATACATAAGGCTATAGGAACATAGGGACAGGGAAAGCGACTTAGTTTTATACTATGTAGTGATTAGCAAAGCTCTACGTATATATTAATCTATGTTTAATAGGGTGCATAGTGCATACAGCGCTGCGTCAAAGTATATTTGGTGTTAAAACCTCACTAATGGCTGCACAAACAGACTGACTTGCTACCGGGAACGTGATTCTATTAACATGGGAATGTTGAACCTTATTTATTCCTACTGTACAATAATTCTCGATACCTCTTTGTTCCTTACAAATACCTATGTTCAACTGTTTTGTGAAATCATTTATTTATGACTGCTAAAGTTCGAACTTGAGAGCACAAATTTTCAGATTGTATTGGTGATTTATCCTACAATCTTACTAATATTATATATACTCCTGCCATTATCCCACTCTAAGTGGGGTCAGCACAAACATGTTATAAACATGCTGTAACATGATTTGGCTGCGTTTTTACGACCGGCCTGACGTCAACTTACCTTAGTCGTATTTTACGACACCTCGATAAGAAATGAGGGTGGTACTATTCTACATAATCGATGAAATTTGGCATAATTCCTTAAATAACATATTGGTTATAGAATCATATTAATTCTACAGGAATAGGACACAACTAAAAAGCGCCACCAATTATCAACCTATCACGCGACAACAGTTCATGCGAACGAAGTCGGGTGTAAAAGCTAGTTATATATATATTATCTGAATTTCGGAAGCGGCTCCATTGATTTTCATTAAACTCAGCATGTAGGGGGTTACAGGGGGTGATTAATCGGTCTACCTAGGTTTTATTAAAAAAGTCGTTTCATTCATGTTTTCAGTCATTGAAAAACTGCTAAAATATATTTTGCTCATATTCATCATATTTTGCGAACAGTGTGATTAAATATTAAATTTATAAAGCGGTCATAAGACCTTCGTATTGTATGGATCAGAATGTTGGGCAATAAAAAAGACGGATGAAAGAAGTGATACATGCAAATGAGATGAGAATGTTAAGGTGGATGTGTGGTGTGGCAAAACTGGATAAAATACGAAACGAGTATATAAAGGGAAGTCTGAAAGTTGCGCCCATTATAGAAAAGACGAGAAGTGGAAGATTGAGATGGTATGGACATGTAATGAGGAGGGCTGAAAATCATATGACCAAACGAGTGTTAAATTTGAATGTGGATGGATATCTGCCTAGAGGGAGGCCTAAAAAGAGATGGTTGGATTGATTGTGAAGTATGATATGCATATAGTAAGAGTGGCGCCAGAGTTGACGAATGATAGAACAGAACGGAAGAGAAAAACATGTTCTGCCGACCCCACTTAGAGTGGGATAAATAGGAAGATATATATGTGATTAAGATTGCGAACGAATGTACCTCAACTAGGTAGACTTATCTGTAATACGTATTTGAATCTATTGTACTGGCTCCTTGCTTTCATCCCCTTAATACACTCCGAACGTTTCAAGAGCTTAATTTTAGCCCACATGTTTGTTATTAATAGTTATTATATTAATAATAGATAGACATGTCTCGTAGACCAGAATAAAATTATTTCTTTTACGACCTTAACATACTTTACAGATTTTGACTAGCGTTGCTCTTTTGATAATATAATTCTTATGACTAGTAACATTTAGTCATTACTGTCTTGTACACACATTCTTATCTTCTAAGTAATCCTTAACAGTATGGTAGAAAGCTTTCTGGATCAGCCTCTTTTTAACAGTGTTTTTAAACTGATGTAATGGCAAAGCTGAAATTGATTGCGGAATTTTATTATAGAATCTTATACCCAGACGCAAAGCAGGAGCCGCAAGCTCATATCGGTGCTTAATTTGTCTATTATACACAACACCTATCGTTTTACAATTCTTTATATTTTTATGTACGACCATTAAATTGCTTAAAATATATATGAAGGGTGCCAAAAAAGCCACAAGTAAGCGATATCAGAAATCTGGGTACCTCGTCTTCGCCAGCAAAGACACTGTGTGTGTATTATGTGTTTCTGTGTTTGCGATCGTTATTTCATCGTCAGGGTCATAATGGATGCTTTTTGTCGCATATACTTCGGTATATCTTCGTATTGGCGGTTAGTTTTTAACATAAAGTAGTGGGTTTTGAAAAGGTTATAGTAAAGGCGCAATATGCAAGTAAGTTGGATAACGTCAGTCCGCTGTTTGCTCGATCCACAATCATACTAAAACCCTTACTGGACTGAAATTTCGAGCGTCTAGACTGGCCATTAGCTTGAATTATTTGAAGATTAGTATCAATAATGCAGAGTTCGTGGAACGCGAGGTTGCTAGCATTTTTCTATGACTCTGCTTGAAAAAGTTTAACGTTAAATATCATCATTCTCACACCCTTAAAAGTAGTATCGGCACAACATGTTATAAACAGTGTCACATACGACTATGTTTTTTACGACCGACCGCTTGTCTGACGTCAACTTATTTTAGTAGATTTTTACCATACCTCGGTAAGAAATAAGGGTGGTCTATTCTACTCAACCTCATATCACACGGTGGGTCAACTTATCTTAGTCGCCTACACCTAGGTAAGAAATGAAGGTGGTATATTCTACTCAGCTAGATACCACACGGCGACTCGACTTAACTTAGTCGCCTTTTACGACAACGAGGTAAGAAATGAGGGTGGTACTATTCTATTCAGCCGGATACCACACGGCGTTCAATTCAATTTTGTGTCATGACAATTAAATTTCAATTAAAGTTACTTTTTTTTTATTTATTTATAATTATACATATAGTTAGAAAAGCGAAAGAAAAATTAAAAAAGCACATGTATTAAGGCGGACTTGTCCCTAAAATGGATCTCTCCCAGTCAACCTTTGAACAGAAGGAAAAGGATAATTAAATAGGATCTAACTTCTTTCTTTGTTATTATTAAAAAAGAACTCGCTAGAATCGAAGCGGCGACCGCAAACACAACATTATCCTAGCGAAAGTAACATCGCTCAGTCATAAATAAATCCCTAACAACCAAAATCAATACGAGACGGTACAGGGGTGACTAAAGATACGTTCCGCTTGGGCCTTTCTTCAAGGACTTATAAAATAACTTGGACTAAAATAAACAACAAATAATAAAATTAAAAAATATATATATCCTCCTTCCCTTATCCCTAAACATGCTGTAATATGATTTGGCTGCGCTTTTACGACCGGCCACCCGCCTGACGTCAACTTATCTAAGTCGTTTTTTACGACACCTCGGTAAGAACGAGGGTGGTCTATTCTACTAAAGCGGATACCACACGGTGGGTCAACTTAGCTTAGTCGCCTTTTACTATACCTTGGAAAGACATGAGGTTGGTGTATTCTACTCAGCCGGATACCACACGGCGGGTCGACTTACCCTAGTCGCCTTTTACGGAACCTCGGTAAGAAATGAGGGTGGTACTATTCTATTCAGCCGGATATCACATGGCCGAACTTGGCCTAAAATAAACAATAAATAATAAAATAAAAACTACCGACGTGAACCTACTCCTAACACAAGCATTTAACTTAGCTGGATTGGTTAACAAGTTTACTAGTAATTTGTAACGCGAATTGCTAGAAAATTTTACAAAAAACCTCTTTGGAAATCTAACAATTTTTACATAGTATATACACGCTACCATTAATATTATATCCATATATGATCACGTTTCATGCCGTGTGGTGTTCTGCTGAGTAAAATAGACCACCGATATTTCCTACCGATATGTCGTAAAAGTATATATATATATATATATATATATATATATATATATATATAATATAATTGAAAAAAAATGGTACATAAGACAGTACAAAGTGGATCGTACCGCCGCTGCTAGGATGTCATCCCGTGTCATTTACCTGTCCTCATTAAGGCCCACTTCGTCTTCTGAATGTGATATACTTTAACATATAGTATTTACATTGTATATACCTACTTTTTGGGATAAACATTTTGGTAGCGGGGATAGACAAAAGAAACTTTTCATAACCGTTTTAATATAACTGGGCTAACTCGATAGAATAAGACGTGAGTATAGCCGGTTCAATACATTAACTACGTTTTAATATCGTTACATCGTTATCATGTGTGTTTGTATGTGCTTTTGTGTTTTGATACAATTACAAGTATTATTTAACTGATTAGATCGATTTTGTGCAGGTTAATTAAACCTATGGTTTAGATAGATTTAAGGTGAAAGTTTGAAAGTTGCGCTCATTATAGAAATGACAAGCAGTGCAAGATTTAAATAGTAGGATGAAAATTATGCAATGGGACGAGTCTTAAATATGTGGATGGATATGTGACCACACCCTTTTGGTCACAAACGGGAAGGAGTAGCGCTAGAGTTGACGATGATAAGAGAGAATGGAAAAGAAAAACGAAGAATTCAAATTCAAATTCAAATTCAAAATATTCTTTATTCAAATAAACTTGTAAACAAGTGCTTTTGAATCGTCAACTCTACTGCTGGTTCGGAAAGCTGTTCCTACCGAGAAGAGCCAGCAGGAAACTCGGCGGTTGCTCTTTTAAAAATATAATTCTTAATACTATTTACATTATGTCGTTACTGTCTTGTATAGGTTCAAAGAGAGCTATATCCACACATTCTTATCTTCTAAATAATCTTCAAGAGTATAGTAGGCTTTCTGTATCAGTCTCTTTTTAACAGTGTTTTTAAACTGATGTAATGGCAATAGTTGGCAGTAGTTTTAGTAGACAAAACTGCTGAATAGTAGTAGAATCATGGAATCGAACCAGCGACCCACGAAGATGTAAGTTGGCTCAGTGCCACCTGCACTAACGGGACAGTCAAATTAACTAAAACGCTATTACAATACAAATCATGCCCAAGCAGAATAGTTAAGAATGCTTGCTATATTTCCGCCCTCTAAATCGCTAAATTGATTCTTTATGTGAAAAATAAGGCAACACTGTTACTTGAAAAGCAATTAAATCATTATGTTTCCAATATAATCCAAATCACTCAGTACTCAATAATTTCTAGTACTATATCCTTATTCCATTAAATTAACCCTGACCCCTTATAAAATCAAAACAAATATTATGAAGTCACGACTGACTTACTGCTATTGAAATAAAGTTCAAATTAGAATTGATATATACGTTTATAACTTTGTATAGTTACGAGATAATAAAAATAAGAAGGACCTTTTAAAGCAATTAGGGTTCGCTTTATTTTTATTGGGGATCCAATATCTTAATGGATATCAATTGGGATTGAATCTCAGTGTACTTGATACTATCTTTTAATTTGTTAAAATTATATTTATTCCAGTAAGCTTTCGCAAGAACTTTTGAATCGTCAAGGATCAATATGATTAAAGAAGTTACAACTGGTTCGGAATGTTACTCTTACCGAGAAGAACCAGCAAGAAATTCAGAGGTCAGTCTTGAAATATCTCAATTTTACATTATTAAACCGCAGTCTTGTATGAAGCTGAAAGTATTTTCAAATCCAAGGATTTTTTTTAACTTTCCGTGTATGTATCTGCAAGAGGAATATTGCAATTTTGAAATCGGTCCAGTAGTTTTTGTGTGAAAACATTACAAACATACATACAAATTTTTCCTCTTTATAATATTAGTATAGAAAAGCTATTAGGTGGGGCACAAAAAGTAAGGGGGACACTAGACTTTGTTCGAGCTTAATACCGATATTTTTCTTGATGATTATTATAGAATTATGTTTGTTTAGACTTGTCTTAAATATTAAAATAGCTTTATAAATAAACTTATCTTGCATAAGTATATAAAAGAAACATGAAACGCGAGCGTACTCTATTCCTGATCTCAAATATATAAGCTTTAGACGTCTAGATGTTAAAGGCGAGGAAACTTGATAGAAGCTTTTAGGAGTTCTTACGTTATTTTCCGACATACATGGGATATTTTAGTTTTCTATTTTATTACCAGGAGACCTTGAAATAACACATACCAGGATTACCGTGTTTTCTGACGCTATTTGCCATCTTTTTGGAATACATATATCATATTAGCTTTGTCTGCAGCTTCAGCCGCACGGAAATCAGTGTGTTACAATTTTTTATTTTCTAAATTGAGATTTTGAACATAAAAGTAATTATGGTGAGCTTATTATTACAAATTTTTTAGTAAATTTCAACGTTTATTTAGCGCACGCGGAGCTTTAAATTTTGCCGTTTCCACAAAATGTTTTTTAATGCTGCTCCTATCTATCCTATTTATTTTAAATAAATAAATATAAATAAATATATGGGACACTTACACACACGGTCGTCCGTCCCCAAAGTAAGTAACTTAATACTTGTGTTATGGCTGACAGACAACTGGTGAACATATACATATATAATTGTTAAATACATACTTAAATACAAATATACACCCAGACTCAAAGACCGACAAATTCATTTATAGAAAATGTTGGCCCTCGGCGGGAATCGAACCCACGACCCGCGGAGCTGAAGGCAGGGTCACTACCCACTGCTCCAACGAGCCAGTCAATTTTGGCGTGGTGCTATAGTCTTCCTTGATAAAAAAAAATACACTCAAATCTATCTTACACTCAAAGAATTTTTCAAACCGGTCCAGTATTTCTTGATATTAGCGCGTCAACTATCAAAGAAACAAACAATCAAACTCTTCAGCTTTATATATAAGTATAGATAGGGCACCCATTTTTCATACATTCTCCTGCCCTTATCCCACTCTAAGTGGGGTCAGCACAACATGTTTTAAACATTACATGTTTTGGCTAGTTATTTTTCAAGCGATCGCTTGCCTGACGTCAAGTTACGTTAGTGGCCATTTACGACAACGGTAAGAAATGAAGGTGATATATTCTACTCAGCCGGATACTACACGACGGGGCACCCCCTATAATAATTTATCACAATTTAGTACGCCGTGCTACAAAAGCGTTTCATTTTGTTTTTCTTACAAACATATGTTTATGTCATCACATTTCTGACACTATAAAAGAAAAGTAAAGTAGCGGCCTGTTACTATGCCACTGCTGAGCATATCCCTCCTCTCTCGGTTTTTGGAGAGAAGGATTTTAGCTAAGTCCTACCACGCCGCTCCAATGTGGATTGGTAGGTTACACATGTCTCTAGAATTCTATAGAGATGCGCAGGTTTCCGCACAGGTTTTCCTTCACCAAAAAGTATGCGATAAAATGCATTTATCAATTAGACACAAAACTTTTAATAGAAAAACTCATTGGTGTGTGCCCGGGGTTTGAACCTGCTAACCCATCGAAATAGTCGTACGGTGGCACCGCTGGGCTATGCTATCACACCATGCTATCTTGAAATTATAATTATTTAACTTAATTTCAATGATAGAACACATTTCATGAACTCGGACCACTGTACGAATAATATACAGTCAAAATCACTAAAGGATAAACGTTCCTCTTAATCCTTTTATTCCATTATAAGGGCACGTACACATCTGCGATTTTCTTGCGTCATTAAAAAAGTAAAAAACTTACAATAGACAATACAACTACTCACTTTATGAAAGTGGTATCTGAGCAGCTATTTGTAATTGAATGTTATACATTTATTATAATGCTACAGTTTAGAGCTGGCGTATTTTATATACGCCAGCTATACTGTAAACATCGAGTAATCTTATGCACACATAATACCAGGATAAGTGCTTTGGCCAGTTAGATTTCTCCCTTTTCCATATATCATTCTCCCTCATCCCCGGTCAACTTTTCACCGAAGGAAAGAGCACGCGATAGACTGTGGTAATGTTTTGCAGTACGCAATGAACGCTGTGATAAGCATTACCGCACGCTGTAGTATAATAATTATTTTGCATATATTGTTGCGTTCATCATCTTATCCAGGTAAGTGGTTGACTATTGCATCGCCTTTATACCCGGGGTCCTTTCGTGGAACCCCCCTGTTCCCTCCAATGAGTCATGACTAACTTAACACTTTTAAAAATAACATGATTTAATAGAAATACCACAATTCCCGCTTCGAGTTACACTTCTTTTGAATACGAACAAAGGCAGAATGTCACTAAAACGTTTTATCAATAGGAAGACTCCACCGGAAACAACAACGGCCATTGATGGCAACGATGGCAACAGTGCTGCCATCGTTTTAATAAAAAAAGGTGCGCTACTCTCGTTGCATGACCGTGTTGCTATAAAATACGAAACGGAAAACATTGGCGACAACAATTCTGTGACTCCCAAAATTAAGTCGCAACGCACGCGTGTAAGCAGCCTAAGTCAAATACATTTTAAGGGGGCCGTAATAGGAACAGAATGGGATGAAACATCGTAAAAATTAAGGGACCCTACATATAATTACACATTACATATGATCAAAGCTGTCTTGAAAGCCTACTCGAACGACAAATTTCACTATAATGACGCCATTTTGTCGACATGCACCTCCAATAATTTCTTAATGGCGTCCCTTTGATATCGTAAAACGTATCTAGTACATTGATGTATTGTACGTTGAAGAGTATGTTATTTACTTTAGAGATGGAAATAATAAACCATATCAACAGCATACTAATTAATGACTTGGTGAAATGTTTCGATGCACTATAGAACTTATTTATTGCTTGCACGTATTGTTTCTTATAAATATTCCTTAAAACTGGATAGGATGATATTATGGGATGGGATTAATAAATAATACAAATAATTGTACAAACCCCCCCAAATCAGCGTCTCTCTAACAAAAACCCTTGATAAATTAAAAACTTTAATTTTATTAAATATTTTTTTCCCCTTGGATTTAACTTATATAGGTTCAACTTTAATTTATTAATAATTATCATTATCCTGCCCTTATCCCACTCTAGATGAGGTCGGCAAATGTTATAAACATGTTGTCACATGATTTGGTTTTTACGACAACTTGGTAAGAAATGAGGGTAGTCTATTCTACTCAGCCGAATACCACACGAAATTACTGTAATAATAATACATCTATAAGTAAGTAGCGGCCTGTTACTATCCCACTGCTGAGAATAGGCCTCCTCTCTACGTTTTTGGAGAGAAGGATTTTAGCTAAGTCCTACCACGCTGCTCCAATGTGGATTGGTAAGTATTGGTAATTATTGGTAAGTACACATATCTCCAGAATTCTCTAGAGATATGTAGGTTTCCTCACGATGTTTTCCTTCACCGAAAAGCGTGTGATAAATTGCAATTATCAATCAGACATATAAGTTTTTAACAGAAAAACTCATTGGTGTCTGTCCCGTGACCCCGTGAACCCCTGAACCCGTGACCTCCTCGAAAGAGTCGCTCGTTGTTACCGCTGGGCTACCACAGCTTGTATACACAAATACATAATAGTAATACATCTATAACCACATAATAACAAATAAAATGTATATTTTCAATGTAAGCTCTCAACAAATATGTCCTTAAAATCACTTGATTTGAACCAAGTCCTAAGGAACCCTCTACGTCGCGCAAAAGCTTTCGAGAGCGTCGCCATGACAACCGTATCTCGGTTTCTTTCTCACTGAACGCCCAATAGCGGTGATTTTACCTGGACCCCTACTAATGGACTGCACAAATTCAAATTCAAATTCAAAATATTCTTTATTCAAATAAACTTGTAAACAAGTGCTTTTGAATCGTCAACTCTACTGCTGGTTCGGAAAGCTGTTCCTACCGAGAAGAGCCAGCAAGAAACTCGGCGGTTGCTCTTTTCAAAATATAATTCTTAATACTATTTACATTATGTCGTTACTGTCTTGTACAGGTTCAAAGAGAGCTATATTCACACATTCTTATCTTCTAAATAATCTTCAAGAGTATAGTAGTATTTCTGTATCAGCCTCTTTTTAACAGTGTTTTTAAAGTGCTGTAATGGCAAAGCTGAAATTGATTGCGGAATATTAATAACACAAAATATTAATAACTATATAATAAATAAATAATAAATCATCATCTTCCTGCCCTTATCCCACTCTAAGTGGGGTCGGCACAATATGTTATAAACATGCTATCACATGATTTGGCTGAGTTTTAACGACCGGCCGCCTGCCTGACGTCAACTTACCTCAGTCGTATTTTACGACACCTCGGTAAGATGAGGGTGGTCTATTCTACTAAACCGGATACCATACGGTGGGTCAACTTACCTTAGTCGCTTTTTACGACACCTCGGTAAGAAATGAGGTTGGTCTATTCTACTCAGCCGGATACCACACGGTATCGCCCGCTTCCAGTATCATACATTAATTACACTATATTTAATGTGTATGTGTTTTTGTGTGTGCGTAAATATAATATGTGTATAAAAGATATTGAGAAAAGTGACTATCGTTCGAGAACAATAAGTACCTTGCCGCCTTTTCCCTGTCTCACCCGTGTTACCTATTTGACATTTACCTAATTAGTACGAGTGCCCTAAATTTTGTCGTTTTATCTCAACAGATGGCCCAATAACGTGATTCCTTATTACAACTCATTGACATCGTATTTGCCTTAACATTTTCTATAGTAATTTATAGAATTAGGCGTTACTTTGCGGAGACCCATAATCCGAAAGTAATAATAAAATTATGCTATAATCCACGACGAAGTAAAATAGAAAATATGTATAATGCTAAATGTATCAATCCATTTTCATACATGATACATGCAGGATTCGTAAAATCGCATGCACAAACCTCCAACACCGCAACCACAATACACAAGCACTACACACGTTCACTATCACCAACTCAATAATCATTTCGCCTCGGAACCGAAGCATCATCAGGAGATAGGCTCCACGACAAAATTGCAAAGCGAACAACCAAACAAGCTTAGTTATATACTAATCGGTTCTACCCCACCATTTATTTTATTTTACCTGCGAACACGTGTAATAAGCTTGAACTAGAATCATTTATTTGATCGTTAATAAGGGTGCCATTGTTGTGTTTGATAATATCAAGCTGCTCCCAGATGTTCAATTCAAGGCCTTTGTTACAGGTGCGGCAAGACTGAAAATATGGTCATTAGGAACTTTATAAAATATTAAATATATTATACCACCTCTTTCTTGAATAAGGGTGGTCTAGTGTACTAAACCGGATGCCAAACAAAATACTACATTATGGTTTTAATCTTTCCACGCGGGTGGAGCCACTGGCGATTGCTAGTAATATATAAAATTTGGAAATATCTGTGTAATATTAGTATTTCATTGTATTTTTTATAGTTTACTTTGCACTAGACCCGATCTCATATTCTCACCAAACGTTGTCTTTAGATTTAGAGAGATGGCTTTAGCTATAAGACCGCCTTTGCACGATTGTCTTAATTTAATTTGCATTAACTAAGTACCTTTAAGAGTATAAAAAAATAAATAAATAATGCCGTGTGGCTGAATAGAATAGTACCATCCTCATCTCTTACTGAGGGTAAAATTGTCGTAAAATACGTATAAGGTAAGTTGACGTCAGGCGGGCGGCCGGTCGTAAAAAACGCAGCCAAATCATGTGACAGCATGTTTATAACATGTTGTGCCGATCCCACTTAGAGTGGGATAAGGGCAGGACGATGATGATGACTTCAATATCTTACTTAGGTCTATCAACTTAGAAGAGTAGATTATGTATCTTGACTTCTCACGTGTCCCAATAAATAATTACTTAATCCACGCCGTTAGCCGACCACACACAAAACATATATATTAAGCTAAAGGTGACAATAATTATCCGCTCTGATAACACTTACAACACTCGCCTCGGTTCTTATCGACGATGAAATATATCTGGTTTTAGGGACATCGCAAACGGAGTGGTTTCTACGTGCGTTTAATATACATTCTCTAGGTGACCGAGTCTTGTTAAGTGATTTTATTATTAAAAGTACCTGGTTGATAAAAGTTGCTTTGCCCTGTAATTTTTTGCAAAATAAAAATAAAATAAAAAACATTTATGGAGTTGGGATCGATCCTAGGTATTTAAATTTCTCGAGACTGCCCGTTCTCCGAATAAGCTAGGCTATGATTTGACAGTATATGGCAAAAATTCAATTCAATATAAATGTTAAAAAAATTTAATAGTCTAAAACGGGAATAAAACGATTTTTTTTACATAAAACCTAGCTAGATCGATTTTTCTCCCCCTACATGCTCAATTTCAGGAAAATCGTTAGAGTCGTTTCCGAGATTCCGAATATATATATATACATACAAGATTAACTCCTTGCTTTCAATTCTACATTTTAGCATTTATTTAATGCCCAAACAGGGATAAAACGATATTTTACGAACTATACCACACGGCGGTCGACTTACCTTAGTCGGCTTTTCGACACCTCGGTAAGAAATGAGGGTAGTCTATTCTACTCAGCCGGATACCACACGGCGGGTCTGGGTGTATCGTGTATTTATTGAAAATTAGAAATATCACAAATATATATTTTTAATTGGCTATACTATATTACATTTAAAAGTCACTTACACGCTAGGACTATACAAATCATGCCCACGTGGAATGGCCCCAAGAATGCTGGCAGCGTTTCCGCGCTGACTCGCTAAGCTAATTCATTGTGCGAAAAAGGAGCCAGCCCTCTTGTCACCTGAAGAGGCAATTAACCGAGGTGTTAAAATGGATAATTTTTTGCACTTTGAGTCCATGGCTCTAGGGTCTCGACTGCAAACGGCACAAATAAATAACTCGCGATGAGAGTGCATACTTCCGCCATTACCGGGATTGGGCCATTTCCGCCGCAGCTTCAGGTCTCGAAGCTGTTTCCCTGATATGGGCTAACGTATCAACGTATTTTGCGTCCCACATTAGGGCCCGTCCCCGTTAATTTATAAAGTTACTTTAGGGACGAACGGAATTTATTATTTATTAATTTGTCAATCGCTCCGTCTGTAATATCCCTAACTATCATTTTAAGTGTTAATAGCGTCAGACTTAAGTAGACAGAATTCTTTGTTTTATGGATACATTTATATGTTTCTTTGGAAACCAGATCAGTCATGCGTGAGTCGTTAATACGTTATGACGATTTTTATACAGAACAGATTTATCATTGAGGTGAGAGGAAAAGTTTGAATAAACTTGTTATCTGATGAACAACGAGCTGCGATAACGTAGTGGTGAGAACGTGCAACTCATACGGTTCATGGGTTTAGTTCCCGGGTACCAATGAGCTTTTCGGTTAAAACTTTGTCTAATTGATCATTGCAATTTATCACACGCTTTTCGGTGAAGGAAGTCATCGTATCAAACCTGCATATTTTTAGAGAGTTCTAGGGATATATGTAACCTACCAATCCACATTGGAGCAGCGTGGTAGATCTTAGCTCCAAATCTTCTCTCCAAAAAAACAAAGAGAAGAGGCCTATGCCCAGCAGTGGACAATGACATATAGTCGTTAAATATTGCCAATGCGTTATGATAGGAAAGAAGGTTTGAAACCCGAATTGTATTCGGTATACGTAATTCACAGTCACATAAAAGTATAATATGTAGCGGCCTGTTACTATCCCACTGCTTAGAATAGGCCTCTTCTTTCTGTGTTTGAACTACTACGCTGCTCCATGGCGGATTGCTAGGCTACACATATCTCCAGAAGTCTCTAGAGATATGCAGGTTTCCTCACGATGTATGTCTTTACCGAAAAGCGTGTGATAAGTTGCAATTATCAATTAGACACATAAGTTTTAACAAAAAAACTCATTGGTGTCTGCCCGGGCTTCAACTCGTGATTTCCTCGACAGAGTCGCACGGTGTTACCGTTGAGCTACCACAGCTTTAGTATAAAATATCATGGCAATTAAATTTATGAAAAATTGCTAAACCGCAATTAGTGAAACGTTATACCTCAATACAAACCCGGACGTTTGCATTCTCTAAATAATCGACGTATCCCGTTACATTCGAATGTGGAATCTTCGTGAAATCAGACAAAGAACGTCCAACACAATGCCAAAGGAAACATATAAAAACTTTTTGGTCTAACGAAATTCAAACTTATCAACCATAGACTATAATAATTTTCGTCCGAAAAAATAACGTTGCGGACTATATACATTTTTATTCTCCATTTTCGTCCCAAAAGTAATGCACAATACATGGGACATCCATTGTTGGTCTAAGATCAAAATTTAACGCCTCGAAGGATATTAAAAAAAATTCTTTGTTAAAGTTTAAACTGAAAAAATCGGCAGATGTTCGCAAACATCCATTGTTGTACGGAGAGGTAAAGTCGAGTGCTGGTGGATAATTGACATTTAATGAAGTGTCCTTTGTTGCGCAGAGTCAACCACTTCTTTGATTGAAGGTTTTATTACTATTGGCCCTTATAAAAACAGGGTACCGTGTGTATCATCCAAAACTTGTCGACACGAGAATCTATAAACTAGCAATCACCAGCGACTCCGCTCGCGTGGAAAGTTTAAAACCGTAAGTGGGTTAACCTTAAGAGCTAGACATATGCTGTCAAAGACTTTTATTTAGAACTTTTAGAGGGGAACAATTTTGTATTAAGTACATGATTTTTTAATAACTATTACCGTTAAAATAATTTATAGAATTGCCTAATTCTATACTTTGCGGAGATCGATAATACAAAAGTAATAATAAAATTATTTTGCTATAATCCGCGAAGAAGTAAAATAGAAAATATATATAATGCTGAATGTGAAGTGGACAAACAATCTCTTTTCATAGCTGATACATGCAGGATTCGTAAAAACACATGCACAAGATTAGCGCGTTTAAACAATCAATCAAACAAACAAACAAACTTCAGATTTATATATTAGTATAGATATAAAGCTGTAGAGTTTGTTTGTTTGAACGCGCTAATCTCAGGAACTACTATACTGATATGAAAAATTCAGTGTAAGATAGTCCATTTATCGAGAAAGGCTATAGGCTATATAACATCACGGTAAGATGAATAGGAGAGGAGCAGCAATAATGTTACTAAAACGGCAAAATTTAAAGCTTTCCGTGCGGGCGCTGAGTAAACGATAATAGTTATTCAAAAATCATGTATTACAAAGTTGTTCCCCTCTAAAAGTTCTAAATAAAAGTCAGCGTCACCATATGTTTAAGGTTAACCCCACTTTAATCATTTTTAGGTTATCAAAAGACTATATCACGGTTTTAATATTTCCATACGGGCGGAGCCGCTGGCGATTGCTAGTACATATTAAAACAAAGTCCCCAAAAAATCGATGATTTTTATACAGTTTTTGCTAAACGATGTTGCAATTCTTGAGAAAAGTTTAGGTTAATAATGCATTCTCAGGAATGGTTAAACCGATTTTGATGGGACTTTGACTGGAAGAGCTGGAGCAATATATCAGCTTTTTGTCATAGAATTCTCATGTTGTGGTACGTGTGGTGACTTGTCCTGCACGTATAAGGTATGTGATTGTTGCCTGCTTCATACACTTAGCATTACATATGTTCTCTTGTTAAACGCGGATTACAGCAAAATAGTTTTATTGAAAATTCATTTTGTCATGTGATTTGGCTAGGTATTTTACGACCGGCCGCTTGCCTCACGTTAACTTACTTTAGTAGCCTTTTACGACACCTCGGTAAGAAAATGAGGGTCGTGTATTCTACTAAACCGGACATCACACGGTGGGTCAACTTACTTTAGTCGCCTTTTACGACAATTCGGTAAGAAATGAGGGTGATCTAGTCTACTCAGCTGGATACCACACGGCGGTTCAACTTATCTTAGTCGCCTTTTACAACAGCTCGGTAAGAAATAAGGGTTGTCTATTCTACTCAGCCGGTTATCACATAACGGTTCAACTTACCTTAGTCGCCTTTTATGACAGCTCGGTAAGACATGAGGGTGATCTATTCTGTTATATACCGCATGATACTTTGTATTCTATTGTATTTTACCGTCTCTTTTTATTTTGCTTTACTAAATAATAATATATAACGGCTTTGTAAATAATTAATATCAATAAAAAAGGACGCAATGTGAAATATGACTTTATACATTGCAATAAATATTAAAAAATCTCTTTAAAATAAGGTAATAACGATATTGTAAGTATTCGGGTATCTTATAAAGGGAAAACATTCATCACACCAAAAAACATTAAGGCTGTGTGTACAATGTAATAAAAAATAATTTAAAAAATAAAATTATCGAGTCTTTATTCTTTATTTTTAAATGCATGAATTAATAGTAGATTATGATACTGTTGCATAATAAGGGGTTTTAAAACACGAGTGTGTTTTAAAAAAACGAGCCGCAGACAATAATTTTTTATAGTATCACACGAGTGTTATAAGACCAAGTTATGTACAGTGTCATACACCACTTTATCTACTTTAGAGTAGATAAAGAAGTGTATGACACTGATTGTTTTATTGATTATTATAGTATTAGTACTATAATAAGTAAAACAATATTGACAAAAACCAAACTTTGTTTAAATATTGAAAAGATTTTTTAAATGTCAATTGTTAGCGCCAAGGTGCGAACATCGATTGCGCATGCGTGTTGCGTCGCCGCGGACTCGTTCATTGAAACCTTTTTTTTTAAGGTACAGGTTCATCCTCCTTGGTCCAGCTGGAGGTTGTATAGGTGTATCGTTATGATTAAAAAGTTATATTATGATACAGGTGTCGATACAAGACCTGTATCTTAATAAAACTTTTTAATTTTATTTTTGGCCTGTACGTAATGTTTGTCATAAGAATTTTGGTTTCAGTTATATAATCTTTGTATTATAGTATCAGAGTAGATAAAAAAAATATTATCAATCTTAAGCTAATTATTATTTTTTATTTGTGTATTCTTTTTCCCTCTAGTCCTTAAAGTTGCCACCTTTTTAAAAAATATAAAACTCCATTCTATATCATCATTCCAGATCATTCCATTGATATACATAATACCTTTTTTCTTTTCTGACATTGTCAATTCTACGCCACTGGTGACCATAGAGGTATTATTCTAGAGCGGAGGAGCCATATGCAGGCCTATAAGTGAGAGTGTTACAATTCATAATGAGAGGGAAAAGGAAACTCGTATACTTTGTCTTTGTCTAATCACATATAAAAAAGAAAGATAGGTCACATCGCGTTACAATCGAATTACCTTTGTATAAGATTCGACGGTTCGGCACGATTTCTTTAGTTTTTGATCTAGATAATTTTTATCTGGTTAAGTCGAATAAACCACCCTCTTTCTTACGGAGGTGTAAAATATGACTAAGGTAAGTTGACGTCAGGTAGGCGGCCGGTCGTAAAACACGTAGCCAAATCATGTGACAATATTTTTATAATGTGCCGACTCCACTTAGAGTTTAGAGTAGAGGGGATAAGGGCAGGAGGATGATGATGTATATCTTGAGTATTACACATAAATGAACAAATTTTTGTTATCACTTAGTTAAGATTTGGACCTGTAAAGTCTTGATAAGATTCTGGTACTTTAATCGATCTATTATTTTAGTAAAAGATAACACAAAATTTCTTAAATTAAGAGAGATCGATATATTTGTGATTGTTAATATTTTTACTTATTATTACCTTATAAACATGGTTTATAATGCTCGTCTTATGAAGTAGAATGTAAATGAAGTAGAATATAGAAGGAAAATGAGTTTGTTAAATATATTTTGGTTGTTACGTGCGGTTAATATTAAAGCTTGTTTTTTTACTTTATTAAAATATAATGTTTCGGGCGTGTGTCTAAGCCTTATTATTAAAAAAAATTACAAAATAAACAAGCGTTAGATAGCATCTCACGTAATAACAAGGCTCGAGATTTTTCGACGTTTCGTATGAAATATGTGAATTTTTGCGAGAGCACTATCTCAGATCTTGCAAATGTAGGATGCCCATGAGGTAGAATAAAAATACGTATACAGTTTTAAATCATCAAAATAAAGGATTAATCAAGCAATTGAAATTTTTAGTAATATTAAAAGAACGTTGAATCCAGATACATTTGTCTACAAAATAAGTTTTTTATTTATATCAAAATAATAATATTCTATGTGGTAGTCATTGATAGCCAATGAATAGTTAAGGTTTAAGCAGATGTTAATTTTACTTGTCCGAGTTTTGTACTTGCTGTGTAATTGGATGAATATATTTTTTTGTTGATCCGGGAGCCGACATGCTTCATTAAAAGTAACATAACAAACGAAAAAAGTTTGCTTAGATATGATTAGATTAGCTCTTGTCAGCAAGTTTTATATTCGAGGAAAAAAGCCAACAAACAATGAGCCTCATTAAAAGTAAGAGCTTTAAAATTTTAGATACTTAGTTTACTTATTAAGAATTGATAATTTTTTTATTGTGTTTGTGTTCAAGGAAAATAATCTCGCTTATTATTGGGCCTCAGTGAGCTATATTTCTCTCATCTCAATAGATTTATTTGTAAAATTGTGTGATCATTCTTGTACCTTTATCCCATTCTAAGTGGAGCACAACATGTATAAATCGTGCTGTTATATGATTTGGCTATTGTTTTACGATGGCCACCTGCCTGACGTCAACTTAACTTAGTCGCCTTTCACGACACCTCGGTAATAAATGAAGGTGTTTTATTCTGCTCAACCAAACGGTGGGTCAATTTACCATAGTCGCCTTTGACGAAACCTCGGTAAGAAATAAGGTGCTCTATTCTACTCAGTCGGATACCACACGGCGGCTCAACTTACATATGACGCCTTTTACGACATCTCGGTAAGAAATGACGCTGGTCTATTCTACTCAGCCGGATACCATACGGCGGGCGGGACTTATCTTATTCACCTTTAAGAAACTAGGGTATATGGAGGGGTTAATTGTAAATTTGTAACAGCTTTAAAATAAATATGTTTTAAGTAATAGGATTTGTTCACCGCGTCGCGTAGACACCCTACACGTCTTAATCCGATACTGTAGGGTCGAGTTTACTTTCGTATTAATCGAAATCCTCGCTATAAACATATTGTTTTAAATTTCGGCTCCTCTGTCAATATAAGATTGCAGACGCAGCGGTACCCGATACGGCCATTAAATGAAAGATTTTAATTTTTATTACGTTATGTTCGACATGTAGTTGTTTTTCGTGGTGTTTCAGACGTGATAAGAAATTCGCAGCGTCGTATTGTTTTTACTCTTTTTATGTATTGAATCAGACAGTTATAAAATTATAGTATGTATATTTAAAATATGTAATTTTATTTTTATTTAGTTCACAAGATTGATATACAATTGAGGATATCAAAATTCAACATAGCTAGTCACAATAATTGTTGTCTTCTTAATGTAAACCTAGCATGCTTACAAAGGTACACAAAGAAACAAATGAGATAAATATTGCTGGGCATACAATGGCGGGGACAGCATTTCTTCTGAAGATTTCAGAAGTTCTTTTCATAGATATCTTTACACTATTCCAACTTTCTTTGACGTTGTTGCTTAACCTGTAAAATAAGTGTAACAATAAGGAATTTTATGCAAGTTTTTTATATCTCTATTTCGGTCTAATTATGTTATCACACTCTAAGAGGTTTGGCACAATATATTGTCACATGATTTGGCTACACATTTTACGACCGCCTTGCCTGACGTCAACTAACCTTAGTCGTAGTTTACGACTCTCTCTCTATAGTCGGTCCCTCATTTCTGAGGATCGTGATCACCGTTAAGTTGTCAATCAGTAGATTGGTGGCGTATAATATCTTTCCAGCGGTTCCTGGCCCCGGCCATGAGAGTTGATAGCGCCGGTGGCCTTTAGCTGATCAGACCATCTAGTTGGGGATCTTCCTCGTGATCTTTTGCCTTCGACGTTTCCACTCACTATGAGTTTTTCCAAACTTTCATCTCCACGGCGAGTTATATGGCCAAAATAGCGAAGAATGCGTTGGAGACATATGGTTGAAAGGCGTGTTTTTACTTTTAGTACCGATAAAATTGATGCATTTGTGCGTTTGGCCGTCCATGGGATACGGAGCATTCGCCGCCAACACCAACTTTCGAATGCATCAATTCTTTGTCTCTCTCTTGCGTGAATAGTCCAAGTCTCTACGCCTTATAAAAAGATGGAGAATATAAGTATTTGTACCAGGCGCAGTTTAGTCCTATTTGAGATATTTCGGTTTCTCCATATGTTACTCAATCTTGTCTCAATCAAGTTTACGACACCTTAGTAAGAAAAAAGGTGGTCCATTCTACTCAGTAGGATACTACATAGCGGATCGACTTACCTTAATCGCCTTTTACGACATCTCGGTAAGAAATGAGGGTGGTCTTTTCTACTTAGCCGAATTTTACAAGGCATTATAATAAAGTATTTATCATCTCTAGAAATCAAGAAGCTTAAACAAAATAAAAACGCATCATCAATATCACATCGTCTGAAAGGCGCTTTACAAATACAAATAATACCTAATTAAGTTTTATGTACGGCAAATAAAAACGCATAATCAGTTTACGGGTGGCAGTTGCTTGTCGTTATTTGCGGCACGACTCAGGCTTTATTGAAATGATAACGAAACGATACACAGTGATAAATAACGGTTAACATAATTCATTCATTATATCATTATCGTTAAGTAGAAAGTCGTTAATAACAGCAGTGACGTTTTTTAAGTGTAATTTTAAGCGCTTGAAACACATTTCGCAATTCATATTTATTTATATAGATTATAAATAAGTCTTTTATTGTCCAGGTATATCGCACGTTTTCTATTTAAGTGACCTAATTCAAAATTAGCTATCGATAATTAATTAATTAGGTATTCATCCTTATTTCAATACCATCTATGACATTACGTTACAAACTACTAAAAAATAGTGTATTCTTGCTCAATTAAGTTATCGGTCTCTTACACTACGTTACGCTTTGTTACAATTTGCTACGAAATAACTTCTTTGAATTAGGGCACTTTAATACTAAGCGATATGGTCGAAAACATTTTAAGGGTTCAAGTATTATTGCAAATTGATAATCTTTCGAACCAAAGTCAAAGATCTTAAGTTTTATATTACATATAATGATTGCAAAGCGATGTTTATGCGGCAATATCCAAACATTTGATTTCTCATAAAATTAATTTGAAGACCCGAACAGTAATAAAACAAGTATGTTTTCGATAAAAGATTTGTTATCTGATATTGTAACGAGCTTAAAAAGGTTCACGTTTTCAATTTTAATTGAAATTTAGTTTTAAGAATATCCTTATATCATATTTTTAAATGCTATATTTTAATGGTGGTGAAAAAGTTTTATGAAATGTAACTAGGTACTCATAGGTACCTAGTTGTAGACGAAAATCGAGTACTTTCCTTTAAGTAACCGTCAATTTTTTTGTAAACTTCGTATTCACAATTTGAAAAAACTCTATAAATAAAAATCTATTTAAAAATATACTGAGAGAATCTAACTTATGGTTTTCTGAAAGTTAAAGAGTTTGTTTGTTTAATTGTTTTTACGCTCTAATATTTTTATTTTATTTATTTTAAAAGGCCATCAACAATATACACACCAAGTAGAGCTAAAAATATAAATGTTGAAAACTTAAACTAAGTGCTATATTAATTATAGATGGCAACGGCATGCACAATCAGTGCAAAATCAGGAACTACTAGACTGATTATAAAAATTATTTGAGTGTAAGATAGTCCATTTATCGAGCAAGGATAAATAGGAGAGGAGCAGCAATAAAAAATATTACAAAAAACGGTAAAATTAAAAGCTTTCCTTGCGTGCGCTAAGTAAACGGTAAAAGTTATAAAATCTTCTATAATTAGATAACGATAATTACTTTTATGTTCAAAATTTCAATTCGGAAAATAAAAAATTGTGACACACAGATTTCCATGCGGGTGAAGCTGCAGACACAGCTAGTATAGTATAAAATTGGTTCCCTCTAAAAGTTCTAAATAAAAGCCCGCAACAGCATATCTCTAGCTTTTAAGGTTAACCCACTTTAACCACTTTTATGGTTATCAAAATACTATATCACGGGTTTAATCTTTCCACGCGGGCAGAGCCGCTGGCAATTGCTAGTCGATGAACGTGAAGATAATAAATTACCCCAACTAACTATTTATAAATGTCAAAATATATTTTTATGATTTAAAAAACATTCTAAGTATGTACTTGACAACGTTTTTTTCCTAAACATTTTTGGCTTAAAAACCTTTTAAAGGCATGTCGGTAAACATACCAATATCTTCACACTACATCTCAAGAGTCCCGTGTCTCATAGTAATATAGTAATAGGCTAAGAGCAGGTGAAGTTAGTCAGCTACTCAATTAGCAGAAGAAAGTGTCACTTTGTTTGCCACTAATCTCACCCAGAACTTTTTGTGTGATCTTTAGTTTAAAATACCCTTAATTCTAAACTGTGTTATTCCTGTTTTCGAAGGAAAAACTGAATTTTTCATACTAAATGTTAACTTCTCTTTTGTAGATTAGCAATTAAGCACAATAAACATACATATAAATATACAGACTCGTCCATTTATAATATACAAACATTTTACAATACACCGTAAGTTTCACGATACAATATTTCTTGGTATATAGGAAAACTGTCAGTCAGGGCTAAATAACTTCTCGTCAATTTAAATAACTTATCTCTATGGGGTATATCATGATGATGGGAATACACATTAATGTAAAAAAATACCATAACGATTTATATAATAAGGTTTTATTTTGCGAATACAATTAAAAAAATATTGATTACATATATTATTTTGTTATACTCCTTTTTAGAAAAAGATAATTCATGTTTATAGTATACTATTGTCAATAGCATAAAATAGATTTTCTCTAATCGCAGATTATAGATAAATAATATTATCGATATTTTTTTGGCTTTCGGATTGCCAATCATCTGCTTAACTGCTACCATGACAATAACCAACTATGGTGTGTATAATTATTCATATTACTTGCCAAACGCAGTGCGGTAGCATCCTTTAATTTATGCATCGCTCTAAAGATTAGCAATTATCATTATAGCAATATGAAGAAAAAGAGTTAAATATTTATGGTTAAGAGGTGTTGCTAATAAGGTAGCTGTCTCTTGGACTATATTATAAGGGACATGCGGACACGCTTGAATGGCACACAGTAGGCGCACCGGGACAGATGGTTGCATGTGAGTTAGATTTTTTTGCTAAAAGTATAGTCGGCTACTATAATATCTTGTTAAGAAATGCATAATTTTTTTTAAGGGAGGAAATAATTTACTGGTACATATCTTTTATTAATGAAATATTTTATGGGAAGCAAGGTTTACCGGTACATCTTTTAACTCTCAGTCTCGTTGTATTTACAGGCATAGATATATGAAGGGGTTAGAATCAAACCTAGTTATATCCAAAATAATTAAAATTTTGTTTTATGTATTTAATTCTTGAAGTTTCAACAAATAAAAAATATTAAACACAGATTTGATCACTGTGAATTTAAGTAATATCAATCTTTACGTTTCCTGCAAACTGTAATACAAATATTTAAAATTAACTGAATTTGATTGTGACTTTAGGATTTAGCCATTTTTGATTCTGATCCCATAAAGACTTGAGTATTTATTAGTAATAGCAATCACACACTTAAATACAAATAAGTAAACTGCACTTACCAAAAACATTATAGCACTATACATTTATTAAAACAATTTCAAACAATCGTTTTGCTCCAAACTGGCAACATTTGGTGATAAACTCCTCAGGTGTATATTATGTCATTCTCCTGCCCTTACCTTAAGTGGGGCACAACATGTTTTCCAATTTTACGTTGGTAACTACTATTCACAACATATTGTTACATGTTTTGGCTAGTTATTTCGCTACCAGCCGTCAACTAACCTCGTATTTTACGACACCCCAGTAATAAAGAAAGTGGTCTATTCTACTCAACCAGATACCGCACGGAAGGTCAACTTCCCTTAGTCGCTTTTTACGACACCTCGGTAAGAAATGAGGGTGGTCTATTCTACTCAACCGTATACTATCCAGTGGGTCAACTTACCTTAGTCGCTGTTTACGACGGTAAGAAATGAGGGTGATTTATTCTACTCAGCAGGATTATTCGTTAAAGCGTATCATTTTTAAATAAAAATGTCATTGTTATAAAATCTAAAATATATGCTCAAGTTAGTAACTGTAATAAAATCCTGAACAAAATTAAAAAAAAATATTAAATATTAAAATGACACTTTAACTCGGCTCCCACTGTACCACTGACAAAAAGTCAATCTGTTATACCCATAAACACGACAACATGACAAGAACAGAGTTTTTTTGTTTTTTTTTTCAACTTTTTTATATTGAACACTCAATACCTCTTTTCCGTTAGTTATGGGAGAAAGATGCTTCCCTATTCGGTTAACTGGCTTTGAAAGCAGGGTTACATAACGTACGATTGGTATTAAAGTGACCTAATGCAAAATTAGGCTTATTTATTTGTTTTCAAAGGCCATCAACAATATACACACCATGTGAGATTCAAATACAAACGGTGAAATTCAAATAAAAAATACAAATACAAAATACAAACTGTGAAAATTAATCGTAGATGGCAACGGCACGCACAATTTAACAACACTTGTTTTGCCATTTCATATCAATACACATTTGTTTTATGTACGCCGTGTGGTATCCGGCTGAATAGAATAGTACCACCCTCATTTCTTACCGAGGTGTCGTAAAAGGCGACTAAGGGAAGTCGAC
This sequence comes from Morpho achilles, assembly GCA_947086495.1. Classification (NCBI taxonomy): domain Eukaryota; kingdom Metazoa; phylum Arthropoda; class Insecta; order Lepidoptera; family Nymphalidae; genus Morpho; species Morpho achilles. Next base: position 3,828,500 of record CAMTZB010000008.1, on the reverse strand, counting down.
CCACCGTGTGGTACCCGGCTGAGTAGAATAGACCACCCTCATTTCTTACCGAGGTGTCGTAAAAGGCGACTAAGGTAAGTTGACCCATCGTGTGGTATCCGGTTAAGTAGAATAGGTATTATATTCAGCCGGATACCACACGGTGGCTTTCATAGACTTCGTATATAAAAAAATTAAAAAATATTGCATTTTCTCTAATACAAAAAAATAAATCCACCAGGATTAAAAAGGCTGGTATTAACACTAATCCCAGAATCCTGGCCGCTGAGCCCACCACTAGCAGACCGGGTGTTAATTAATTAAAGTGGCTTGAAATTAGCGATATGCTTAAGTGCTTTCGCGCGTTCTAAAGATTAAATTAGCTAACTTTTTTTTCAGGGCTCCTTGTAATTATTCATTTATAAAACTTCGTGGATCGGTGCAGGATATTTGAAATATAAATGGAATTTATTCAAAGTTTTTGAACACGTGATTCGCAGAACCACAAGATATAAACGAAATTAAAAATTTATGAATAAGTGGCGAGAGTTAGTGGCCAGAGAGAGCTTTCTCTCAATAGTTCTTATGGGAAGTATGTAGAGACCATGTGAAAGTAACTAAATTATAACAAAGGACGATATTTCTCCTTTATTCTTATGCAATAATAAAAGTAATTTTCCCAAAGTCAACTCATTTACTCTTTCTCAACAACTCAATGATATATAATGACAGCCACAATGCTTTTTCATATTAACGACCAACTATATGAAGGAGGTTGTATTAGAAGCATGTTGTAACAAGATACATTGGATATATAAGAGGGCTCCTATCTCTCTCTTCTCTTGTGATCTTCACTCGTAGGAGAAGAAATGATGATGATCTTGAAGATGCTGCAATACCGATTAAAAATATATCGGCGCAATTACAAAATCCTTGGACTTCTGATTGATAGAAATATTATTTAATAGCAATCGCCACCGGCCCCGCCCGCGTGGAAAGATTAAAACCGTAATATAGTATTTTTGATAACCACAAAAATTGTTAAAGTGTGTTAACCTTAAAAGCTAAGCATATGCTGTCGCGGACTTTTATTTAGACCGTTTAAAGAACAATTTTGTAATACACGATTTTTTAATAACTTTCACCGTTTACTTAGCGCATCCAAGGGAAAATTTAAATTTTGGCGTTTTTGCAATATTTTTTACTGCTGCAACTCTTCTATTCATCTTAGCGCGATGTTATATAGCTTATAGCCTTCCTCGATAAATGGAGTATCTTACACTCAAAGAATTTTTCGCATCGGTCTAGTAGTTCCTGAGATTAGCTCGTTCAGATAATTAAACAATGAATCAAACAAACTCTTCAGCTTTATATATATAGATAGTTTTGTAGTTTTTTATTCAGATGTATAGATTTGCTCGCTCTAAAAGATTTTTATTGATTTTTTGAAATTTTATTATAAAAACTAATGGAATTTAATTTCAATTTTTATAATTTATGGACTTTTAATTATTAATTCAGAAGTGAGGGGAGGCCTTAGTTTTGTGACGTAATATTTTTAGGGGGTTAATAGAAAGCGTGACGACATAGTGTGACAGTAGAGGAAAAAATATTGATTATAACTCTATGTAAAAAACATCTAAACTAAACGATAAAACGTTCAAACATTTTGCTCTATATTACATCCATACAAAATATACGGGCCACAGAGTATATAATTTAGCTGTCTAATAATCAAAGAGACGTCACTCATTCCTTAACGTGTCATTATCTTTGGGAAACCGTTAATCTTTATCTGTGGGACGCCCCTTTATATTTCGGCTCATTTGACCCTTTGTTTGTGGTTTAATTTTTCATATTACCGTAGGTACCTAATTAACGTAAAGGGTTATTTAGTAGCCACCGCCAAACACGTTATGTGATCATCTTGCCCTTATCCCATTCAAAGTGGGGTCGGAATGACATGTTATAAACTCTTTGTCACATGATTTGGCTACGTATTTTACCACCGGCCACTTGCCTGACGTTAACTTACCTTAGTCTTATTTTACCATATATGAATTATGTTAATATTTGTTATCTATATAAGCTGTGATAGCTTATATTTGAAAGCGTGCGACTCTTTAGAGAGGATGACGGGTTTAAATCCGTGCAGGAATCAATGAATTTTCCTGTTAAAACTTAAGTGTCTAATGTATAATTGATAATTACAATTTATCACACACTCTTCGTTATATGAAAACATCGTGCGGAAGCCTGTCTATTTCTAGAGAAATCTGGGGTAAGACGATCCGCTTTGTGGTATCCGGCTTAGTAGAATAGACAACCCTTACTTATCAGCGAGGTGTCGTAAAAGGCGACTAAGGTAGGTTGACGTCAGGTAGGCGGCCAGTCGTAAAATACCTAGCTAAATCATGCAACAACATGTTTATTAACATAAATAAATAAACATACACACTCACATTTAATATTATTTAATATTTCAGTCATTTAATAGGTTAACAGGTAAAAATTTATTTTAGAAAATTGTTGTCATGTCAGCGTAGCGTATTCGGGGAACGGGTCGTCGCGAGAAATGAAAATACCTCGATCGAGCCCCACCAACCTATTATTATTATTATTTTTATTTTAAGTTTATTTTTTTAGTTTGTAAAAAAATACTGAGCAATAGTTCAACCAGGTACTAATTTATTAATTGACCTATACATTTATATTCATTTTTATATAAATTATATAAGGAAATATATTTAAAAATATTCTTAATTACGGTAGCTTAGGTGTTCCGGAAGAGCGAGGACTTCTGAAACTGGCTTTATTAAGCTTAAAAGAAGTCCTCAACAATATACATATAATGCAAGTTTTAAAAATTGTTTCCATCAATAAATTTTGCTTTATTATTATTTTATTATTACATGTTGAGCTGACCCCACTTAGACTGGGATAAGGGCATGAGAATGATAACGATTACTTTCGATCTGGTATAATGGTCAATCTCTAAGCAATTGCGGAGAAACGTCAACGTACAAGTATAAAAATCGCCGCACTAACGTCATCTCATTAAAATCATTACCAGTAATTGACAAATAAAATCCACCAGTATCCTGGCACCGACGTTTTTTCACCGATAACGGCCGAACTCGATTTATTCACTCGATAAGATAAGAAACGGGAACCCATATCACAAATCTCGGACTTTCGAATATAAAACCCTGTAAAAGTTATTTGCGAAATAATTCAAGAAACCTGAGATAACTTAGGCGCGAGTTTCTCAAAGTTTCGCAAATTAACTTGAGAGGAATTCGAGTTAATTATTAAAGATCTATCCTGTACGCAAAAGTTCTGTCTTCCACAATTTTACTTATGATCCCCGTTTAACTACATTACTGTTAAAATATTTTACAACAAATATCAAATTCAAATTTCAAAATATTCTTTATTCAAAGAAACTTGTAAACAAGTGGTTTTGAATCGTCAACTCTACTGCTGGTTCGGAAAGCTGTTCCTACCGAGAAAAGCCAGCAAGAAACTCAGCAAAGTTAATATATAGAACCGGCTATAATCACGTCTTATTCTATCGGGTTAGCCCGACTAATTTCAAACCCATCCGGGGCACTTATTCATGAGCTCTTTACATGAAGTTAACGCAGCGGATCGTGTCAAGAGCTTATGAATAAGTGCCCCGGATTGATTCGTAACTAGTGGGGCTAACCCGATATAATAAGACGTGAGTATAGCCGGTTCTATACATTATCTATAAATACTTATCATGATAGTTAAAAATTTAAAAATATCAAAGTTTCATAAAAATAAAAAAAAGACGATCAAGGTAAATTGATCCACCGTGTGGTATCAGGCTAAGTAGAATAGACCTACCTCATTTCTCACCAAGATGTCTTAAAAGGCGACTAAGGTAAGTTGATCCAACGTGTGGTATCCGGTTAAGTTGAGAATAGACCACTCTAATTTCTTACCAAGGTGTCGTAAAATGTGACTAAAGTAAGTTGACCCACCGTGGTATCCAGCTGAGTAGAAAAGACCATCCTCAGTTTAAACCCAGGTGTCGTAAAAGGCTAAGGTATGTTGGCCGGACTAATGTAACAAAATCTTGTGCCGACCACATTGAAAAGTGGGATAAGGGCAGGAGAAAAAAAAACAAAATTAATGACACTTTTGGTCATTATTTTCATTCTTTGGTCTCATCGATTTTATTTCTATAAATATAAATTGACGCGCATACACGTCTATCCATTTAATAAATACATCTTAAATTTACATACAATACAGCGTACCACAACCTATATCAAACAAAGTTTCCTATTCGTTTCCATTAATACACAACGGGTGACATTTCTCGGTCGCTTGATTGACACATTCATGACAAAAGTCCCGGAAAGTCTCCCCGGGTATTTTGACAGAATTGTACGGGAAAATTGTTTGGAAATTTTGTTTAAGGCAGAGCAAGGTAACCTATGACATTTTTCTTAGTATTTTAACTTACTGACCTCGCAAAAGATAAGTAGACCTATATAAAGGCTTATCCGCCATAAGTTTTATTAAGGCGTAAGATTCTAAACATATTAATTTGAATATAGAAGTTATGATAGAACTATTTTGCTACCTATAATCCGCTTTTGTTAAGAGAATTTTTGTGATGCCATGAAAATATATTAAAGTAATATATTTTCATGGCATCACATTACTTATTACTTTAATATATTTTCATGGCAAACGAATTTATACGTAATTTTTAGGCGTTACTTTACGAAATTTCATAGTACAGAAGTTATGATACAATTTTTTTGCTATAATACGCGTATTTTAAGAGAATCCATGTAACGCTAAGTGTAGAATTAGTGATTCCCACATTTCCATTGAAAGTTTATAATATATATAGTACCTAACATTTGACCAGAAAAAAGTTGGAAATTTTCGATGTATGTGTGGTTTCTGTAACAGTTAGACCCAATTTCGGCAGTCTCCTTTGGTTAAAAGCTTTTTTGTCAGAAAAGGAAAGAAATTATTCTTAGTCATTACCTTATTGATATTTTGTAAAAATTGTGACAAATCTATGGTCGACGTATAATCAGATAAAAACGGAAATAGCGTAATAGCACTGTATTTGTCAGAAAATTTGTTTTCACGGCCAAATTAATTATTAAAAGTGACAGATTGGAAGCCACTGGCCGAGAAATTAACGAAGGGCTTGAAAAATTCTAATTATTTCACATTTCGGCCCCCCGAGACAATGTGGTGATGGCATTTGAAACAATTGGCCCTCCATAATCGCCTTTTAATTGCGCCGCTTTGGGTCTGATAAAAATTCAAAAACATTTAATCGGCCATTAGGGAAATTCTGCGGGATAATTCTTTAGCGCAGATTTTCGCGAGTAATAAAACTATTTGCAATGAGTTCATATTTCTCTTCAAGTAATCAACATGCACTCTTGGACATAGGTCTCTTCAAGGGACTCTTCTTTCTTCTTCTAGAACACAAGATCCCGTGCCAACTGGATCCGGCTTCTCATGGCTTTTTTAAGGTCGTCTGTTAATAAAGGAGTATGCTAGGCATAGGCCTCCTCTCTCCGTTTTTGAAGAGAAGGGTTGGAGCTAAGACTACCAATATCCCCAGAATATTCTAGAGATATGCAGGTTTCCTCACGATGTTTACCTTTACCGAAAAGCGTGCGATAAATTGGAATTAACAAATAAACACATAAGTCTTTTAGTAGATAAACTCATTGGTACTTGCCCGGGGTTCGAACTCATGATCCCCTCGAAAGAGATGCACGGTCTCACTTATCCTATATAGTGTATTATCTATGGTCTCACTGCTAGGCTATCACAGCTTTTCTTGAGTAAGATTTAAGTTAATAGAACATTCTCCTGAAAGGAAACCAATTTTGGTGAGACTTTCACTAGAAGATTGAATAGGTTTTTATTTATTTGATACACCAACAATATATTATAGATACATTAACAATAAATCCTTATATTAATTCTAGTTCCAATATAATTATCATTTACGTATTCAGCATTGTTTTTTTATTATTTCTTTCTGAAAAAACATATGTCAAAATTTTTTAAAACTATAAATTATCCTATATATAAAGTAAGTAAGTAACGGCCTGTTACTATCCCACTGCTGGGCATAGGCCTCCTCTCTCCATTTTTGGAGAGAAGGGTTGGAGCTAAGACCTACCACGCTGCTCCAATGCGGATTGGTAGGTTACACATATCCCTAGAATTTTCTAGAGATATGCAGGTTTCCTCACGATGTTTTCCGTCACCGAAAAGCGTGTGATAAATTGCAATTATCAATTAGACACATAAGTTTTTAATAGAAAAACTTATGGGTGCCTGCCCAGGTTTGAACCCATGATCGTCTCTAGATATTCACACGGTCGCACCGCTGGGCCATCACAGCTTTTATAAAGATAATAATAAAAATAAAAATAATAATTGTCAAAAATAATTTTATTACGTCAACTGAATACAATAAAAATAACATATAACAAGTAATGAGGCTGCCGTCACAAATGCCCGTACGTGTATATTTTCTTCTTAAAGCTATTAAAAATAGGTTGTAGAGCAACATATAAGCTACTATTATTATCTTAGAATTCCCGGCAGGGTCGGGAGTTACTTTTTAGTTTTTAACTTATTGGTGCCGTGGGTTTGAACCCGTGACCTCTCGGAGAGATTTACACAGTCTCACTGCTAGGCTATCACAGCTCACTCGAGAGTTAAATTATTTAAAGAACATTCAAATTAAACGTTTTTCTTAGGTGCGTTATGTACAAAATTTCCAAAAATCTTTTGTCAATCTGGAATATTTTGAATATCCGTCACATTACAAACGTAGGTATGTAAATAAGTTTGTCCGTCGGTACGCAATAAAAAAATAACTCAATAATTAGTTAACCCCAGTCCAAACGCCTGAGTAGGAATCGAAACGTGGGAATGAGCAGCGGTAATTGCTGGAACAGGGAAATCTGTGGCGATGTTCTTTGCAAATTTTTTTTTTACTTTCATTAGTGACTTAATTCATCATCCTCCTGCCCTTATACATGATCGGCACAACATGTTATAAACATGATTTGGCTACATATTTTACGACCAGCCGCCTACCTGACATTAACTTACCTTAATCGTATTTTACGACACTCATGAAGGTCTCATGATGCACCACGTTAATAACACGAGAGACATTGGTGAGAGTGAACGTGAAGTGTCATGTGGTTGCTTGTTAGTACGTGTTTGAGCCTGTGCTATATTAATACAAAATTAGTTTATATGTGATAATTGGGATTATGTAGGTCAAGCAAACACTTCTTTAGTTTTAATTAATTAATTTAACTCCACAACTAACTCCCAACCGTCCTTCCCTTCTCTCTCCATTCCTCGCATACTATCTCGCTCACATCCGCCCATGCATTCCGTTCCACTCTTTCCTTTTACCTTCCATGCGTTACACTACAAGGCGTATACGATATTTTATATATCCTCCTGCCCTTTTTTTTATATGATAAGGCTAGCACCTGGCTACGATCTCGCCTGATGGAAAGGCAAAGATGTAGCCTAAGATGGACCGCGCTTGCCAGTGTAGTGCCTATTCACTCTTTTTTTAAACTTTCCCATATCGTAGGAGTCCGGGAAGATAAATGCGGGAAGGGAATTCCAAGCCTTTGCTGTACGCATGGGGTCGACACAACATGTTAAAACATGCTGTAACATGATTTGGCTGCGTTTTTACGACCGGCCGCCTGCCTGACGTCAACTTACCTTAGTCGTATTTTACGACACCTTGGTAAGAAAGAGGGTGGTCTATTCTACTCAACCTCATACCACACGGTCTGTCAACTTAGCTTAGTCGCCTTTTACTATACCTAGGTAAGAAATGAGGTTGGTCTATTCTACTCGGCCGGATACCACACAGCGGGTCGACTTACCCTAGTCGCCTTTTACGACACCTCGGTAAGAAATGAGACTGGTCTACTCTATTCAGGTATATACGATATTTTATGGTAAATAAATAAAAGAAATAACGAAGAATATCTCCATTCCACTTCTGTTCCACGCAAAACTGCACCAAATATCCAATGGGTGTAGGCGGGGCGTTACAATTAAATGTATATTACTGAGACCGCAGCGGCCTACGTAAAATAACGCCTATCTGATCGACCCTGGAGCGTCCATTCATAGCTTCGACCAAAGTATATCGCAATCGATAGTCAAATAAAATTGAGTCTTTGTTCCATAGCGGAAGTAGGATTCGAGAGTGAATAATCCTTCAAATAAATGCTTGCGATATTTCGTTCTGAACACAGACTCAACACAGATATCAGATGCCATGTCGTCAATTAGTTGGTGTTGTGAACTCAGCCACAAAAACATTTTTTATATCTGTTACAAAATTCAAAATTATTAACAACAACTTTTTAACGGACGATCATACTTGCCACACTGACGAATAAACCTGAGAGAAAGAAACCAACCACCTTTGTATCATTTACAGGCGCACATTATTTCTTTATTCTCCTTCTCTTATCCCACTCCAAGTGGGATCAGCACTACATGTTACAAACATGTCACATGATTTGGCTAGCTATTTTACGACCGGCCGCCTGCCTGACTTACCTTAGTCACCTTTTACGACACCCCGGTAGGAGTGAGGGTAGCCTATTTTACTCAGACGGATACAGCACGACGGATCAACTTACGTTAGTCGCCTTTTACAACACCCCGGTAAGAACGAGGGTGGTCTATTTTACTTAGCCGAATACCACACGGAGTTAATTTAGATTGTTTCTAATTCATATATACAAAATAAATCTTTTTTTCCAATACAGTTTATCAAATGTGGATGAAAAACCTTTTAGTTCAATTTATTTAGTGCTATACTATTTTGATACAGTTAAAACTCTATGCACTCTATCAATTAAATTAAGCTCTACAATTTTGCTTTGCAACTAAAACGAGTTTATGCCAATATGCCAAAAAAAAACTAGGTGTAACCTAGTTTTTATTGCCATCAACCAATTTTACAAATTTCTCGGAAGTCTCGGAAGCGGCTCTAACGCCGAAATTTCCTTTTTTCCTGAAATTCAGCATGCAGGAGGTTTATTTTAAAAAATCGTTTCATCCCTGTTTTTGATAAATAAAATTTTTGGTAAATTTTAGTATGTGTTATATTTAACACATACTAAAATTTACTTTTGATTTATTGAATATATAAAACACTATTTTTGCTGTTAAATGTCAGGTCAGTGTAGCTTATTCGGCGAACGGGTGGTCGCGAGAAAAGAAAATACCTAAGAACGAGCCCCACATACCCTATTATTATTAATTCTTTTTTTGAACTTTTTTTTTAATTTGGAAAAAATTACCGAGCAAGGTTCAGTCAACCAGGTACCATACTTAAATACAAAATATCTGTGTGTTTTTTTACTAAAAAAAGAACCTTAAAAAAAAGGAAAATAATTATTTAGTTGCGGATCGATCCTAGGTAATTACATTTCTCATCATTCTAATATGAGCTACGAATATACTAAGAATATACGAATATACTAATATACGTATATACGAACATACGAACATACGAACATACGAACATACGAACATACGAACATACGAACATACGAACATACGAATATACGAATATACGAAGCCATTTAATGAAATATAAATGTTAGTGTTTTTAATGACCAAAAACAGGGATAAAACATTTTTTTTTACATTTTTATATATTATATATTTAGCTAGATTGATTTTTCTCCCCCGAAACCTCTACATGCTGAATTTCGTGAAAATCGTTGGAGCCGTTTCCGAGATTCCGAAAATATACCTATATATACATACAAGATTAACACATTTAAATATTAAAGATATACACCCAATTTGCATTTTAAAATTTAATTAAACAGAACAAATATATACTTTCAGCTAATGTCCATAATCCCTTTCAATTCGTTCAAAATGAGTTAAATTACCTTAATTATTTAGCCATTTTAATATTTTTAACTCAATTAGGGTCGCCATAAGTGCTTCTCGACCCGGGATCCTTAATTAGTGGAAACATTTACTGTTACGCAATAAATTTATACAAAAATTCTCGAATAAAAACGAAATATATATATTTGTAATACGCGTGACTTTATTCGCACCAATTTAAGCGTTTATCAAATCAAATCAACATAATCTTTATTCAAATAAGCTCTTTCAAGCACTTTTGAATCGTCAAGGATTAATATGATTAATAAAGCAACAACTGGTTCGGAATGTTCTTACCAAGAAGAACCAGAAAGAAACTCGGCGGTCAATTTAATAAACATTTCAATTTTACATTAATGAACCACCATCTTGTATAATGCTAAATGGATTTTCAAATCCAAGCATTTTTATAATTCAAATAATCTTAAATTTTGTATTATTTTTTAGGTATAAGCAAATCTCTTATACTAAAACCTTTCTGTAAACTTGTCTAGTATGGATTGCGGAATTTTATTGTAGAAGCGAATACCGAGACCATCGAATAAGTTGCTAACTCTGCTGAGTCGCGACACAGGTATCACAAGCTTTTTGTGATCTCTCGTATGTCTATGATATACATCGAATTTCGTCTTATACATATGGATAGTTTTCCGTACGAATAGAATACCTTTAAATACCCTCAGTAATGCAATTACTTATAATGTCTTTTGTTATTCCTGAAAGAAGATCTGGATTTTTTATCCTATATGTTACCCCAGTAAGCCGGCTGAGTAGAATAGATCAATCTCATTTCTTATCGAGGTGGCGTAAAATACGACTAAGGTAAGTTGACGTCAGGCAGGCGACTTCATTGAAATTCGATTTTGTTCAATTATTAAAATTGTTTTATAATAAGTTTCACTAAGATCATCAGAGATGTCCTGACGGGCGGAGAGGTGCGGTGGGGAGAGTGGTACGCCATTTGACGTAGTGGTCATTTGTGCGCGGAGTTGACAAGTTGTTGAAAAAGAATAAATGGTTTGACTTTTGAGAAAATTGCTTTTTATTTATTGAATAAGTGTGAAGGAATAATATATTGGGGTTCCGATTTGTCAACAAATATTTCACTGACATTATTCCAGGCTACTTTAACTCCTTTTGTATTCTTGCTCCACATTTTATTATAATATGCATTTTACATTTAGAAAAATTAATAAAAATATCAACATTTTGCCCAGCAAACTAGCAGACGCCATTCTTCCTATAAATATATTTTCTTTAAGTTCAATTTTTTTTGCTTTCAAGCTTCTCTCTCGAGACTTATTGCACTATCGTTTACTAAAAACAACAAAAATCTATTCAGTACATTTTGAGAAAAACGATCGAATATAGACAGACAGCTTTTGGGGACTTTGTTTTAAAATAAGTATAGATATAGTAGTCGGTAGTTTCGGAGGAGTATGTCAGCTAACATTGAAACACGAGAAATTTATAAGATATACTATACATATATGTGTGCTATACTGAATAGTCGAAAAGCTGCTGTCGGACGTATGACCCTTACTGACCACTGAAAATCGGTGTTAGGGTCTCGCGACCTCAACAATAGCCGAGTGGTTCTCCAGCTTGTGAAGGCACATTATCTCGCTGGGAGTTGTTGGGGAAGTAATTTAAGGTAATGTTAGGTATTAATAATTGTTTAAGTTTATTTTTTTTATTTCTAAGTTATGTATACTTGATATTGTTTTTTTATTATTTTTTTTTGGCATCTTGTAACTCTTCTCTCTGTGTTGCCACATAAATAAAATCTTTCTTATTCTTATTATTATAAGTTTCTCGTAATCTTTTTCTTGATAAGTATGGTCAGTTTTGTTTCAATATATATGGCAAAAATCACACTGATCTTTTATTCGGGATAAATCCTATGTTAAAATTTGTAGAGACGATGTCGCGATACTGACGCTCAGTCGCCTTGCTAGAATAAATTGAATCATCAAACCACTCTTTATATAAGCGAAACATTTTCGAAACGCTGAGGTTGCTATCTAAAACAAGTTTCGCAGATGTTTTGGACATGTGTGACTCAACAGGGATAAATGACTTTACATGTTCACATACACTTTTTATGGTATCCGAATGTATTGAGTGCTTGTGGTTTGAATGTCGTCCTCTCTGATCTTCCTCAATAATGGCACCATCGTACTTTTCCCAAGCAGTTCGTATAATCTTCCCACTAACTGACAGTGTACTCAAAAACATTGTTTTACAAACATTAACTGTTTCATTTTGACTTTGGCTTAAATCAGGTATGGATATTGGTAAAAAGTATTTGAACGTATATTGTTGTTTATTCGGTTTGCCTCGATTTAGGTTCTTGATTTCTTTATTTGAATAATTCAATACAAACGCCCACTGTTTTTCTCGGCTTCCCAAACGCCAGAACTTTTGAAAGCAGTTGTATCTCTGAAAGTGAGATATTTTTTCATAGCACAAGTATTTGCAGTTACATGGTGGTCCCATTATTTTCTCATCGACTATTTTTCCTTTTTTAGTAACAAATCTGTTGCCAATATTTTTAAGGCATTTCCTTTTTACATCAGACCATTCAGATATGCGACGTAAACGTTTCTTTGTCCTTTTCTTGGGTGGAACGATTTCTTCAGCGCTAGAATCATTAAGTCTATTATAGGCGTTAGTTGTTATTGTAGACTGATTATGTAGATCATCATGAGAATGTTCATGATCATGAATAGGGCAAAACGTATCATGACAATGACTATGAGAATTCAAAGGAGAAGGTACAGGAGTTAAACAAGTTAAAGGCAAATCTACGAAGCTAACAGCGGAAGAATTTTCGAAACTGGATGGCGTTTCGAGTACAAAAGTCAGTTCTTCGTTACTTGGATTTTTATTTGAAGGCTTTAACGCAATTAGCTGATTATCTTTTATAGAACATTCTGGATTATAAAGCTGTTCTGTGTTAGTTAGATGATCAGGAAAAACTGAAGGTGTTTCATTACATGCAGATTGCTGCAAAGATAATTCGTGGTATTTGTTAGAGGTATCTGATGTACCAAAAACATTTTCCGATACTTCAGGAAAGTCATTTAGAATGTCTTCAGCTTCTCGTCGGATAGGCGATGAAGTAAAACCTTCGCGGCAGTATACTGTATTTTCTGCAAACAAAAATAAAAATATTTAATTATTCATAGGGATATATTAAACAAAATAAGTACTATTACTGATAAGCACGTATAGGTAACAAATATATAAACAAATAACTATTTCTATATATAACAGTAGTTTACAATTGAAAAAGGGCGTATATTATTATTTGCCCAAAAACATAGTAACATTTACACATAAAACCCATAGTTTCGAAATACTTAACCACAAACAAAGTAACGTATGTAATAGATCTCATATTTTTGAAAAAACATTCAGAAAAAAAAAACACACATTAAATTATCAACTTTTTTAAATATTAAATATTAATAGTTCATAGATATTAGTTGATCTATGTAACACTAGCTTTTACCCGCAATTTCGTTTGCGTATACTGTTGTCGCGTGATAGGCTCATAATAGATGGCGCTTTTCAATGTTAACCTATTCCTGTTGAATTAACAGGATTTCTATAGCCTATTTGCTAACCCGGTGTATAAGGAATAATGGTGCCAAATTTCATAAATATTGGTTTAATGGATTTGCCGTGAAGAGTAACAAATATACATCCATACACACAAACTTTCGCATTTAAAATTTTAGTTTAATAGAATTGGTAAAGTCTAGCTCAATTATTTAGTTTTAAAATGTGTGAAATTATATTTTATATAAAAAACTATGATGAATCAATCTGTGTATTTTATTTATTAATCCCCATAATCAAAAAAACCATTTACTTGCCTGGAATATCCAATTTTCTATTACTTTTATTTGACTCTGCAAGTGCAATATCTTTTTCATCCTGTGTCTTCAATAAAGGCTGTAATATATGTTTTGAACCAGAACTTTTCATATTAAAATCTTTAAAGGTTACGATTCCAATAATAGTTCAATTTAATATAAATTTTTAATATTGTTGACGAAACACAAACACATTATACAATCGACTTCGCGAAGAACGCAGACTCGAATGAATAAAAACCCCCCGCGCGGGGCGTGTTCTAGGCGCGAACCTTGCCTTGCCAGATTAAGGTGTGTACAGACATTGCGAGATGTGCGTTGCGAGCGGTTCGTCTCGCATGCCTCGAGCTGTGTGGGAAGTCTCTGGCGACCTCTGGATACAGGGACAACTTAAGAACCATCAACAAAGTAGATATAATCAGTCTTTTAAGTATAATTCAAATATAAACTTATTATTTTGTAAACTTAATGTAACCTGTATGGTTGAGTAAATAAATAAATATTCTATTCTATTCTATTCTGTGTGGATGTGTGTGCTCACTGTGAGCATTCGCGTCATACGATCGTCGCGAACTCTGCCTCACTCCTCAGTGCGAGCACCGAGCCGTGCGGTCCGTGTAGACGGACGTTTTGTTTGCATTGCAGGCTCATCGGTCATGGAGCCCATGTATTCCCATAATGTAATCGGTTCATAAAAATTTTTTTTGGCCACTAGCGTCTCTTTTTTTAATATTTTATCTGAAGGTCTCGTTTTATCGGAGCCATTTTTCTACTGACTAATGCCATGCGTGGTTGTTTGTGTGCGTATGTCATTCAGGAAGCGTGTATAAATATATAAATGTGCCTCGGCATGTCTGTACGCGTCCTTACAACGTTACTTGTGACGATGTATCCTTCTTCTTTGGAAATATAAATATGAAGTAACTTATTCGACTGCTATCTCCGGAACTATACAAATTTCTGATATTATGATTTCACATATATTGCGGTCTGTCTAGATCCAAAAGTGCAATAAAAACAACTTGGTGCCATAATCCCCATCATCCTGACCTTATTCCACCCTAAGTGGGGTCGGCACAACCTGTCATAAACATGGTATCTCATGATTTGGCTACGTATTTTACGACCGGCCGCCTGCCTGACGTCAACTTACCTTTGTTGTATTTTACGACACCTCGGTAAGAAATGAGGGTGGTCTATTCTACTCAGCCGGATACCACACGGCGGGTCAACTTACCTTAGTCGCCTTATACGACACCTCGGTAAAAAATGAGGGTTGTCTATATTCTATATTCTACTCCGGATACCGCACGGCTTTTTAACCTATATGATTTTTGTTATAGAAAATATAAAAGTACTTTTTATCTCGTTACTGAAATTTAGGCAAAGTTTCAAGCCGAAGCTAGTATAATTTGAGAAAGGCTCTCGTGGTTTTAGTATAAAATTCCGCATAAACTAGCCACTTTTTCGAAGGGTCGGTATCTTTGTAAGATTTAATAAGCAAAAAAGGGCTAGTTAGAGAAAATAGTTTCCAGATTACGTTGGACATTTTATAACAAGATGCTATTTTATTAAAACTCTAATTCTTTATTAAAATAGTATTATCTTTCTTTCATTATAATTCGATATAATTTAAATACTACTCTACTTCACAAAGATACAACAATCGAATTAGTCGGTGTATTATTTTTTATGTATTGCTTTATATATTTATTTTGTTATTACTATTTTAGTTACCTACGTTATTAGGGTGCATGCATATTAGTCGCTGACGTACGAGGAAAGCAGTTAGTGACCTCTGAAAATCAGCGTCAGTAGTGACTAATCACGACTAACAAAGCTGAGAGGTTAAACCAATTTGGGGCATCACACTATGAAAGTTACATTCTTTACTGCGTTCGTTTTTTTTGTTTTAATATATTAATTATTATGTGTTTATAATACTTGTGGTGGCAAAAATTAAATTATTTTTCTTTCTTTCTTCCTTTCCATTTTAACTAGCTTTTACCAGATACTTCGTTCGCGTGGACTGTTGTGTGATAGGTCGATAACAGATGGCGCTTTCCAATGTTATCGTATTCCTGTAGAATTAACATGATTTCTATAGCCTATATATTATTCCGGTGTATAAGAAATAATTGTGCCAAATTTCATCGATATTGGTTCAGCGGATTCGCCGTGAAAGAGTAACAAACATTTATCCATACTCACAAACGTTCTCGCATTTATAATATAAGTAGGATTCACATAGACCCCTCTCGTGTCTCGCCGCCACTACCTTATCCCCCCATCAGTGTTGCCCACACAAAATATCTTCAATAATTGGTAATTATTTGTTCAAAACCCGTTAACCTTACACTATCTTGGCTCATAACCTACCTAATTATACCTGACTAGTAATATCCCGCGGTTTCACCCGCGTACAAACCAATCTAATGGCAGTGGAGAGTCTACTAATTCGGACTATAGATTTATTTTCGTTAAATATATCAACAATAGTTTCCGCAGCGCGTGCGATAACAGATTTTTATGACTATTTTATTACACCTTACGTACCTATGTTCTCTAAGACCTTTTTAAACATGTAAAAAAATTCAGATTATCTATGGTTGAACCTTGATCCAACGATCCAATGTTTAGAAAAAATGGAAAAAGTAAGATGTGGCGGGAACTTATTCCCAAAGACAATTTTCTTAGAAAAGCTATCAAAGGTCGAATAATAGACAACAAATAATATTTTGTAATCTATTAACATGGCTTCCAGACACCTCGATACGTTTTATTCTATATGTATATTCTCTTGAACAAAACAATATATAACATGACAGTGGTATCTTGTCTTCAGACACGTTGGATTGCGCTTTCTATTGGCCGCCTTTTGCCGATGTTATCAACACCAAATTGTATATTTTTGGTGTTGTGAAAACATACGATTCTTTATTGCTCATGAGTGATCATTATTGTGTTGCCTTTTCCATTCTACGTGAGAAATGAAATGTGGCTGGTCTATTGTACTTAGCTGGATACAACACTACACTTACCTTAAAAGGGTGGTCTATTCAATTCAGCTGGAATCCACACGGCACTTACCTTATTCACCTCTTACGACTCCTCGAAAAGAAAAGAAGGGTAGTCTATTCTAATAAACCGGATTCCACACTGCACTTACCTTAGTCGCCTCTTGCGACACGTCGGTAAGAAAAGAAGTGGTCTATTCTACTCAGACGGATACCACACGGTGAGTGAACTTACCTTAGTAGCCTCCTACACGACCTCGGTAAGAAATAAGGGTGATGTATTCTACTCAGCCGGATACTACACGGCGGGTCAACTTACCTTAGTCGCCTCCTACGAGACTTCGGTAAGAAATGAGGGTGGTCTATTCTACTCAGCCGGATACCACACGGCAGGTCAACTTACCTTAGTCACCTTTTCGACACCTCGGTAATAATGAGAGTGATCTATTGTGCTCAGCCGGATACCACACGGTGGGTAAACTTACCTTAACATAACTAAATAAATATAGGTGTTAAAATATTGTTTTCAATAATAAAATACCTTTACCACGATGTACAGAGGGACATACGCATTTATATTATAAGTATTAATATTGAATTTTGCCACGAATCTGATCAAAAAGGTAATTAAGCTGATTACAAAAGCTTTCAATCCTCGCAAAGTTAATAGAGCTTAAGTAAAATATTAGCGAAAATAATATCCATCGGAATCCAAGAGTGTTTCTTGAAGAGGACTCCGTCATCTTTTGAGGGATTTCCGCCCACTTACAGCGTCCTTAATCCTGCGAGATCGATTCGGAACGAGGCACTTGTAAATTTCCTTGACGTCTGAAACTTCGTATCTTTACTTATTATAAAACAAAGTCCCGAAAAATTCTAGTCGCACGCTTTGTTTTAACCGTTAGAGATACATTAAAGTAATGTACTAGAGAATTGTAGATCTACAAAAATGCTACATAAAAGTTCACGATAGCATATCTCTATCTCTTATGGTTAACTCACAATAACTACTTTTATGTTCACAATTTCAATTAAATATACTGTTGAGGATTATTTGGACGATAGGAATGCGTGGATATAGCTACTGTCCGACCCTGTACAAGATAGTAATGACTTAATGTAACTACTTATAAGTATTATGTTGAAAAGAGCAACCGCCGAGTTTCTTGCTGGCTCTTCTCGGTAGGAACAGCTTTCCGAACCAGCTGTAGAATTGATGATTCAAAAGTACTTATTTATATGTTTATTTGAATAAAGAAAATTTTGAATAAATTTTTGAATGAATTTTGAAATTTTGAATATAAAATAAAGTCCTGAAAAACCGTCTTTCAAATATGATCAATTTTGTCAAAATCTACTATCCAGATTTTTGTTTGGTTTTTACTAAAAAGGTAGTGCAAATATTTCGAAAGATTTAAGTTAATATACATTACCGTTTAGTGAGAATTGTTTTGAAAATGTTGATAGTAAAAAACTCCTGGTAGCTCTTTTACTCGCGTGCGCCGCGTAAACCAACAGATGTGCACTAAAGAAATGTACTAGAGAAATGTAGATCTACAAAATTATTAGACCAATATACAGAAAGGTTTAGATTAAGTGTAAGATATACTTATACGTTATTTGAATGTGGGATATGTGTCTAGAGGGAGGCCTAAAAAGAGATGCTTGGATTGTGTGAAGTATGACATGCATATAAAAGGAGTAGCGCCCGAGTTGACGAATGATAGGACAGAATGGAGGAGAAAAACATATTGTGCCGACCCCACTTAGAGTGGGATAAGGAAAGGAAGATATATATTTACTTATACGTAAAACACATTACAGAAGATTACATGGATGCTAAAAATGCCTGTATTTAAAGTGCTTCAAAGAGCGTCTTTGATAAAGTTTATTTTGATCTGATTTGAGACTAAATTCAAATTCAAATTCAAATTCAAAATATTCTTTATTAAAATAAACTTGTAAACAAGTGCTTTTGAATCGTCAACTCTACTGCTGGTTCGGAAAGCTGTTCTTACCGAGAAGAGCCAGCAAGAAACTCGGCGGTTGCTTTTTTAAAAATATAATTCTTAATACTATTTACATTAAGTCGTTACTGACTTGTACAGGTTCAAAGAGAGCTATATCCACACATTCTTATCTTCTAAATAATCTTCAAGAGTATAGTAGGCTTTCTGTATCAGCCTCTTTTTAACAGTGTTTTAAAACTGATGTAATGTAAAAAAACGCCGTGTGCCACACACACACACACACACAGTAGATTAGACCACTCTCATTTCTTACCGAGGTGTCGTAAAAGGCGACTACAGTAAGTTGACCCACCGCGTGGTCTCCGGTTGAATAGAATAGACCACCCACATTTCTTACCGCGGTGTCGTTAAAGGCGACTAAGGTAAGTTGTCGTCAGGCAGGCGGCGGGTCCTAAAATACGCCAAATCATGTGACAAAATGTTTATTACACGTTGTCCCGACCCCACTTAAAGTGGGATAAGGGTAAGAGAATAATGATTTGAGACTAAAAAAACGTGTTTTTTAAGTTGCATTGCAGCCCATGATATGTTCTGGGATATGTCGAGTAAAATTCAAGCGACGTGTTCATAAACCGTATATTTACAGGGGTAAGTATTTAATTTTTGTCCCTTTCAAATTGTTTGTAATAATTAGGACCTTTTTATACTCTGCGGCGCGGAGTTGGTTAAAATTTTTTCCCACACAGGCATCCTATTCATTAGCCCGAATTAGGTGTTTTTAAACGTGTCACGATTTAAATTAAG
This sequence comes from Morpho achilles, assembly GCA_947086495.1. Lineage (NCBI taxonomy): Eukaryota > Metazoa > Arthropoda > Insecta > Lepidoptera > Nymphalidae > Morpho > Morpho achilles. The sequence continues at coordinate 3,808,856 of CAMTZB010000008.1, read as the reverse complement.
TTTCCATTATTTTGTGGTTTTTGTTTAAGATTCGAGGCTGTAGGATGCAAAGGGTTAAGTCTAATATAAATAAGCCGTATAGGTTGACCGAGCCTTGCCTTTTACAAAATAAACAAGTGAAACTTCAAAAAAAATAATAGGGTAGATGGAGCTTGGTCCTAGGTATTTTCATATCTCGCGACCACCCGTTCCTCGAATAAGCTACGCTGACTTATATAAAACACTATTTTTGCCGTTAAATGTCAAATCAACGTAGCTTATTCGTGGGACGGGTGGTCGCGAGATATAAAAATACCTGGGATCGAGCCCCACCTACCATATAATTTTTTACTATTTTTTTTAAGTTTCTTTTTTATTATGTAAAAAATTACCGAGCAAGGCTTGGTCAACCAGGTAGGTTGAACGTTGAAACGTAATTATCCGATATCCAGTCGCAACCAAATCGTATTCTGCCTAGCAACCCCTTTTTAACACCGATATAAAAGTACTAAGAATGTGTCCTAATGTGTACACAAATCGGACAGGGTTGTCAACCACGGTACAGTGACATGGGTATAGTGCGATACTAGATAAGCAAGCGCAGACTGGCGACTTGGATTTTCAAGATACAAAATTTATAAACTTCCTATTATAATCTTAATCAAATAATCCTTTATGAACGGCTCAATACTCGTACATCATTTGGATATATAAAAAAAATATAATAAACTCTGTAATATATAAAAAAATGTATTTTTTGGGTTTAAGCCTGAATATGAGTCAGTAGAATGTATTTATTTAAAATAAAAATGACTTAAATATGCTTATTCTTAGTAGTACTACTGTTATATACATTTAAATACGAAAACAGGAACTTTATTTAAGGTCATTAAAAAGCGAAAAGTTCGGAGTAATATTATCAAATCATTCTTAAAGCGTCTTAAAGGATCCGATCTTATTATTCAAATCAAAACTATCTAAACAAACTTGCTTGCAATTAGATGAAGATGTCTTGAACTTTGAAAAGAATTAAAAGTATAGCTATACAGAATCTCCATCCAACGAACTAAAGCACAGCTACACAGGATTTCCCTGCACCGAAATAAAATCACTGAAGGTAGTGTATACTTCCAAATGGATACACCACTAGTTGTATGCCGAGCACGCCAATACAAAATCATTTTACATCCAGCTTAATGACTAGACGACGCAAATTACAAGTTTTTAAGGAATCATGAAAAAAATCATGATCACTGTAGTGTATATAATGTTGTTGTACAAATGTACAAATATAGCAAAGTCTAAAGCACTAACACATGTCACTTCACGTGCACTCTCTCTCGTGTTACTAAACAGTGCATCATGAGACCGTGTGTGTTCCTTTGTACATCAGTATTAGTGTCAGTTAGTGTGACTATGTTCATATATGTATTACATATTAAATGTGTCTTGTATATAAATATACAAGGTAAGTTGCAGACATCTTAACCCGCGTTTCACAATCACCACCAAAAATAAACATAAACACACAAAATCGCGTCTATATCTACGAACATGATTGCGGTTTGTTCGTGTAAGACTATCAGAGGACCCAAACATGTTGAAATTTGATCATACGACTGTCTTGTCGCGAGTTTGCAGGACTTAGGTTAAAAAACCTATCTACCCGCGTTCTAAAGTAATTCGGAGGCTGCGGCGATCTTATTAGTAGCCATTTCTTACCTAATAATGCATTGGCTGTCATTTTGGACAGGTTTTTATCTAATGATACAGATAACATTCCTATTCTTTTTTATCGATTGTTTTTTGAAGCCCAATTCTGTTACCTCTTTATATTTTTGTTCTTAGAAATGTCAACGGATCTTGTGTGATAGAAGGCGGCCCACGCATCCTAAGAGTACACGTCGCCCTAAGCCGTGATCCGGCCTCACAGGAGGCAGGCACCCTTAGAACGACGTTTCCCTACGCTAGTAGAGCTTCTGCGCTCTACTCTCCGCATTTCGCAACCTCGGCGATGCTTCTGTGCTCGCCCGTTCCGCCCGGTGACGCTGTAAAAGCCGTTAAGACTAATAGCATACAGTCAATTCGAAATAAATATATATCCTAAGAGTATTCTGTCAAGCGGCGGTGGCGGAATGGTTAGAGTAACGGACTTATGATTGAGAGGTCGTGGGTTTGAATCTCGGCCATTATACTACCGACCTGAGCCCTAACACAAGCATTTAGCTTAGGTACTTGTACTAAGCCGGATGGAATAAGCGCGTCAACTTACCTTAACCGCCTTTTAAGACACCTCGGTAATAAAGAAGGTGTTATATTCTTCTCAGCCGGATACCTTTTCCTTAAATGATATATAATTATAATATAATTTGGGATAAATTTCTATTACCAAATATTTTAAAAAGTGTCAACCCTATTTGGAAACAATAAAAACTTTGCGTCTCGAAAAACGAATGCGTTATCTGGAAACGGAACAAGAAATTGTCTCGTATATCTAAATTCGCACGGGTCAAAAAAGGGTTTCAAAACTCTTAAAGTTTTGATCGACGATCTGAGGAAATATTACGTATTTTATACGAATTAAGTTATTTTATAGAATATCGTAATACATTACAATGAAACCATCGGGTAATCTTACTAAAACTTTTCAAATCAAATCAAATTAAAATATTTTTATTCAAATAAGCTCTTACAAGCACTTTTGAATCGTCAAGGATCAATATGATTAATGAAGCTACAACTGGTTCGGAATGTTGCTCTCACCGAGAAGAACCAGCAAGAAACTCGGCGGTCAATCTTTAAAACATTTTCAATTTTACATTATTAAACCACAGTCTTGTATGAAGCTGAAAGGATTTTCAAATCCAGGCTTTTTATACGATATACAGATTTTTATATAATGGCGGCAGGTCTCACGAGCAATACGTGACCCCCGTATGTATATATGCCCCTTAAACTCAAATGGAAAATTTATAAAACGGTCATTAGACCTGTCGTAATGTACGGATCAGAATGTTGGGCAATAAAAGAAAAGTAAGAAAGAAATGTGCATGCGAATGAGTTGAGAATGTTAAGGTGGATGTATGTTGTTACAAAACTTGATAGAATACGCAATGAGTATATTAGGGGAAGTCTGAAAGAAATCTATCCTATTCCCCGATAAAACTACGCTGGCTTGACAGTTAATGGCAAAAATTCAAATCAATATAAATTTTAGTATTTTATAATGCGCAAAAACACAGATAATTTTTTTTTTTTGACATAAAACCTAGCTAAATCGATTTTTCTCCCGCAAAACGCCCTACATGCTGAATTTAAGAGCCGTTTTCGAGATTCCGAAAATATATAGACATACATACAAGATTAGAGTTTGAGATTTAAAGACTCCCTTAGGCTCCCTCAATATATCAATGAAACAACAGGCCCTTAGTAACAGGTTGCATAATGGACAGTTAAAAATAGCCGCCATTTTGTTTTATTTACCTAAACACGGCTACGACGTTTGGGAATGTGTCGCGAAGGTGGAAATAAAAAAATGCTTGCCCTGTCTCGGTATCTGAACACCTTTTAACGTGTCCGCCATTTTGGGTATTATTTTTAGGGTTGTATGACTATGGGTTTAATATAAAATAATTCGTCATTTCTTTAAACCAACTTGCTAACAAATGTAAAACAACCCTCTGTTATGTATGTCAAGTTTAAGGTATTATTATATTTTTTCAAAAAATATAAACAGTTTTAACTTCCTTCAATTATGCTAACTTGCATTACATATTTTGACTTAACAAACGTGGATTATAGCAAAATAGTTCGATCATATCTTTGTACTATGTAATTTAGCAAACAAACGTTTACTTCTTTAAATAATTAACATTATTTTAATATTTTTTAAGAATTATGATAGAATTATATCGTATGTTTTTTACATCTGGGCTATAGATATAAACTATGACAGACAGACTAAAAAAACATAAACTAAGTCTAATTAAAAACCGTAGAAAATCAATTTGGTAGAGAAAATCGTTCACATACAAACATTCAGCTTTTGGGGACTTTGTTTTGATAATATGTATAGATGACTAACAATCGCCAGTGGCTCCGCCCAAATGGAAAGATTAAAACCGTAATATAGTCTTTTGATAACCATAAAAAGAATTAAAGTGGGTTAACCTTAAAAGCTAGACATATGCTGACGCGGACTATTATTTAGAAATTTTAGAGGGGAACACAATTTTGTAATACATGATTTTTGAATAACTATCACCGTTTACTCAGCGCATGCAAGTAAAGCTTTACATTTTGTCGTTTTCGCAATATTTTTTATTGCTGCTCTTCTCCTATTCATCTAAGCGTAATGTTATATAGCCTATCCCTGATAAATGCTATGACTATCATACACTGAAATATTTTTTTAAATCGGTCCTGTAGTTCCTGAGATTAACGCGTTCAAACAATCAAACCAACAAACAAAGTCTTCAGCTTCATATATTAGTATAGTAACAAAATCAACCCTAAATAATCAAATGTGAACTATTGTTTTGCAAAAAAGTAAAAAATTAAGTTTCTGAAATCGCAGTAGATTTGTACCCGCTTCAAAATACGAGGGGCTTTAAGCTCCTTAATTGAAGTACAGACAAGAGCCATCAGCTCTAATGCTAAAATAATTATTTCGTTAATTTGTCTGTCTTCATTGGATTATAAATGAACTAGCTTTTACCAGCAACTTCGTTCGCGCGGACTGTTGTCGCATAATAGGTTGATTATTTATAGTGCTTTTCAATGGCATAATATTCCTGTAGAATTGATAAGATTTCTATTCCTTATATACTACATAATATACAGACTGTATATTATGTAGTATATAAGGAATAATTGTGCCAAATTTTATCGTTTTCGGTTCAGCGGATTCGTCGTGAAAGAGGAACAAATATACATCCATACTCACAAACATTCGCATTTATACCCGCGACTTTTCGCGTAGATAAATTGCAATTATCAATTATATACATAAGTTTTAACAGAAAAGTTATTAGTGCCTGACTGGGGTTCAAACTTGTGATCATCTCGAAAGACTCGCACGGCCTCATCGCTGGTCTATCACAGCTTAAAGCACCAATAAGCTATCACCATGTTAAGGTAATAGAGTGATAAAATCGACTCATTTTAACCGCTAGCCAGTTTAAATAAAGGAAAAAACTCTAAATTCGTAATAGCGAAATGAACTTCTTCAGTGACAGACAGACATACTGACATCCGTCGTAATGATATACGACCTCTATTCATAACAGCTTAGATATGGTAAGGGTGCGTTCATCTTTAGAAATTAATCGATAATAGTTGAGTGCTATGTGTTGTTTCTTAAGTTGTATTTTAATAGCGGAAATGGGGTTTGTAGTGAATTGAAGTTTAGAAATAGCATAGTGAAAAAAGTGGAGCATTTTATCTCGTTCCGTAGTCTCGTTCCGAACGCAGACTCGATTGGACTATTAGATGTTATATCGTATTGGTCTTGTCGTTGATAATAGTGCAATGGGCCTCCGCAAAATAACGCCTTATTCTAAAAATCGAGTCTTAACAATTATATTTTTAACCACCGAGTTGCTTTTCTTTTTTTTTATTTTTTCTTTTCTTCTAAGTAGAAGAAAAGAGGTCCTCTCCTTCGGGACATAGGTCTTTAAGGGGTCTCTACATCTCACGATCTTGTGCCGCTACAATCCAACGGCTTACGGCGACCCAGTTGAGGTCATCAGTCCACCTCGTAGATGGTCCACCGACGATGCGTTTTTCGGTGCGGTGCGCCATTTACCAGCACCTTATAACCCAACGCACATCGGTTATACGTACTACGTGACCTCCCATTGCCACTTCAGCGTCACAACACGATCGGTTATATTGCTAACTTTAGTTCTTCTATGGATCTCTTCACTCCAGATTAATCGCGTGGATACACTCCAAGCAATGCTACCTCTATCACCCGCTATGTGACTCTGAGCTTTCTTATAAGGCCCATAGTCAACGACTGTATTTCAGATCATCATCAGTCATTCAGTAATCACTTGCAATACGCACTGTTTGAAAACTTTGGTGTATTTTGGACGAACATATCTCGAATATCGGCTTTATCTTTCGCTTTTTAATATTTTAAAATATATAATTAATTCATTAACGTTTTAGACGCAAACAGCGTCTAGTCACACGATAGACACGCCCTAATTCTACAAATAGACCGGCGGAAGTCGCAGCAGACAGCGCGGCACGTGTGCGAGCGAGCGATTTATTTTGCGCTTTACTCAGAAACTGGAAAATTTTGAGCGATATCTCTTAATTATTAGAATTTCACTAAATACTGTCTAAGTTGTGGTAGCCCAACGGTAACACCGTGCGACTCTTTCGTGGTCACGGCCCGGGCAGACACCAATGAGTTTTTCTGTTTATTTATTTATTTATTTATAGATAACAATAATACACTTCACATTAAAATTATACAAAATTATAAAAGTTGTTCAACAACTTAAAATAAGTAGTATTTTAATTAAAGGTAATAACAACTTTCAAATTAAGTCACGAGAACTGAGAGATATAATTTAACTATAATAATTTTATGTAATTGTTAAATTAAAAGGAAAGAAAATATTAAAAAGAAAGAAAATTAATACAACCTGTTAAAAAAAACTAAGATTTAAGATCACCTGTTAAAACTTATGTGTCTGATTGATTGATAATTGCAATTTATCACACGCTTTTCGGTGAAGGAAAACATCGTGAGGAAACCTGCATATCTCTAGCGATATGTGTAACCTACCAAACCGCATTAGAGCAGCGTGTGGTAGGTCTTAGCTCCAATCCTTCTCTCCAAAAACGGAGAGAAGAGGCCTATTCTCAGCAGTGGGATAGTAACAGGCTACTATTTACTTTACTTTTTACAGTTTAACATTGAAAATGACTTATTAGAAGAATGAAAAAATTCCGATAGTAAACAATAAAATAATTCTCAAATCTAAGAATCATGCATCAGAAGAAGATGCATCATTTCCTGCCCTTATCCCACTCTAAGTAGTGTCGGGACAAATGAAATGAAAAAGGCACAACATGTTGTAAAGGGACAACATGTTTATGTCTTCCATTCGCTCCTATTCGTCAATTCTGACGCTACTACTTTCATGTGCTTGTCATTCTTCACACAAGCCAAACATCTCTTTTTAGCCCTCTCTCTAATTACGTACCCATTCACATTTAACACTCATTTTAACACATGATTTTCATTCCTCCTCATTAAAACTTGGTTGTCAATAAATATTGTTATTATAAATATGTATTTTGATATGCATTGTTCTTATGTTCATTACTTAATAAATGTAGAGAATATTATTAAAATATTTAGACAAGATCTCCAAAATATATCGAAACAATTCCTAAACACTTTATTACTCTTAATTACTTTAAGAAAAAAATATTTTTCGTCAGAACAGAATGCGGCAAAAATGAATTTCTCTTCCATTTTTTAAATATCCTCTGAAGTGGAGATTGCAATATTGAGATTAATGCCAATATTTATACTTCCTATTACACTAAACCTAATCCAATAATTATTATTTTATTATGCAATGTTAAAATTGCTAACATATTAAAATTTACTTTTTTATCAACAACAAACACAACATATTCTATTTTTAAATTTTTTGATAGCGTACAATATTTTTGTATATAATTCAGATTTATACTCTGTTGTACTTTATTTATCTCTATTTTTAGTCTGTGTTCAAATGAATGAGAGGTTAGTTATCAGCAACCGGTATATTGTATACCGCGTAGGTGGTATCACAGACAAATAATGGCGGAATGTAGTACCGTTACGTCTATCGATATTTATAATAATGTATCGAATATCGATCATATGTCCTATATCTCTGTTAAATGTACACAGTGGTATAATATCTTTCTGTAGACCTTTTCAAGATGTACAAATACTTAGTACATTATTTTGATAAATCTCGTAGGGCTTAGCCTGCGTTTGCAATGTAAGCGGAAAAAAATGTAATTAATTACAGAAACCTCAAAAATTACAGTATTTCTCTACTCCGTATTGAATGTTATTATACGTACAAACCTTCCTCTGAAATCACTCTATCTATTAAAAAAAACCGCATTAAAATCTGTTGCGTAGTTTTAAAGTTTTATACATACATAGGGATATAGGGACTTTGTTTTATAATATGTAGTGATAATATTCTGAAATGGCTATTATGCCTTGCGGTACCTTTCTGAGTAGAATAGACCGAGGTGTCGTAAAAGGCGACTAAGGTAAGTTGACCCACTGTGTGGTATTCAGCTGAGTAGAATAGACAACCCACATTTCTTACCGAGGTATCGTAAAAGGCGACTAAGGTAAGTCAAACCGCGGTTTGGTATCCGGCTGATTAGAATAGACCACTTTCATTTCTTACCAAGATGTCGTAAAAGGCGACTAAGGTAAGTTGACCCACTGTGTGGTATTCAGCTGAGTAGAATAGACAACCCACATTTCTTACCGAGGTAGCGTAAAAGGCGACTAAGGTAAGTCAAACCGCGGTTTGGTATCCGGCTGATTAGAATAGACCACTTTCATTTCTTACCAAGATGTCGTAAAAGGCGACTAAGGTAAGTTGACCCAATGTGTGGTATTCAGCTGAGTAGAATAGACAACCCACATTTCTTACCGAGGTATCGTAAAAGGCGACTAAGGTAAGTCAAACCGCGGTTTGGTATCCGGCTGATTAGAATAGACCACTTTCATTTCTTACCAAGATGTCGTAAAAGGCGACTAAGGTAAGTTGACCCACTGTGTGGTATTCAGCTGAGTAGAATAGACAACCCACATTTCTTACCGAGGTATCGTAAAAGGCGACTAAGGTAAGTCAAACCGCGGTTTGGTATCCGGCTGATTAGAATAGACCACTTTCATTTCTTACCAAGATGTCGTAAAAGGCGACTAAGGTAAGTTGACCCACTGTGTGGTATTCAGCTGAGTAGAATAGACAACCCACATTTCTTACCGAGGTATCGTAAAAGGCGACTAAGGTAAGTCAAACCGCGGTTTGGTATCCGGCTGATTAGAATAGACCACTTTCATTTCTTACCGAGGTGTCGTAGAATACGACTAAGGTAAGGTGATCCTTACGCGCCGTTACTTTACTAACTGGTAAGGAATTTGGACTATTTAAAATTCTACCCTAATCAAGTCAATGACCTATCCTACCGCTCAAGATCAGTGCCGTGATTATCCTTTATTTAAATTTGCTCTCACCTCATAAACTTTTTAAAAACAAGGCGGAATAATTACTAAGATAAATAACACTTACGCGAATATTTACCGAAAAGACCTTAAAATTTAAGATACAAAGTTCATATTCAATTGAAATATATCCTTAAACTATTGTTTCAGAATGAAGACCAATTATCAAGTTAGTATAAAATAAATAAGAATTTGACATAACAATTTTATTTTACACATCACTAAGCTAAAATGTTGTCAAATGTTTAACATATAAGGTTCAATTTTGTAAAACGTCGCGCAAATGTAAGTTTGCATCTTAGGAACTGAACATGTATGGAACAGTTTTGCACAATTAAATTTGAAATAAAAACTTAATACCTTACAAAGTTATAAAGTACACTTTTAAAAGTAATGCTATGGAAAAACTATCTCTATTCAAATGTAATAAAATACCTATTATCATTTTACAATTTTTTTATGTGTAAAATAATTATGGTCAATGCAAACGTTCAGAAAAGCGTAAGAAATTTGTCTCGTGAGGACTTTTTTTCGCTTGTTGCACTTTTTTTGTTCGCGCTCGTAAAATGCGCTAAACAAAAAGGTTTTGACATTGTTTCGGTACTTTGGTTGAAATTGGAGCCAATTAGTTTGTTTTTTTTTTATTTTATTTTGAAATTTAAGAGACATGATTGTTAATTTAGTACTTATTATAAAATATATTTTTCTATAACACTCAACTTTAATTTATTTTATATAAAAATATCAACATTCTGTTTAAAGGTGTTTTGTTTTGAAACAATATTTTTTGTTTGTTTTTCAAATTCATAAATAGAATCTTGTATTTATGAAAATTTGTATCTGCTTGTTGCCATGTGTAAAATTTGTGAAAAAAGTCAAATGTTGTAAATGTGAAACAAAACTATGATAACTTGTACGTGCTCTAAATATTTTAATAAATAATAGGTAAAAAGTGTTTCCAAAAATTGAAATATTTGATAAATTCATAATTTTGAACGAAATATGTTTTTTTTATAAATTCCCTTTTTTGTTTTCAAATTTTGTTTATTGTTTTTTTATTTTGTAAATTAACTTTGTACTATAAAATGATTTTTTTTAAAGAAATAAACGTTATTAGCAAGTTAAAGTTATAAAGATAAAATAAACAATAAAGAAAAAATTGGCATTTCTCAACACAAAAATATGTTAATTACTCTGTACATAGTCACCATTTTAAAAAATTCACCGCCATCTTGTCACCTTCAACGCCGATCTTTATCGGGGCTTGATAAATTATTTCAAAAATGGAATTGATTATTAAGCGTCGCTTGATCATAATCGGGCCAGCTTAATTGGTAATTATTTAGTTAATCTTTAGCGACGATTTTTATCGGCAGTGGTATTTAGTTTATTTATTTGAATGCCAGGAATCCGTTTTCACTAAGGTTTTTCGATTGAATTTCAATCTTTAAATAGCTCGGTATTTATTAAAGTAACTTTGATAAGGCGTAGCGATAAAACATACCTTTGAAAGATAACATTATGAGGTCATAGTCGTCTCAAGGAGATTACTATATAATTTAATAGCGCCCCGCTCCGTCTTCGCACGGGTATAAAATGTCACTCAGTGAAAAAATTATTAAAATCAATCCAGTAGTTTTGACTTATTCATTACTGCCCGTGGCCCGCACACGTTAAATTCGGAATACCCCAATTCCCCTTTCGCTATACCATGAAGATTTCCTGTTATATTTAGAATATCTAAATTCATATACTACATTCACAACGTTCACAGCTTTCTTGTCATTAGACAATACAAACATGTTTAGAGGATACTCTTGAAAGAGCGACATATCATTGGCCATGTGAAAAACAAACGCGTTCGATCGCTGCTAAATTCGAAGTGCTAGAGGGCGAGGAATTACTGAACCGACTTGAAAAATTCTTTGTAAAATTGTTCCCCTCTAAAAGTACTAAATAAAAGTCCGCGATAGCATATGTCTCGCATTTAAGGTTAACCCACAATAACCATCTTATGGTCATAAAAATACTATTATGGTTTTAATCTTTCCACACGGGCGGAGTCGCCGGTAATTGCTAGTTTACATATATAATTTTAAACAAATACCTAAACACATATGTACACCCAAACTCAAAGAACCAACAGATTCTTGTCAAAATTCTTGTCTTCTTCTTGTTGATCCTCGGCGGTAATCGAAACCACGAACCCCCGAAGTTAAAGGTTACTGCGAACTGAAAACACTGGATCCAGTCATTGTTGTATTTTTTTTCGAGTTGACTATATGCTGTTAGCCCTGACGGCTTTTACAGCATTACCGGGCGGGACGGGCGAGCGCAGAAGCATCGTCGAAGTTGCGAAATGCAGAGAATAGAGCGCAGAAACTCTACTAGCGTCGGGGAACGTCGTCTTAAGGATGCCTCCTGTGAGAGTCATTGTTGTTGATATTTACATTGTTCAAAGAGACATACGATCGACTGCTTGTATAATATATATTTACGTAAGACTTATTGCCTACATAATGTATGCTTTGTCAGCACTGTGGATTATTAAATAGACACGTTGTGGTACTTGTGTTTTGTGATAAAAAGTCCCTCACGACGCCTCTGATATTCGTACGAAGCCATAACTTCGTGGACACGCGATGTGTGTGCTGCGTTTATATGAAAGTGGACTCTATTATGGAAGTTAAATAATCGCCCTATCATCCTCCTGCCATTACTCCTCTCTAAGTGGGGCGGACACATAACAATAAGGACACACAACATGAAATGAACATGTTGTCACGTGATTTGTAAACGTATTTTACGACTGGCTGCCTGCTTGACGTCAATTTACCTTAGTTGTATTTTACGTTACCAAAGTACCAGTAAAATAAGGGCGGTTTATTTTACTCAGCCTGATAGGACATGGCGGGTTGACTTACCTTTGTCGCCTTCTACGACACCTCGGTAAGAAAGAGGTTGGTCTATTCTACTTAACTGGATATACCACACGGCGGGTCAACTTACCTTAGTCGCCTTTACGACACCTTGGTAAGAAATAAGGGTGATATATTCTACTCAGCCGATACCACACGGCTTCTGCTTCAGTAATACGATGAAACCATAGAATTTTTAGTCTTAAATGATGTAAAGCCTTTTGGAAATATGTTTTCTATAACTCATCAAGTTTAGTGCTTATTAATATTCATTGTTATTAATATGATTACTCGCTAATCGTAGTAAATAACTAATTGTTAATTTTGTAAAAATATTAAAAACAAAAAAATCTGCTGTTTCCATCCTACATATATAGCATAGAATATTTAATAATAAATGTGATTAAAAAGCCGCTTCTATATTTTATTGGCCGTTGCGTCTTGGACGACCCACAGTCTATGTGGTGTATTTGTTCGATAGGATATACAGGCTGAATAAATTCTGCTACAATTTATTTTATTTGTAGGGTTGAGTGAGGAATTTTTTAATTCAAATTCTTTCTCTACGTCGTGCTTTTCATTTCTAGAGATCATAATCTTCTCGTTCCTCTGAAGAATGATTTTTACTATCTCAGCTTTATTGATCTAGGATGGATGGATCTAGGCTTAAATATTGTATATTTTTTCGGTCAAATAAATGAATATTATAATTTTTAGCTTAATATGCTATAGTTCAGCATGAAGGAAAATTGTTTCCCGTATATCAAGAAATTAAAAACATAAAGTAAACGCTGTTATTTAAAATGAGTTAACCATAAGAGATAGAGACATGCTATCATGAACTTACTTTAGTGTAACTTTCCTGGTTTTCGCGACGCACATGAGCAAAGCTCTCAGCAGGTGAGTTTTTTTTCAACTGCGCGACCTTTTCAACACAATTTACGAAGCCCATAATGTACTATTAACCTAAACCTTTCGGGAAAATTGCAGTACCGTTTAATAAAAACAGTACAAAATTCGGTCAATAGATGTTGAGAAATCTTTTGGAGAGGTTGTCTTAAAATAAGTATACATATTATCTATATTATATCTAGATTATAAATGGGAAGGTGGTTTTTTGTAAAGCTTTTACTTTACTTGCCGTGTGAGATTTTGCATACATTTGACCTATTTTTTTTATTTATTTATTCTTTATATACATATATTTACAAAAGAGAAAGAAAAAAAAACAGATGTATAAAGGCGGACTTATCCCTGAAAGGGATCTCTTCCAGTCAACCTTTGAGTAATAGAAGGAAAAGGACAAGAATTGAAGAAGAAAAACGGGTCATATAGAGAAAAAGAAAAAGTTTACATAAATTGAACTATTTAATCTATTAAATGATTTTGGTAAAATAAATAGATGAAAAGATGGTACTAATATATAATTACTTATGATAAATATTATCTAATCTGTAACTTAAATCCTGAAAGGGAAAGAGATTTGCGGATTGATAAATCACAACTTAACCCATTGTCTGGTATACGAGTACATTTGTTACACACTGTCCAGTCTCGATGACAATGCATGTTTATGATATACATGATCTGATGCTGCTAGGATAGCTTTAGATAGATAAAAATTTAATAAATAATCAAGAGTATTTAAAAATTTCACCAAATGGTTTAAGTACATTAAAAAAACACCCCATCACTCCGTTATCGTGTTACGTTTCGCGTATATTTTGACAAGCGTTTACCGGTGATGTAACATTAGATATTATCAATACTCTGCGTTAGGAAAAAGGCAGAAAAACGCTGAATTCTTTCACTGGTTGCGCCCCGCAGTTTTACCTAAGACGCAATAGTTTGACAATTAAAATTCATCGTCATAGGTATATATATATATATATATATATATATATATATATATATATATATATATATATATATATATTCGTAGGTTAGATTCTAGGTTTTCTTCTAGGTTAGAAACTAGTCGGGCTAACCCATTAGAATAAGACGTGAGTATAGCCGGTTTCTATACGTTAACTTTAATGAGACGTTACTTTACGGAGATCCATAATACTGTAATACAAAAGTAATAATTTTGCTATAATCCGTTATATTATCTAGATTATAGCAAAATAATTGGTTATTACTTTTGCGAACTATTTCATTTCTTATACAACCTTGTGAAACCGCAGTGCGCAGCTAGTAAAATAACAAAATATTGCTCGCAAATATAATTAAATCAATAATGGACGTCGGTTTATTATAAAACTCCAAAGTTCATTGACCTGCCTATATTTTTTCTTTCATTATTTCCATACAATTAACACCCTCCGATTAGAAGAAGCCATGTTCGATATAAATAAAAAATGTTTCAACTATTCTAGTAAGGGTCACTACCCCTACTTGAATGGTTAGGGGGACATAATAGCAATTCATAATACAGTTTCTAATAGAGTATTTTTTTAGGGGAGTGTTATTTGTAAAAATAGTGGTCACTCAAATTCAAAATATTCTTTATTCAAATAAACTTAAGTATATATAATAAGTAGGAGCCGCAAGCTTATGTCGGTTCCTGCTTTGTCTATTATATACATCTCCTATAGTTTTATAATTCCTTATATTTTTATGTACATAAATTAAGTTGCTTCAAATATCTCGATACATATATCGTTAGCTCTAAGTAACACGCATCGTTACTCTTCAATTGCACTTTTATATTCCAATTGCACCTTTATTTATCTCAATTGCACCTTTTTATATCAGCTATACGCCAAAGTTAAGGGATTAATGGATTCATTTAATGTCGTATCATCGCTTAAAAGTAGTACCTGGGTGAAGGAGCCTTGCTCGGTTTTTTTAAAATCATGTAAAAAAATAGAATTAAAAAAAAATTGAAATGAAAAATTAGGTAAAATAATAGGATCGAGGCCCACCTGGCCTCGATCCTAGGTATGCAGGCTAGGTAAACACAACCTCTCTAGACCGCCCGTTCCCCAAATGAACTTCAAATTTCAAAACAATTTTAGAGCCCGAAAACAGGGATAACACAACATTTTTTTAAATAAAACTTATCTAGATCGATTTTTCTCCCCCAAAACCCCTTACATGCTGAATTTCAGGAAAATCATTGGAGACGTTTCCAAAATTCTAAAAATATATATATACATACAAGATTAACTCATTTAAATATTAAAGATAGATTTAGTCGGTATAAGGAACCCTAAAACGTCATAGGTGACGCGTAACACGGTGTGTTAAAGAGATTTTTTCGGGACAAATTAGTGTGACAACGAAAATAGAGAAGAGAGAGTCAATAGCGGACCACCGTGGTGCGGGAAACGTGGTAAGATACACACATTTACCTATTTATTCACTCAGCACAGTGTTGTAGACTTCATAATTAGTAGATAGGGCAGTTGTTTAATATAGATTTTTAAGAAAATTTTGGTATAACATGTCGAATACGAGCTATGATAACCCAGTTGTGCGATCATGCGACATTCCAGAGACGATAATGGGTTCAAACCACGGGCAGGCACCAATGAGTTTTTCTATTAAAACTTATGTGTCTAAATGATATTTAACAATTTATCACGCGAATTTCAGTGAAGGAAAACATCATAAGGAAATTTGACAAAGAAATCGTTGTTGTAACGACGGCATAATTGAAACTTTCGACCAAAATATCCTTGTGATTTTTTTTATTACATTATGAAGTCCGTCTCCTAACATTACGATAAATTAGCAACTTAATTTTTGGTCATAAAAAAAACCAATAATAAAAAAAAAATTGGTAATGAACTAGTATGTAATAGACAATATCATACCGTTATAAGCTTGCGGCTCCTGCTTTGCACCTTGCAAAAAAAGTACGTAAATTGTTTGTGGGTTTAGGTATAAGATACTATAATAAAATTCCGTAATCTATTTTAGCTTTGCCATTACAGCAGTTTTAAAACACTATAAAAAGAGGCTGATACAGAAAGCCTACTATACTGTCGAGAATTACTTAAATGATCAGAATGCGTGGATATATTTTACAGGTTGTATTAATTTTCTTTTTTATTTATTCTTTCTTTTTTTTAACTTTGCGAGTATATAAAATTACTATAGTTAAATTATATCTCTCAGTTGTCGTAACTTAGTTTGAAAGTTGTTATTACCTTTAATTAAAATACTACTTATTTTAAGTTGTTCAATGTATTATAGCTTTCTAAACCAGCAGTAGAGTTTACGATTCAAAAGCACTTGTTTACAAGTTTACTAATATGTTTAGGATATTTTTAATTTGAATAATATTTTTTTTATTGTTTTCAGTTTAAGTAAAGTTATTTGTTTAATAATCAATTCTTAAAAATATATTTAAAATTTAAACGCAACACATTAAATTAATGTTTTTGCAAAAATAATCAATTTTTCAATTTATTATATTAATGCGATTTAGTTGAAAATTCTAATTCTATTCCTTCTATACTCTACATGTAGAGTGCTTAAAGGTCGGTGTTGACTCTGTTAGAGTCCGCATTGCCGCCGTTGTGTTTGCAGTCCGCACGACTCTACCTTCCATTGTAGAGTCTCTTTGTGTTGACAACTCAAAATGGTTTTAAGTGACCACAGGTCTTATACTTATCTGAGTATTTGTTTCACACGGTTCCTTTAAAAATACAATATGAATTTAATTTTATTATTGCGTCAATTTATTTTTAAGTTTAAAAACTTAGACGAAGCGGCGTTCTTTTGTTAACTATTTTGGATATAAATAAACAGAAGGATTTTTTTTTCGAATTGACTGTATGCTGTTAGCCCTAACGGCTTTTACAGCGTCACCGGGCGGGACGGGCGAGCGCAGAAGCATCGCCAAGGTTGCGAAATGCGGAGAGTGGAGCGCAGAAACTCTACTAGCGTCGGGGAACGTCGTCAAATTCAAAATATTTTTTATTCAAATAAACTTGTAAACAAGTGCTTTTGAATCGTCAACTCTACTGCTGGTTCGGAAAGCTGTTCCTACCGAGAAGAGCCAGCAAGAAACTCGGCTCTTGCTGGTTTGGCTCGGGTTGCTCTTTTAAAAATATAATTCTTAATATTATTTACATTAAGACCTAAGGGTGCCTCCTGTGAGGCCGGACCACGGCTTAGGGCGATGTGTAGTTGAGGGCTGGTGGTATAACTTTGATTCGTCGACGACGGAAGGGCGGCAACAAGCCACGACCGACCGACGTCAAAAATCTGGGAGCTCGTCGTCCGGCGAAGACGCTGTGTGTGTATTAAATGTTTCAGTGTTTGAGATGGTTATTTCATCGTCAGGGTCATATAGCACGCTTTTTGGACGCCTATATTTTCAGTGGTCAGACCTAACTGGGATGTAGGTGGGTAGCAACTGAAATGAGAGAGTTCGGGTGTACCTTAGATTTGTCGAAGACTTCGAAAAACGTTTATAGAGGTGAGTAATGGTAGGAAGGTCGAGGTCTCTAGTTGTCACATGATTCGGCTACGTATTTTACGACCGGCCGCCTGCCTGACATCAACTTACCTTAGTCTTCTATTCCTCTTAGTGGTCTATTCTACTCAACCAGATACCACACGGTGGGTTGACTTACCTCAGTCGCCGTTTACGACACCTCCGTAAGAAATTAGGGTGGTATTATTCTATTCAGCCGGATACCACACGGCGTTAACTTCTTAGCTTTGTACAAAAGTAATAATAAAATTATTTTGGTATAATCCGCGAAGAAGTAAAATAGAAAATATATATAATGCTAAATGTAAGTGGACAATCGGTTATCATACCTGATACATGCAGGAGTCGTAAAAAACACATGCACAAACCTCCACCACCGCCACCACAAGCACTAGCTTGTGTATTGTTACTTACTTGTGTATTACACTTACATTTAGCATTATATATATTTTCTATTTTACTTCATCGCGGATTATAGCAAAATAATTTTATTATTACTTTTGTATTATGGATCTCCGCAAAGTAACGCCTAATTCTATAAATTATTCTTAGCTTTGTTAATTTAATTTATTTTTTCCTTAGTTTTATTTTTTGTTCTTAATACCATTATGCGTTCGTCACTTAGCAAGATTAGGAACTTGTGAATATTTCAGTCGAAACCTAGTTATAAATTTGATATAAACGGTGGCGTCTCACTTAGTAAAAATACGTATCGCTCAGTATGGCGTAAAAGCTGTCATATTTACATGGATATAAAAATACTGGAATGAACAAATAACATATACATTTTTACCTCTCCCTGTAGGGAGAGGTAAAAATAAATGTGTTATTTGTAACTTCTGTAAAAGTTTTGAAAACTAAATTATTACATAACCTTTGTCAAAAACTAAATATTCTTTCCTAATATTTCTAGCTCAATATTATAATATGAAATAACAGATAATATATTCTTTAAACCTCTTCCTGCTAAAACTTTTAAACTATATTATTGCACAGGCTTGGTCAAAATCTAAATAAAAAGTCTTTCCTAACATAGTTCAAAAATATAATACAATAACATTATATTATAAAATATAATATAAATAAATATATCATAGGTAAAATATAATTTAATAATATTATATTTTTAAACTAGATAATATAAGCAGGAACTGCTCTGTCTGAGAGGTGTGGACTCTGAAATAACTAAAAGTAGATGAAGATTGAATAAAAGGCGTTAAAATATGTTAACGCCTTTCATTCAATCTTCAAATTATTTATTAAATAGATTTTGTTATTACATTTTTATTATATTAGGCTCCAAGCACAGGCATAACGTGTTTAAATGGAGCTTCTAATCACTAGTTAAGTTTAAATAACATGTAAATTGTTTTTGAAAAACAAATGAAAAAAAATTTGCTCGAACGGATAGTACTCGGTACACCAAACGACTCCTGAAATGGAGACTACATGAGCAAATCACGTGACCGTCCTACAAAAAAATGGGTACAAAATACAGACTTACACACAACATTACAAATCGATTTTTAATGTTTAGAAAATCGATTGTAATGTTGTCAATAATTGATTACTATAAAATCGATTATTTCTTCACATCCATACCACTTACACCAACTTTCCAGTCGTGTGTTTATTGCCACATCTAGTGATGAACTCGATATCCGCATGGACCTGGTACAAACGGGCGTACTCATTACACACAATGAGAGTACACTTTCCACGCACAATTACGTGCATGTACGATAAGGAACATTGATTATAGCCCTTATTTTTATATGAATAAGGTTGAAATAGTATTGTCTTATTAAAATGAGAACGATTTGAAATTTAAGGTATGTACCTATGTTACTTTTAGATGATTTGACGTGATTATTTGTCTTAACGATCGCTGTTAGGGTATGCTATGATTGTCTCATCATCTCACATCACCTAAGCATTTACAGATGTATAGAATCACTATATTACTGTGCTTGCTTGTATGATGCGTTGCTTTGCGATTTTATCGTTGACTATATTCTAATGATGCTTCAGTTATGGGCAAAACGTTTGCTTTGTTATTTAAAAAATATATTTTGCTTTTGTGGGGTTGACCGATTAGTATATAAGTATCGCTTTGCGTTTTTGTCGTGGAGTCTATCTCCTGATGATGCTTCGGTTGCAGGGGCGAAACGATTGTTAAGTTTATAGAATTAGGCGTTACTTTGCGGAGATCCATAATACAAAAGTAATAATAAAAATTATTTTGCTTTAATCCGCGATGAACCGCAGATCGCGGATTCATCGCGGATTATAGCAAAATAATTTTTATTATTACTTTTGATTGTTAAGTTTGTGATAATGAACATATGCAGTGCTTGTGTTTCGCGGTGGCGGTGGTGGAGGTTTGTGCATGTGTTTTTACGATTCCTGCATGTATAAAAACGGATTGTCCACTCTACATTTAGCATTATATATATATTTTTTATTTTACTTCATCGCGGATTATAGCAAAATAACTTAATTATTGCTTTTGTGCATTTTTTTTTCGGAATCTCGGAAACGGCTGCTACTATTTTCCTGAAATTCAGCATGCAGGAGGTTTTGAGGGAAAATCTAGGTTTAATTAAAAAAGTTAGTTTAAATGTACTAAAATTTACTTTTAATTCATTGAATATTAAACACTATTTTTGACGTAATAATTTAAGTCAGCGTAGCTTATTCGGGGAACGGGTGGTCGTTAGAAATGAAAATACTTAGGACTTACACCTACCCTATTTTTTTCTTTTTTTGACGTTTACTTTTTTTTTGTAATAATTACCAAGAAAGGCTTGGTCAACCAGTTATAATGATGTTACAATTCTTTCGCCTTCACAATATCTGAAACCATATCTCCCATTGAGTGTTTTTAAATGTTATTCAAGTACACTAAAAAAGGTAAGAAACACTCTAAAAGGGTGATATCCGACGTTTTTACACACAAAGTTATCTCCCGAGAGGCGATCGCTCTTCCGCTGTTTGATTATGAGATGAATGATGCCCAAAACCATAGATACGGTATCACGGAAATTTGATATAACGTCGGCCAAATGCATACTCGATGGCGGCATGGAACAATATTTTATTGTTTTATAAAAAAGGGGATATATTCTGGCAGGTTTGATTCCCGCCGAGGACCAACATTTTCTGAAAAAAAATTTTAGTTCTAGTGTAGGTCAGGTTCGAGGTAGGTAATATTTAAATGATTATAAAATAATCTTGTATGTATATATCGGGATTTCGGAAACGGTTCCAACGGTTTTCCTGAAATTCAGCATGTAGGGGGTTTCGGGGGAGAACAATCGATCTAGATAAGTTTTATTTTTAAAAAATGTCGTTTTATCCCTGTTTTCGGGCTCTAAAATTCTTTTGAAAGTTCCGTTGAATACAATCACAATTTTTTGCTATCAAACGTCAAGTCATGGTAGCTGATTTGGGGAACCGGCGGTCTAGAGAGGTGAAAAATACCTAAGATCGAGCCCCAGCTGCTATTTTTTCATCTCTTTTCAATTTTTTTTAATTTTAATTTTAGATTAAAAGATTTAATTAAAAAAAATTAAGTAATTATTTGAATGCATGTATGTTTATCAATAAATACTTTGTGCGCCGTCCTTCATACTCCTTGTCTTAGTTTAACTCTTAAGGTTGCCTGTAAGAGATTACTTTTAGTAATAAGGCCGCCTTTGCACTATTCATAGGTATCATTAAGATTTTTCTGTATACGTTTTTATTTGTTTGTGCAATAAAGTATTTTATTATTATTTTTTTTATTATTTAAATATTAAAGATACGATAAAATGGCAAAAAAATACAGTTATAAGCACGTCAGAAGTTAATTTTAAATTTCTAGCAATAAAAAAAAATTTAATAGTTTTGTTAAGTATATTGATGAAACAACTAATTCAGATCAAGTGGTCAAGTCGTGCATGGATAAGGAATATCGCATAAGTTGTATTTATGGGACGTCGCGCCCTGGGCATGGCATTATTGATTCTGTTATTTTATACTGCGACGTACAGTATTTGATACTTTCACACGGTGATTGTGACAAATTTAAATAAACGGGTTACAAGGTCACAGGTCTTAGGTCTTAAAACGAAGATTTCATAAAACATCATTATCCTCCTGCCCTTATCCCCCACTAAGTAGTATCGGCACACCATGTTTAAAACATGTTTTGGCTAGTTATTTTACGACCGCCACCAGCCTGACGTCAATTTACCTTAGTCGCTTTTAACGACATTTCGGTGAGACATGAGATGAGATGATGGTCTATTGTGATCGGCCGGATGCCACACGGCAGATTTACTTACCATTGTCGCCTTTTACGACACCTCGGTAAGAAATGAGGGCGGTACTATTCTGTTCAGCCGGATACCACACGGCTTTCACAAGTTTACACGTAACATATTTAAATAAACAGGTTACAAGGTGACAGATTTTTACCATCCCCTCGCACAAGGATGACAGTATGTGGGAATGGTGATTTGCAGAGCATATTTCGTGCGTAGTCTTGCGTAAAAGGAGGACAAGGCTGGAATCGCCCAGTACAGTTCAACTATTCAATCAATTCTGCAGGATTTAATGGAGACAGGGAATGGAGTCCAAACTTTCTGCATGACACTTGTCCTTTCAAGGACTGCTTTGCAAGCTTTCTGTCGGGTAGTCCAGTGAAGTCTTACAGAATGTGTCATGAAAGCCATCAATGACATTGTTGAGCATACTCTCGCTCAGTGTCCAGTATGGATGAAGCGGCGGACGAGGCAGCTAGAAGACTTTCACGCAGTTGAACGCTTATGCGATAGGCCGAACAAATAAAATTTATTTTTGGAGACCCCCTTTCATGAATGCGCCAGTATGATGTCTATAAGAGAGAAAAGGCGAAAAACCATGCGTGGTACCAACTAGCGTCGGTAAACCTCATACGAGGTAGACTGACGACCTCAAAAAGGTCGCGGGGATCCAACGGCACAAAATCGTGTGGCGTAGAGATCCCGAGAACAGACCTATGTCCAGCAGTGGACGTCGATCGGATGACATTATAGATTGTACGTATCAAGATATCTGTTCGCCCTACAGCCCACATACACGATGTTTCTATGGTAATCTCGTAATATAATTATAATGTATGCGCCACGGTAAGCGTAGCACGTGATAATGGGATGATTGATGGGTGAGCGACGGGGAAAGTGTGGGAGACCTGGTCGTACACTCATCCGCGAAAGCAGATCAAACATCGGGTTAAAGACGTTTCTCAAAAGAACTTACATCCACTTATATGAGAATTAAAATTAAACCATTTTACTTGATATAGACGCATGCATTAATTTACTGATATAAAAAAAGAAATACTTTAAGTTAAAAAAATAACTTAACATATAAACATTGACGAGAGCTATAACTTAAGTTTTAGATATCAAAAAAAATTTTTTTTTTAATATATATATATATATATATATATATATATATATATATATTTTTTTTTTCTGAATCTCGGACACGGCTCCAACGATTTTCCCGAAATTCAGCATGTAGGAGGTTTTGGGGGAGAAAAATTGATCTAGCTAGGTTTTATGTAAAAAAATATTGTTTTATCCCTGTTTTTGGGCATTAAAAAACACTAACATTTATATTCAATTGAATTTTCGCCATTAACTGTCAAGTCGACGTAGCTTATTCGACTAACGGGCAGCTTCGAGAAATGTGAATGCCAAGGATCGATCCCTAACTAAATAATTGTTTTTTCTTTTTTTTTTAAGTTTTTTTTTGTAAAAAATTACCGAGCGAAGCTCGGTCACCCAGATATTAGTTACCCTCTAGCTAAATTTAAACTGTTTGTTGACAGTTCTATTGTACTTATTATAAATTCTTCTGAAGTATAGTTAGTTTTTTTTTCACAATTACACACACGGTTATCGGTAGCCAAAGTAAGTAAATTAATTCTTGTGTTATGAGTGACCTAGTTTCCACCTATTTTAAACTTCTCTTTCTATTAACTACTTATCCACTCGACATTACATGCAAATCAGGAAAGTCGTATTCAAAAGTGATTCGTTTTCTTTCCAAACGTCTCGTTGTTGCGATAAAACTGATTTATTTATATCGTTTTTAATATAAAACTATTTACTGAACCAGTTCGCTTAATTAGATTATTTAGATTTATTAAAAAATGCTAAGAGGTACATAGCTGTGCATGCGAATGAGATGAGAATGTTAAAGTAGATGTGTGGTGTGATAAAACTTGATAGAATACGCAATGAGTATATTGGGGGAAGTCTGAAAGTTGCACCCATTACAGAAAAGATGAGAAGTGCGAGACTAAGTTGGTATTGTCATGTAATGAGGAGGGATGAAAATCATGTGACCAAAAGAGTTTTAAATATAAATGTGGATGGATGTATGACTAAGGGGAGTCCGAAAAAAAGATCGATGGATTGTGTGAAAAATGATATGCATGTTAGAGGAGTGGCACCAGAATTGACGAATGATAGAGAATGGAAAAAGAAGACATATTTTGCCGACCCCACTTAGAGTGGGATAAAGGTAGGGGAATGATGAAGAGGTGCATAGCTAAGCTGTTTTATAAATAAATATATGGGATACTTACACATACGGTCGTCCGTGCATAAATAGCTTAATATTTGTGTTTTGGGCGACAGATAACTGGTAAATATAAATAACTGGTAAATATAGATATCTTGTTAAAAATACAGTTACATATGATATGTATAGACATAAGAATTGTAACTTTACTCTACGGATGGGGCGATATATACACCCAGACTCGAAAAAATTAACTAATTGTTTATGTTGTTTGCTGTTAAATGAAAATGTTGGACCTCGGTGGGAATCAAACTTGCGACCTCCGGAGCTGAAGGGTTACGCTAATAGGCCAGTCCAAAAAATAACCTTTTTATGCACTAAATTGTTTTATTCCGCTTATGTACTAACTACCCTAATTTTGAAAATGTAAAGTAAGGAAATAGGAGGAAAGGGAAGGAAAGAAAAAGAATAAATATTAAGGAAAAATTAGATTAGAATTAGAATAGATCATCCTCTTTCTTACTGAGGTGTTGTAAATGACGACTAAGGTAAGTGGACCCACCGTGTGGTATCCGGTTGAGTAGAATAGTCCACCCTCATTTCTTAGTGAGGTGTCGTAAAAGGCGACTATGGTAAGTGGTCCCACCGTGTGGTATCCGGTTGAGTTGAGTAGACCACTCAAGGACTAAGTTGACGTCAGGCAGGCGGCCGGTTGTAAAATACCAAGCCAAAACATGTAACATGTTAAAAAAATGTTGTGCTGACCCCACTTAGAGTGGGATAAAAGCGATAGAATGATGTTAAAGAAGTTATATTCATAGGCTAATGATGTCAATATATTACACCGGGAGAATATAAAACCGTCAAAATTCGTTACATATTAATATAGAAGTATAAATTACAATATGAAATGAAAATATTTGCGTGTAGCGAGCCAATGATCCGTAACATACATGTATGTAAGTAAATATTATTGAAAAACTAATATTATTCAGGCCCTCTCACGCATACCATTTGTATGACAATAAAATTATCATAAAGCAAAATACTACTGAGAACAAAGATCTAGAGAGTAGCTGGATATGTCTATATTTTACAGGGTTTTTTTTTATTGCAGAATAGGCGAGCGCTTGACTGCTATCATGCCTGATGGGAAGCGATGATGCAGTCTAAGATGGAGCGCGCTTGCCTAGAAGATGCCTATTCACTCTTGCTTTAAAGAGACCCATATCAAAAGAACTCGGAAATATCGATGCCGGGAGAGAATTCCACTCCCTTGCTGTGCGCAATAAAAACGAGGACGCAAAGCGCTCCGTGCGCCTTCGTGGGAGGTCAATGATGTAAGGGTAAGGGTTTTAAATAAACAAGAAATTGTTTCCCATCTCATTCTCAATTAGTCACCGTTAGCCAATTATATATTAAAGGCATTACAATGCGTTTTCATAAAACGTACAATTTTCCACAACTTCCTTCATCACCACGGCGTCGAATACAAATACATTTAGAAGAAACACAAACTTTGTTCAACGACAATATAGTTACCTAGGTCCCTTTCTGTATAAGAAGTTAAATAGAAAGCAAAAGGTCTTACAGCTAAACAGATACGAGTTAAAAAAATTTTGTTAAAATTGCTAATAAGCCTCAATTATGAGCAATCAGAAAAATATTTAGCTAGCTGATACATATACACTCATGCATGCGCACACAGTCACGCACGTACACTTATTCACAAAGATACACACATACGTACATACACACATACACACACACATACATACATAATAATAATATTCTTTATTCATCATCTTCATCTTCCTGCCCTTATCCCACTCTAAGTGGGGTCGGCACAACATATTATAAACATGTTGTTACATGATTTGCCTGCGTTTTCGTGGGTCGAGTTCCCTTAGTCGCCTTTTACGACACCTCGGTAAGAAATAATATTCTATTCAGCCGGATACCATACGGCGTTCCGGAATCCGGTAAACGGCGGAAGTATGCATCTCTGATCGAGAGTTATATATTTGTGCCGTTTGCAGTTGAGACCCTAGGGCCATGGAGTCATGCAATTTTTTTAATCCGTCTTAACACCTCGGTTAATTGCCTCTTCAGTTGACAAGAGTACTCCTTTTTGCTTTCTTTTTTTGTCCTTTTCGAATCGCTAAGCTGATTCTTTGTACGAATAATAAATATAACATATAAATTCTCCTGCACACTCCATCATATCTCTGTCGTAAGAGATATACTAAAACTCTTCCAGTTAATCGACATCCGTGTAAAAGGAAGTCATCTTATATCGTATTGTATTGTGCGGGAATTGTAATTCCAAATGAAGCCGTCACTCAAGTATACCAATATGGAATATTTGTACTTTAAATACACATTCGCCGTCTAATATTGTTTGTTATTACTAGCATAATACGCGATTAGACGGAATTTTTTTTTGATTTAGAATAGAAAGATTTTATATGAAGAAAAAGAAAATAATAACATTGATAGGAGATTGGATAAAAAGTATAGAGTTATTAAATAATAAGTACCTGGGTGACCGAGCCTTGCTCCGTAATTTTTAAAATGATGTAAAAAAATAAAATTAAAAAAAAATAAAAAGAAAAATTAAAAAATAATAGGGGCTCGATCCTAGGTATTTTCACCTAACTAGGCCGCCCATTCTTCATATGAACTAAAATGACTTTTCGTTTGACAGTGGAAACATTGTGATTGTAATTCAACGTAAATTTCAAAAAAAATTTAGAGCCCGAAAACAGGGATAAAACTTATCTAGATCAATTTTTCTCCCCCAAAACCCCCTAAATGCTGAATTTCAGAAGAATCGTTGGAGCCGTTTCCGAGATTCTGAAAATATATACTATATATACAAGATTAACTCATTTAAATATTAAAGATAAGTAAAACAGTCAAAGGCAGGCTAATGAGAGCGAGTGTTTAAAAAATATTAATAAAGAGGTGAATTTTTTCACGCACAGACACATTTTAAGTTGGTTACTTTAGTATAATAATGCAGAAAGTATGTTTATTTATTTATTTGGATCACCAACATAAGAAACAGTAACAATCATCACCTTCTTGCCCTTATCCCACCCTAAGTGGGGTCGGCACAACATGCTATAAACATGCTGTCACATGATTTGGCTGCGTTGTTGCGACCGGCCGCCTGCCTGACGTCAGCTAACCTTAGTCGTATTTGACGACACCTCGGTAAGAAAGAGGGTGGTCTATTCTACTAAACCGGATATCACACGGCAAGTCAACTTACCTTAGTCGCCTTTTACGACACCTCGGTAAGATATGAGGGTGGTACTATTCTATTCAGCCGGATACCACACGGCGTAAAAAACAGTAACAATATTTATAATATACATGTGACGTGACTTAAATTGTTCTCACATTTACAGGTAACCACAGCATGCTGTGTTACATGTTATTTTTAATTTTTTTCCTATTTTATGAATTATTATTATTATTTATATTTATTGGGTACTATTTATTCCGACATTATTTATTACGACGTTGTATTCCTGTTCAATTTTTATGTTTGAATGAAATTGATTATAATATTTACTTCAGTTAAAGTAAATTGCAGTCTTTAAAATTATTGATTTTTCCTATCTTATTTCCTATCTTGTCTTATTTGTAATTTAGATAGTTAAGTATTTAATTGATATATATTTTACAATCTGTATCCGCGACTTCGTGCGCGTCAATTTATAAAAAATATAAATATACTCGTTTTCAGTTCTCAAAGGAAAAACGGGATTTATATCTATATGGACCTGTTGTTATAAATTTTGATTGTAATAATCATATTTAATTTGGATTTTTTTTACTATAGTCATTGAAAAAAAAGACAGCTATAAAGCCTGTATAACTAAAACAATTCTTAAAGTTATTTACAAAGTAATATAGTACTTCCTAACTCCCCTAGTTTTGCAGATAGTAAGACGAGACTCTGGCGACTTACTTATAATTTAACTAAAAATGACGGGCATGGTAAGCGTGCTGTGATTCGTATTTAACTTCTATAAGAACCTATGAAAGGGTTAGAGAATACATGTTCTTTCCAGATATTATGTCAGCTATTCCAAACCAACGATTCGAATATTATATCATTTAAAAATCAACTTAAGTTAAACCTATTTAAATTTGAACTATAACATTTAAATAAACGCTTAATGAAATTTCCTAATATACTAAGATTTATCAAATAACCATAATCGAATAGTGGGAGAAGAAATAAAAACCAACAGATCAAAAAATTCTTACATTCCATTTCGCAATTTAAAGTATCTAGATATAAATCAATTCGGGCTGAAAGAATCATTCTGTGAATCGGGAACCAGAAACAATACCGTTTAATTTCATTTCCAAATTCAAATTCAGGCCATCATCTCTTCGCTTGAGATAGATCGACGGATTTTCCGATTATGAACATTCCATTTTTAGAAGTAGGATTCGATTTTTCAAATTTAAAATCCGAATAATGCAATTATTTGGGTTGAAAAATTTTTTAAAGACCATAAAGTTATAATAGACTTTGGAACCCAGCCTGAAATGTGTCCATCGTAAATAAAAAGAAAGAAAAGAAGTATTTTTATATTTCGTCGCTTATTATTTGTCTCGACACTCAAATACAGGCCTGCCTATAGCTATATTTTACCCCTACATTCTTTTATCCCACCACTACTTAAGTAAAATGTATAACTCTGTACAAATATCTTAACTATTTTTCTAATTTATGTTAATATGACATTATATAAGTAATTAGCAAAATTTTAATAAAAAAAATTGTAGGTTCTATGTTAAATTTATTATTATTATTTAAAATCTTATATATCTTTATTTGTATTACTTGATTATTTATATAATTTCATTAAAAGTTAAAAAAAATCTACGGAGAAGGTGAAAAACATTCCTAATTATAAAAAAATCAATATTAAAGCATATCCGAGTAATAGAGAAAAATAAATTTGTTTTAATAATCAGTCCGTTTATATAGCATTTGATTTTTATTTATTGTATTTTTTATTTATTTATTTAAGCATAATAAAAAACGTTAGAAAATCATCTATAATAATTATTATAAAACAATGTCCTTTAATGTTGATTGTCTGTATGTGATAGATTTTCTCAAAAACTACCGAACGGATTTTTACACGGTTTTTACTAAAAGTTAGTGTTATTATTCCGGAAGGTTAGGTTAAAATATTACGATTTCATGTAAGTTAAAATACGATACTTTATCATACATACTTATATCGAGACAGGCAAAGCATATCTAGATATTAATAAAAAAGTGTACTATTTATTTATTTTATTTAATATACTTTATTGCACAACAAAATTTGTGTGTTACAATGTGATGTTTGTAGGTACCAAAGGTTTTTCAAGTCTCGAAAAGGAATATATACATTTATAGAATTTGCCGATGACATCATATTGCGATTCTTATACCAACAATAAAGCAGTTATTCAATGAACACAATGGGTGTAGTCGATAAAAAATCGATTTGGAAGCTGGTAGCGTGTGGCTAACGATCTTATGTAGGAAGTGTATGCAAAGTAGTTAGGTATCGGGGTATAGTGGAGGACGAATGAGTTGGCCAATTTACGCTTTAAGAAAAGTTTTATTCTTATAAGAATTTACATTCACTTAAATGAGAACTTAAAACTAAAACTTAACTACGTACAATTTTTTTGCATGTAAGAGCGTGCTAAACAAAAAGAAATAACTTATAACTTAACATAAAATGTCACAAATAAACATTACTAAGAAAAAAAAAGACAAATTTGTAGGTAAAAACAATAATAAAACGTTGTATGACTTAAATCTTTAAATATCCTATCCTTCTATCCTATCGTATCCTAATAATATAATAAATGACAAAGTTTGTGAGTATGGATGTATATTTGTTACTCTTATGATATTTGAAGGGAATTATTTTGTCATTAATAATCATTAGGTAGGTTAAATACAAAATTTATATACGTAATTTTACTAAAAATATATAATCTAGACACTAAACAAACAACTTGACTCTTGAAAATAAAATTTGGTAACTAAATTATACATAATTTCCAACGAGAATAAGCACAGTCTTTTTTTAATTATCATCATCCTGCCCTTATCCTATTCTAAGTGGGGTCGGCACAAATTATAAACATGTCATCACATGATTTGACTACGTATTAACGACCGCCCGCCTGCCTGACGTCAACTTACCTTAGTCGTATTTGACGACACCTCGATGAGATAAAGGGTGGTCTATTCTACTCAACCGGATACACCAAGTCATAGTCTATTTATATATTTTTAAAATCTACGGTATCATACTAAATATACAATGTAGCACAGTGACAAATATCGGGAGGACATACTATGCTGCTGAAAATGCAAGCGGCGTTGCTCCTAAAATTCGTACTGAGTAGTTTATCGTTTCCTCCACGATGTAACGAACATATTGTGACGTCATACATTGACCGACTTTAAGAAGCTATAACTTCTTAAATATACTCTCAAGTCAATAAAAATCTATTTACGAGAGCTTAACGATTTATCTCTTGAACAACATTCGCATTTATTTGAGATTGTAATCGACTACGCGTAAAGCGCGCAGCTGCTTCACTAGGATATACCTTAAGTTTACCTGAGTGTTACCTGTACTTGAAAATATGATTTGGATAGGATCTTATAAATATAGAGTCATTTATATCTAGTGACTATAAAATGGGCTACAGTAAACGACCCTGGGGTAGTCCATAATGGTTACGATACTAAGACAAATTCACTAGTGTATGAGTTTATCTGATATGTTTTCTGTCCTGCTTGTAATGTAAGTAGATGTAGCAGATTATATTTATTTTAAAATTTATTATCTGACGCTTGATGACTATCAAGGTAAAATTATTTATATATCGTAACGCCTAAAAGGTATTTTATTTACTTGTTTTCAGAAATGTTAAGCACAACGTATATTCGTATTCCTTTATAATAACCTAACTAACACTAATTGACGTTATATATTTATTTTTTTATTTATAGATCACCAACAAAATACACACTTCACATTAAAATTATATATTGAACAACTTGAAATAAGTAGTATTTTAATTAAGGGTAATAACAACTTTCAAATTAAGTTACGACAACTGAGAGATATAATTTAATTATAGTATTTTTGGGTAATCGTTAAGTTATAAGAAAAGAAATAATTAATAAAAAAGAAAATTAATACAACCTGTAAAAAAAACTGATTATGAAAAATTAATTAAAGATTAAAAATTATCGTTATTAAGTTCAAGTTAAAATAAGTGATTTTTAATAACAACTTTATTGCTTAAACAGAATATATCAGTGAAATCATTGAACAAGTATGCCAGGTGGAATCAGAATCTTATTACAGATAACAAAAAATATATATAAAATTGAATCCTGACAAAATGGATGATCATAATTTTTTTATAGTTTTCCATGGAGTGTAAAATAAAGAAACGTTATTGCTTGCATTGTCTCGCGGAATTGGTTTTTTGATGCGTTTGTCAATTTCTCATTTAAATATTGGGGTTCCGTGCTACGGAATAAAAATTAAATGATTACATGTGGTGTTATATTATTCCATTGTCCTACGAAACCTACAAATATCATAAATGTGAAAGTTCGTAAGTATGGATTTATGTTTTTTTTCTTTCACGGCGAATCCGCTGAACCATTATCGATGAAATTTGGCACAATTATTCCTTATACATCGGAGTAACATATGGGCTATAGAAATCCTGTTACTTCGACAGGAATAGGATCATTTTTAAAGGCATCTATTATTATCCTATCTCGCGACACCAGTCCACGCGAACGAAGTTGCGGGTAAAAGTTAGTATTATAGGGGTTGGCACAATATGTTATAAACACCCTACCCTGTCCCCGCCACCAGCAGCGTGGTGAAGCACTGTCAGGTTTTTAGTCGGTGAGAGTCCGTCATACCCGCCGCTCGTCCCCGTCGGGCGGTGACAACCCATAATGGGTTTTCCTGACATAAAAAAACATGTTATATTACATTGTCTACGTATTTTCCGAACGGCAGCCTTCCCGATGTATTCTTACCTTAATCGCCCTTTACGACAACTCGGTTAGAAATTAGGGTGAATTAGAACAGAATACTGAGTAGAATACTCAGCTGAATACCATACGGCTTAGATTTTATCCATGTATCAAAATGTGTGATTATTGTATTTTCTTACCGCTAAATATGTATGATAGGGGTACTGCAGTCTTTTGAAGTTTGTAGTCTTTACATACTTTGACAATGTAATTTAAAAAATAAATAAATTCATAGAATTATACTGTACGGAACCTTCCCAGAAAAAATAATCTATACTCACTCATGCATTATTAATAATTTAAATGGATTTTCTGTCATTTTTCATTTCGAAATATTAAAGTAAAACATGTAACATGAAAATTGAATATCTTACATTGTGATATATTTTTAGGTATTAAAAAAAATGTTTTCTATTTGGTGAGCGTACTGTTGTGTGGTATCCGGCTCAGTAGAAGCCATCTTCATTTCTTACCGAGGTGCCGTAAAAGGCGAGTAAGATAAGTTGACGTCATTCAGGCGGCTGGTCGTAAAATACGTAGCCAAATCATGTGACAACATGTTGTGCCGACCCCACTTAGAGTGGGATAAAGGGAGGAGGATGATGATTTGGTGAGCGTACCTTTATGCAAGGTAGACAAATAAACTAAAAAAGAAAGGAAAAAATAATGATTCGCTAATAGGATTCATAATAATACTACTAGTATGAATAAAAAATTTGTTTTAAAAACGTGTTTTTTTTAATGATAAATATTAAGAAGCTATAAATACCAAAGCATTTAAATAAATTAGAAATATTAAATTTATCGTCCTACTATAAATAATACATTTTTTCTTATTACTTCGATATGATATTACTAATTTTTTTTCGCTTGCAACATTGACTTACTAAAAATTATATGAGCCGTCACCGAAAAAAATTATGGAGACATATAATAGTGTTTTTAATTAATTAAATAATAAATTATTACAAATGAGGTCATAAATGTGGCGGATATTATCATATTAAAATAATATTCAATAAAAAAATGTTATAAAAGTGCGCATTGGTTGACTGACTTCACACCAAACAAGTGTTGATAAAAAAAATATAAACTTGAATGTAATCATTAAAATGTTACAAATATTTCGCATTTAACAACATCTAGCCCACTTTTACAACCTTAATAATTAGCTCGTCTTTTTTTATCTATATAAATCTAAATTAGAATTTTTATAACATTTTTGTCATTTCTGTGCACTTAAAATTGAACCCTGTCAATCAATTTTGTAAGGTCTAAAATAGAATGATAATATTTTGGCTACTGCATTCCTTTACACTGTCTTGACATAGTCGATAAATTTTTTTATTGTTCCCGGTTTCTGGACGGCTGTCATCTTATTGATAAAACGTGTGACAGTGTGACTTTATTGTCTTAGAGTGACCATGATATGGGGAAATTATCGGATTTAATTTTTTTTACTAAATATTCGCATGGCTTTATTCGCATTAGCTTTAGTGTTAGAACACACTTAATCATGTACTTTGCGTATTATTAGTTTGTGAGTGAAAGTCAAAAATTAGGGTAAACTACTTGTTAGTCGGGTGTATAAGCCTCAATTATACCATAATTAATGAACCTCATAACCTTGAACGTAATTTTTGCAAAAGATCTTTAACGATCCTTGACTAATATTTCAAAACTTATAACATTAATTTTTTTGTAATTATTTGACACGATCATGTTGTACGAATGTATAGTAATAATTTGTTATTTTTAAATGGTCTTACAGCGAAGAGCTTCGACCAACACGTCAAGAGATTTTCTGTCTGAAATGGCTAAGCTCGAATAACTTTCATATTTATATTGATATACCTGTCACTAATTCAAATTTCATGACTTGTCAATAATTTAAAATCTTTTTATCTTTGCACCCGAATTTCGCAATCATCATCCTGCTGCCCTTATACCTCTCTAAGTGGGATTGGCACGTATTATAAACATGTTGAGCACAAATCAATAAATGTTGTCACGTGATTTGGCTTCGTATTATACGACCCGCCGCCTGCCTAACGTCAACTTACCTTAGTCGCCTTTAAGGTCACCTCGGTAAAAAATAGGTGTGGTCCATTCTACTCAGCCGAACACCACACAGCTAGCAACTGAATACCGAAATAACTTTTCATAAATAAGTAAACTTGGCTACCCTACATTGTCCATCTTGAGTATCCTAAAAGCGAGCCGCTAACAAAATAAATTTTGACATTAAATATTTTTACAAAATCAACCACGAACGCAATAATCCACTGTCCTACAACGAAATAAGAATCGGATTCCCTTAGTAATTTCAAACAACTTTTTTTATAATAGTCTTATAAAAGTCGACGATCTCTTTTTACGACATATTTACAAGGTAAAAAAAATATTAACCGACAAAATAAAAAATCTACGCAAAGTAGAATGAGATAAGTGTTTTTACTACCATTTTTTATTGGTTATAAATTATATCGTGGACAGCCGCTTTGGCGACACACTGAATTAATTAATTTATTAATTAGTAGGATGAACTTTATGTGTATCTTTTATCTGTTAAGATTAGATTAATATAACGCCACTGCTGAGTAGGGGCTCCATTTTTTTTAAATGGATATAGACCCTCCAAGGTGCTTAATAAGTCGCAGGGTACCGACCGCTAAATCCAGATCAAATTAAAATTCAAAATTCAAAATATTCTTTATTCAAATAAACTTGTAAACAAGTGCTTTTGAACCGTCAACTCTACTGCTGGTTCGGAAAGCTGTTCCTACTGAAAAGAGCCAGCAATAAACTCGGCGGTTGTTCTTTTGAAAATATAATTCTTATTACTAGATACATTTAGTCATTACTGTCTTGTACAGGGTCGAAGAGTAGCTATATCCACATAGTCTTATCGTCTAAGTAATCCTCAACAGTATAGGCTTTCTGTATCAGCCTCTTTTTAACAGTGTTTTTAAACTGCTGTAATTGATTGCAAAGCTAAAATTTATTGCAGAATTTTATTATAGAATCTTATACCCAGACCCGCAAACGATTTACGTGCTTTTGCAAGGCGCAAAGCAGGAGCCGCTAGCTAATGTCGGTTCCTGCTTTGTCTATTATATACATAACCTATCGTTTTATAATTCTTTATATTCTTATGTACAAAAATTAACATCAGATTGTGTTGTAGAAATCAATTAAAAAGTTCTATATTCATCAAGGAGAGAAAGATGCTGTTATATTGCGTAATGGCTCTTTACGCATCCTGTATTATGCATAAACTAAGGCCAATATCTTATCTGAAATTTATAGATTTTTTTTGTATCATCCTAATGCTCGGGGCTGTATGTAGGGCTTTCACATTCTAATGATAGAAAGAAGAAAGAGAAATGATTTATTTAATAATAGAAAGTTACAATAAAATTGTAACGATTGTAAATTGTAAGTCCTAGTAGATTTTAAACGATTGTTTAAAACGATTCAAACGATTTTTCGAATTTTTGACGATTGTTTGATTTGGCAAAAAAATTTGGACAACTTTAAAACAATAACAATTATGCCATTATGCAACAAATCCAAAACTTATTGAGATAGGATTGTAATAATTAACGCTAATCAGTTCAAATTAAATACGTCGAAAGATCGTCGGGTTTATAATATAATTAGTTCATATTGCATTCCAACGCATAAATTATACTGACATTTACAATCCACAATTTTATTGCAAGTGCCAGTGTGTATTATGGATTCGCACTCAATCGCTCGTTCCGAGAACGGAAACCTTACCATTTGCTATATTCACGTAATTCTCGATCTAATTTATTTAATAATAATAATAGTAAAATTAACTAAATGAGCCGTGTGGTATTCGGCTGAATAGAATAGTACCACCCTCATTTCTTACGGAGTTGTAGTAAAAGGCGACTAAGGTAAGTCGTCCCGCTGTGTTGTATTCGGCTGAGTAGAATAGACCAACCTGATTTCTTATCGAGGTGTCGTAAAAGGCGACTAAGGTAAGTGACCCAAATTGTGGTATCCGGTTTAGTAGAATAGACCACCCTCTTTCTTATCGAGGTGTCGTAAAATACGATTAAGATAAGTTGTCGTCAGGCAGGCGGCCGGTCGTAAAAATGCCGCCATATCATGTGACAGCATGTTTATAACATGTTGTGCCGACCCCACTTAGAGTGGGATAAGAGCAGGAAGATGATGAATAATAAAATTAACTAAATATCTCGACCTAGCTCATGAGATAACCGCCATGTGGCATATTGATTCAACAATAATTGTTCCAAATGTATTTCTTAAACATATATCATGGTACATAAATGGTACCGACAATATGACATTTAATGAATCCAATGATCCCTTATCCCACTCTAAGTGGGGTCCAAAGTTCTAAATAAAAGTCCGCGACAACATATGCTTAGCTTTTAAGGTTAACCCACTTTAACCATTTTTATGGTTATCGAAAACTATATATCAGTTTTAATCTTAACATGCGTGCTGAGCCGCTTGCGATAGCTAATAATAAATAAATTCTCATAAAAGCTGATGAAGAATAATTAACTTAATAGTAGTTACCTTTGTCTCTATTTATGATTTACACTTATGGTTGTAAAACACCTGACTATATATAATTATGAACTGAAGTTGGGCGTATTCCCTGATAAGTAAAAAAGCTTACTTTTAGTTTAATTTATAGGTCATATTCACTTTTATTCTTTTAGGAATTTACACTAAACATCCGTGTCGTATCCGGCTGAATAGAATGGGCCATCCTCATTTCTTACCGAAGTGTAAAAGGCGACCTGGGTAAGTTGAGCCAACGTGTGGTGTCCGGTTGAGTAGAATAAACCCCCCACATTTCAGGTATCTTAAATGGCGACTAAACTAAGTTGACGCCAGGCAGTCATCATGTTTTTTTTTCTTTTTTTTTTCGAAAATGACTACTTGCTGTTAGCCAGAGCGGCTTTTACAGCGTCACCGGGAGATTGGGGCGAGCGCGGAAGCATCGCAGTCGTCATGTGACAACATATTTATAATATAAAGTGCCGACCCCATCTAGAGTGGAATAGGGACAACCAGGCTCAAAGAGCATATAAATTGTTTTTAGAAAATAGTGGCCATCAGCGGAATCGAACCCACGGGGCTAAGACGGTTAGCGCCAACGGCCAAAGAAGTTATACTATTTATGATTATTTAAATCCAATTATTATTTCCGGGATTCTAATTGTATAAGATGTCACATTTTCTATGTATAAAACCACCGTATAGTATCCGGCAGAGTAGAATAGATCATCTTCATTTCTTATCGAGGTGTCGTAAAAGGCAACTTAGGTAAGTTAATCCGCCGTGTGGTATCCGGTTTAGTAGAATATACTAACGTAAATGTCGTAAAATACGACTAGGTTAAGATACGTCAGGCAGGCGGCCGGTCGTCTAAATACGAAGCCAAATAATGTGACAACATGTTTAGAACATGTTGTGCCGACCCCACTTAGCGGGATAAGGGCAGGAGAATGATGATTATCTATGTATATATATATATCATCATCATCAACCTGTGTCTGTCCACTGTTGGACATAGGTCTCTCCATTTGCATGCCACTGAGCTCGGTCTTCAGCTCTCTGTTTCCAGCCAATACCAGCCACTCTGCGGATGTCGTCGCTCCACCTAGCTGGAGGACGTCCTACACTACGTTTGCCAAGGCGCGGTCTCCACTCCAGAACACGTTTACCCCAGCGGTTGTCGGTTCTGCGACAAATGTGACCAGCCCACTGCCACTTAAGCTTACTAATCCTTTGGGCTACGTCGATTACTTTGGTTCTCTGTCGTATCACTTCGTTCCGGATACGATCCTTCAGAGAAACTCCGAGCATAGCCCTCTCCATAGCTCGCTGAGCGACCTTAAATTGGTGGACCAGTCGCATTGTCAGTGTCCACGTCTCGGCTCCGTATGTCATCACAGGTAGGACGCACTCGTTAAAGACTTTTGTCTTAAGGCTTTGTGGTATGGGCGACGAAAAGACTCGATGAAGTTTCCTATATGCCGACCAGCCAAGCTGTATTCTCCTGCGAGCCTCCTTCTCGAAGTTGTTTCTACCTAGCTGTAGGACTTGTCCAAGGTAGACATACTCCTCAACAACATCGAGAGGAACTCCGTAGAGGGCAATCGGTTCCGGAATGACATGTTCATTGAACATTACTTTGGTTTTATCCAAGTTCATCCGGAGACCGATACGAGCAGAAGACTCAGCCAGACTGGTCAGCATGTATTGCGAGTCGTGTACGGTCTCAGCCACGATTACGATATCATCTGCAAATCTTAAGTGTGAGAGGTACTCGCCGTTTATGTTTATGCCCCGTCCTTTCCAGTGCAGCGTCTTGAACATATCCTCCAAAGCATTAGTGAACAATTTGGGGGAAATTACGTCCCCTTGTCTCACTCCTCGATGCAGGTGGATAGGTCCAGACTGCTGATTCTGTACTTGGACGGTCATAGTTGCAGCGTCATACAGACCTCTCAGCACTTCGATGTATCGCCAATCAATTTGGCACCGTTGCAGGGACTCCAGAACAGACCAGGTCTCGATAGAGTCAAAGGCTTTCTCATAGTCCACAAATACTAAGCACAGAGGCTGATTATACTCGTGAGTCTTCTGTATAATCTGCCGTACTGTGAAAATGTGATCTATGGTGCCGTATCCTCCTCGAAACCCGGCCTGTTCGGGGGGCTGGAAATCATCGAGTCTCCGCGCAAGGCGATT
Source organism: Morpho achilles (assembly GCA_947086495.1). Taxonomy (NCBI): domain Eukaryota; kingdom Metazoa; phylum Arthropoda; class Insecta; order Lepidoptera; family Nymphalidae; genus Morpho; species Morpho achilles. Next base: position 3,769,797 of record CAMTZB010000008.1, on the reverse strand, counting down.
CGTGATAACTCTGGAAAACAGCTTATAGATATGGCTCAAGAGGGAAATAGGTCGGTAGTTCTTCAAGAGAGTTTTGTCTCCTTTTTTGAAGAACAACACGACAATACTCTCGCTCCATGTCTTAGGAGTTCTCCCCGAAAAGAGAGCAGAATTAAATATGCGCTGGAGCCGCTCGAGTATCGGTTTTCCACCTGCTTTTAGCAACTCCGTCGTAATTCCATCCTCTCCGGGGGCTTTTCCATTTTTAAGCTGTCTCAGAGCTAGCACAATTTCGTCTTGACAGACTTCTGGCAGATCTTCTGTGAAGTGGCGGGTTAAGGTGGCTCTTTTATCTCCGGGATTAGGTGGGGGACGAGAAGTTTCTGATGAATATAGCTTCCCGTAGAAGTCCTGAACCTCCGCAAGAATCTCTGCTTTGGAAGCGACGACTTTCCCGTTTGCTGTGGTCAACTTCGTCAGATGGCTGCGGCCAAGATGTTGGAAAAAGACTTTCGACCCCCGATTTTGCACAATTGCTTGTTTAATTTTATTTGCGTTGTAGTTTCGGAGGTCGCGTCTTGTAAGCCTAGAAATTTTTCTATTCAGATCTGACGAAGCGACTGTACGATCATCTCGTCGCTTCTGCATTAACTGCAAAGTCTCTTGCGAAAGTTTAGACTCCTTACCGGTACTTTGCACCTGATATAGCTTCGTCCCCTCGTCCCGTAAGATTTTCACTGCACGGTCGAGTTCCAGGTCAATGTCATCGTCGGTTGTGGTTTCCAAGGCAGCAAACCGGTTCTCCAGTTTTAACTGGAACGTTTCAGACCCTACCACAGCTTGAAGCAGGTTTGGCCGGAGCGTAGACCTCATAAGACGGGCGCGTTCGAGCTTACAATCAATATTTAGAGTGCCTCGCACGAGTCGGTGATCACTTCCGGTGTTAAACCTAGTGATCACAGAGACATCTCTAAAGATACGCTTCTTGTCGGTCATTATGAAGTCTATCTCATTTTTTGTCATAGCGTCAGGGCTTCGCCACGTCCACTTCCGTTGAGATTGTTTCTTAAAGAAAGTGTTCATACAGAACAACCCCTCTTTCTCCAGGAAGTTGACGAGCATTTGCCCCCTATGATTTCTGCTTCCAAAACCGTGTGGTCCTACTACCGATTCGCCGCTAATATGTACTCCCACTTTTGCGTTGAAGTCTCCCATGACAACGTTGAAGTGGGCCTTTTGGGTGGTGTGTAAGGCCCTGGAAATGTCTTCAAACAATTCCTCTACTTCATCATCCGAGTGTGACGAGGTCGGTGCATACACTTGGATAACCTTGAGGCTATACCTCTTGGTTAGTCTGATCACAAGGTACGCTACCCTTGTCGAAACACTGGAGATTTCCAAGACGTTGTCAATGAGAGTCTTGTTAACCAAGAACCCGACGCCACCTTGGGACTGTTTGTCTCCCTCTCTGAAATACATAAGATGACCTGATTCCAAAGTAACGGTGTCCTCCCCCTCTCTTCGGATTTCCGATAAACCTAGAACATGCCATCTTATGTTCTTCAGTTCTTCAGTGAGCTGCACCAGATTTTCGTCGAGCCGTAGCGTGCGTCCGTTATAAGTAGCCAAAGTCAGTTGGTGTTGGCGGCCTACCATCGCCCGGGGATTCTTAGCACCCCCTGCCCCGCCGTTACCATGACCGCCGCCGTGGCCAGGAATAGCGGGGCGACCGGGAACTGGGGGCCATTGTGTTGTGGTACTTGCCATTAGAGGTTTTGCCCATAATCACCACGCTGGGCAGACGTGTTGGTGATCGCAGAGCGTAGTTCTTGGCACCGGTGACGCTGCTGCCCGTCGCCGGTCTGTGGTATTTTAACTACGCCAAATTTGAATGGTTATACCGCCATTAATCGGTCGCCAGAGCCTCGTTCGTTAATTGGCAGGATGCACCACGAGCAGGTGAGGTTGACTGGGAGTAATAAGATGGAATTTTACCCCCTTGCATCCCATATATATATATATATATATGGTATGCATATATATATATATATATATATATATATATATATATATATATATATATATATATATATATATATATATATATATATATATTATATAGCGTGTTATTGTTAACAAAAATATTAATCTAATTCAGCGTTAAACAAGAGAATTTAAATAAATTTATTGGTTAATTAAATTAATTAATATTATTAAAAGTTGCATTTATCATCCATCTTTAAAAATTATAATATTATTAATGTTTTTAACTTTATTTGTTACCTTTTTACATATACTCGAGCCAAAGATGCTGTTAATAAAAAGGATGCCATAACGTATTTTTTGGGAGCCCGAAAACGTGGGCGTGGCCTGATTTACGATAGGGTTTATTTAAAAATACCCTCCACGTTAATTGTGGGGCACTAAATATTGGATTCCGCTCTTCATTTTTTTGACTTAGCAGATGACCGCGACTTCGTCTGCGAATTGTTTACGCACACTATATACAATAACACGATATAATAGGAATACCACAATTCCCTTTCAAAGATGCACTTTTCTTGAATGACGAACAAAGACTGACTGTGGCTGAAACGTTTTATCAATAGGAAGACTTAACCGGGAACAACAACATCACAGTGCTGTTACCATTTTAATCAAAAAAGGCGCGATACTCTTGTTTCATGACTGTGTTGCTATAAAATACAAAGCGGAAATCATTGGCGACAAGAGAATTAATATAACGTTACAGTAGAATTACTTTGTTATAATCAGGAGGAGGAAAAGCTGTGATAGCCCAGCGGTTACGGTCGAGGAGGAGTTTTTTTATTAAATCATTAGATATTATTTATTCGTGGAACTTATCCTTCTGATGATGCTTCGGTTTCGGGGCGAAACGATAGTAGGGGTTGTGGTAGTGAGTGTGTTTAGTGCTTGCATGAAGTGTTGGTGTTGGCGACGTCTTGTGATTCGTGTGGCGGTTTGTCCTGCATGTATGGGGTATGTGATTGTTGCCTGCTTCATACATTTAGCATTGCATGTATTCTGTTAACAAACGCGGATTACAGCAAAATAATTTTAGTGTAACTTCTGTTCTTTTCTATTAGACCTTATGTGTCTAATTGATAATTGCAATTTATCACACGCTTTTCGGTGGAGGAAAACATCGTGAGAAAACCTACATATCTATAGAGAATTCTAAGGATATGTGTAACCTACCAATAAGTATTGGAGCAGCGTGGTAGGTCTAAGCTCCAATCTCTCTCTCCAAAAATGAAGAGAAGAGGTCTATGCCCAGCAGTGGGATAGTAACAGGCTGTTACTACCACTAATCAAGAGGATAGGCTCCACGACAAAATCGTAATAACGATTTAGTACTTAATTTTGTCGTAACGATCGTAGAGATTGTGGTAGTGAGTGTGTGTAGCGCTTGTGTGATGTTGGTGGTGGCGGCGTTTTTTGCTGCGTTTGATGTCTTTTCCTGCATTTAGAAGATGTTTGAATATTGCCGGCTTCTACACTTACCATAACATAGATTATTTTAACAAACGCAAAATATTACAAAGTAATCCTATTGTAAATTCTATGCTATTCCACAAAGTAACGCTTGCTTCTATAAATAATTTAAGTAGCTGGGTTATTTTTCTCCCCCAAAACCTCTACACGATGAATTTCGTGAAAATCGTTGGACCCGATTCCTAAAGTTTCCTTGAATTTGAAAACTAGCTTGTACCCGCGGCTTTGGTCACGTGGTCTATTGTCGTGTAATAGGCTCTTATCAATGTCATCCTATTCCTGTACAATTAACATGATTTCTATAGCCTATATATTAGCCTATATGTTGTTAAGAAATATTTGTGCCCAATTTCATCAATATTGTTGGTTCAGCGGATTCGCCGTGAAAGAGTAACGAACATACACCCTACATACGAAGGAACATACTCAGAAACTTTCGCATTTTGTAATATTAGTAGGGTAGAGTAGGACTGTAATAAAAATTTTTAAGAACTAAGAAAAACAATGCTCAATACGCATGTAAATGATAATTATAATGGAACTAGATTTAATATAAGGGTGAATTGTTATATTATAATATATCGTTGGTGTATGAAATAAATAAATAAATAACACCGCGTTTGAAATGAGCACGAATAATACAGGGAAAAATTCATAACATGTTATCATGTCATAAAAAGCCGGTGTCCGAAATATATAGCACGGCTCATAAAAGTTTTTTAAAGTGGCTAATATAATGCGATCTTTTTATGAACTTAAGCTCAGTTAGTGTTATGCGATGTGCTCAAAACATCAGGCCCAAGTTACAAGCGTTTGTAATGAAAAATAAGACATACTACTGCAGACAACAAATTATATTTCCGTACCGGCCGTGAATACGTTGATAAGTCAACTTACGTCCTTTTATATGTTTAATCATAATAAAGCATTAGGATTGCCTAATTTGTATGGTGAATATTCCAGTGTAGTCTATAATTAAATAACTCTCTTAAACGTATACTAAACGTAAACCTATTTATGACTGCCCTCATTCTTAAATCATCGATCATTCTTCAAAATATTTAGATAATATTTTATTATTTACCAAATTAAAGAAATGATGAACTACAATGATCAAATCAAATATGTAAATAAGCTTCTTCAAACACTTTTGAATCGTCAAGGAATTAATGGTATTAAGGTTAAAATTGATTATTCAATTCACAAGGTATGAATAAATAAATATCTTACCTCACGTAAGAATAATATAAACAAAATACTGTTAAAATAGCGATAATATATCTTGTCCATCTTTTTCCGACAGCAAAAGTACCTGAATAAAGTTTATTACCTTTACCAATAGACTTTTTTAGACATTAATCATTCTCATTTTAGAATCAATAGTGGCAGATGGATTTATAAATTATCAATAGCGAAAGTTAGCAACCGAGAGAAACAAAATCATCAAAATGAGTTTTTGGTTTCTATCCGTATTTATTTGATAGAAAAAAAACAATATTCAAAAACAGGTATACAACAATATTTCTAAATATTTCACAATAATTAAAAAAAGTTTTACCGTAAGTATTTTGTTGCGCAATTGTATTTAATAGAAAATTAAAGCTCAAATACTTTGATCTATTACTAAATATTTCGCAGGTCTTCAAACAACAAATTCATATAAAGATGATTTTTCGGTATTTTGTTGTTTAACGTAAATCGCTTAAGCTTATGACTGGGACGGTACCCACATAACCTCCGGGTAAACTCACATTATCTGCGTGGGCGCAACTCATTACAATACGGCTCTATTGTGCAGTTTATGATATGTAAACAGTGTTGCCACCTTAGTGTGGAAGTGCTTCGAAAGTGTTTCTTAAATTTATTCCGCATTGATTTCATATGAGCCTTTTAAGGCTTTATTGGTATTAATAAACGATTGTTTGAAAATCATATCAATTTAAAAACCATTTGATTCGCAAATTTTATTAAGTTTGTGTATAAAGCTATTGATATATACTCTTTTATTGCTTTTTGGTTCTTGGCAAAAGCTTTATAAAGAACTTTATTTTTTAAATGTACATTTATGTAAATAAAAAGGCACATTTAAAATTAGTCACGTAGCCATTCTAAAGAGCAAAATGCGTAGACGACCTAAGAAGTTACTCAGGTCGAGACTGTATGCTGAGAAAAGCTGTGTGTAGATGTTAAACAGAAGTGGAGAAATTATGCGCCCTTAAAGAACTCCGAAACTTGGGTTAAAATGAAAAACGGCAGTGCCATCCTCATATTAATCACTGAATTTGTGTACAAAGTAAATATGTGTGGGTGTGAATTAAGTGCATTTAAATTAGGGATATGTAAGTTAAGTGTAAGAAATATGCTTATACATTATTAAAAGTAAAAGTAAGTAACGGCCTGTTATTATCCCACTGCTGAGAATAGGCCTCTTCTCTCCGTTTTGGGAGAGAAGAATTGGAGCTAAGACCTACCACGCTGCTCCAATGCGGATTGGTAGGTTACACATACCTCCAGAATTCTCTAGAGATATGCAGGTTTCCTCACGATGTTTTCCTTCACCGAAAATCGTGTGATAAATTGCAATTATCAATTAGACACATAAGTTTTATGTGAAAAACTCATTGGTGTCTGCCCGGGTTCGAACCCGTGATCGTCTCTAAAGATTCACACGGTCGCACCGCTGGGCCATCACAGCTTCTATACATTATTATGAATGACAAAAATTATTGGATTTGAAAAACTGAGTTTTAATAACCGCCTAATTTTGCTGGTTCTTCTCGGTAAGAGTAACATTGTAAATCAGATGTAGCTGTATTAAATCTTATTGATATTAGATTCAAAAGTGCTTGCAAAAGCTTAATTTAATAACAATTTGGAACAGAAGATTTGGAACTGCACACAGTCGCTAATTAATAGATTTGCCTTTTCTTGATTAGAATCAGTGTACCACGAACATATGAGTCAAAAAATCATATATGGCAGAAATCATTCCCGATTACACTCTCAAAAAGAATTAGCCAAAGTAATTTAATTTAGCGAACGACAATTGTTCAAGGTCAACTTTCAAGCTTGAAGTGTCTTAAAAACCGCAAATCATAAAGTTTCAGTTATACAAAATACGGTTTTCTAAATTATTCCGCTAAATATGAATTTCGAGGTTTGATTCCCAACAGAGACTATTTGATGAAACTTCTTAAGAAAATCAAGATGAATGAATTTGATACTTGTATTTCATTTAATTTTATTACGCCGTGTGGTATCCGGCTAAATAGAATAGTACCACCCTCATCTCTTACCGAGGTGTCGTAAAAGGCGACTAAGGTAAGTCGACCCACCGTGTGGTGTCCGGCTGAGTAGACTAGACCAACCTCATTTCTTACCGAGGTGTCGTAAAAGGCGACTAAGGTAAGTTGACCCACCGTGTGGTATCCGTTTCAGTAGAATAGACCACCCTCTTTCTTACCGAGGTGTCGTAGAGTACGACTGAGGTAAGTTGACGTCAGGCAGACGGCCGGTCGTAAAGACGCAGCCAAATCATGTGACAACATGATTATAACATGTTGTGCCGACCCCACTTATAGTGGGATAAGGGCAGGAGGATGATTTCATTTAATTTTATTAAAGATTAATTAATCTCTTAATATGTCGATAGGACAGCGTTCGTTAAAATATATAATAAAATATTGTAAGGAAATCTTCAGTCTATGTAAAGTCTATAAAAAATGCATGTTAATACTGATGATATATGGTTTAAAAACTGTTGTAAACCATGGGCTACATAAGAAGATTAAGTTAATATTATTTAAAGAATTAAGACATCCCAAAGCAGAAGAATGGCAAACCCACACTGAAACACATTAGATAGTAGAAAAGTAAGTGCATAGTAGATAGCATAAAGGAGGATTTAAACAGTCACCGAAAGCAACGTGACTTAAGCGACATAACTATCGATATAGCTAGGATTCATTTTTAGAAAATGTTGTTTCATGCCTGTTTTCGGGCATTGAAAAAATGCTACAATTCAATCCAAATGACGTTTTAACTGTCAAACAAATACTGTGATAGCCCAATGTGTAACAAAAAGTAAGTAAGTTACGGTCTGTTAATATCCCAACTGCTGGGCATACGCCTCCTCTCTCCGTTTTTGGAGAGAAGGATTGGAGCTAAGACCTACCACGCTGCTCCAATGCAGATTTGTAGGTTACACGTATCCCCAGAATTCTTTAGAGATATGCAGGTTTCACGATGTTTTCCTTCACCAAAAAGCGCGTGATAAATTGCAATTATCAATTAGCCACATAAGTTCTAATAGAAAACTCATTGGTACATGCCCGATGTTTGAACCCTTGACCTACTCGAAAGAGGCGCACGGTGTTACCGCTGAGCTTTTTAATGGGTAACGCCGGGACCAAAACATTTCGAAACCCATCATGTTTAAAAAAATTACCGTGCAAGGCTCGTTCCCCCTGTTACTGTGATTTCAAACTGAATAAATATTATTACTTATGAATTATACGGAATGTCCACACTAAGGATTTCTACATGCGAATATGCCCATGTCATTTGACTAGCGCAGGACAATAGCCTTAGCTTCCGACCCGACGCCGCTTGTACAATGAAGCTACAACTATGCATATAGCACCTTACATTGTTAGATGATGACATATTACCCTTTAGTTTATATTAAACACAGAACATGTACTTCATATGATTCATCATTCTCCTGCCCTTATCCCACTCTAAGTAGGGTCGGCACAACATATTATAACATGTTATTTTACAACCGGCCGCCCAAAATGTTCTTTCATGATTTGGCTACGTATTTTAGTACCGCCTGACGTCAACTTACCTCGGTATAAAAGAGGGTGATCTATGCTACTCAGCCAGATTCCACATCACGGGTCAACTTATCTTAGTCGCCTTTTACGACACCTCAGTAAGAAATAGGGTGATCTATTCTATTCAGCCGGATACCACACGGTGGGTCAACTTACCTTAGTCGGCTTTTACGACACCTCGGTAGGAAATATGGGTGGTCTATTCTACTCAGTGCATAGTGTGCTTTTTGAGTAGGATTTTTGTGCGTGCGAATTTTTTTTACTCACTCGATCGAAGCGTAACGCCAATTAGTATGGCGCTTGAACAGCGGTCACTAGATGTCACTTTTGCAGCGTCATATTTTTTGGCATTACGTTAACGCGAACGAGTAGGTTAAAAAACTCGTAATAAGTACAGAGATAGCATAATTGTATTAATTATATCATTGAAACAAACAGACACGTCAACCGCAAACGCTCTGTGGTCGGCGTTGATTGCGGTCACTCTTGATGTACCATAAAAAACCAGCAATCAAACTAATATTATTACAAACGGTTTCATTCTGTACGCGTATAATATTAAGGTTGACAATCGTTTGTAATATTTAAACAGCCTTATGTTCCATGTGGTGTAAGTTTTCTAATTAATTTGCCTGTTGACGTGATAGGTTACGGAGCGAATTTTAATTGTGACGTCATTAATTAATTACTTTGTACATTGCGTGTCATATATACTATAGCTACTAATATCTTTATATATAGGTACGTCAATAACTATACTGCGTCCATCATATTATCAGTCTTTTGACAGCTCACGCTCATTAAGTTTTGTATTGCTTACATACAAATATCATACAAATAATATTTGTACTTTATGGGTGGGTACCGCCCACTTAGTGATGTCACACATAATGGTTACTGCGATTACGCCACAGATTAAAAATAATCGGTAGAAATCGATGTTACGAGTATTAAAAGACATTTAATAACATTATATAAAGTTTTACTTTCTTCTTAGTTAATACATGAATACAAATAAAACAATCAGGATATTTTAATTTATTTTATTAGCACGAGTCGTCGGAATGATAATCAACACTAGACTCCTCCGATGGGGAGTCTTCATTAGCAGTTATTATTAGCTCTTGTGTAGATAATATATTATCAAACGCAATATCACGTTCCCAATCAGAGAATATTACTCTTTTAGTTCTTTCCACCACACTTGCCCAGTTCTCGGCCGTTACGTGGGTGCAAGCATTTTTTAGCAATTGCAACATTTTATTCGCTGTGAATGGGGGGCTTGTATTGCATCTCGCAGCATGCCCTTTTACTTGTGCCCATATAAGTTCTATTGCGTTGTACTGGCAGTGGTATGGAGGAATCCGAAGAACAGTATGGCCATATTCTGCTGCCATTTCATTGATTACATAGCGTTTTGCTCTCTTTTTGGTTTTTAATATTTTTATTAATTCAACTTTTAACATTGAGTCGTCCACATTTTCTCCATTGTCCCGAAGCCAATTAATTATTTCATGCTTTTTATTAGCCTGTGTTGGCATTTTGTCAATTTGACGGGAGTGGTAGGGCGCATTATCAATAAAAATTATTGATGGTTCTTCCAATGAAATGAGCATTTTTTGAACCACTCTTCATACACATTTGCATTCATCTCTTCGTGGTAGTCATTTGATTTCTTCGATTTAAATGCCAACAGTGCGTCTTGTACAAATCCTTTTGCTGTACCTGCATGGCAAATGATTAGGCGCTCACCTTTTCCCATTGGTACTGAGGAAGTGGAATCAGCAGTATCATCAGTCCAGAAACGAGATAGTGTGTGGTTAGCGTTGAGCCATGTTTCATCCGTGAAAACAATATTTGCCCAATCTTGTATTTTCTTTGCCTCTCTTAAAAAATCACAACGTGCTATAGCTATATCTGTGCGTTCCATTAATAATTTTCTTTTATTTAACTTTTTATATGAAAAGCCAATTGTGTTCAAAACTTTGACCAAAGAAGATTTTTCACCATGAAATAGACCACTTCTTTTCAAAGAAACAATAAGTTTTCTCAAAGTTGGAATTTCTTTTCTCAAGTAGTAATCATATACATGACGACGAATAGCGTCAGCGTCAAAGTCATCAACAGCTGTCACCTTATGAGCCCGGCGCTTTCTTTTTGGTGTAGATGGTTTGTTTTGCTCCAAGCCGCTCCTGCCGTAGGCATCAGTAGTGATTTTAGTCACAGTTGATAGACTGATCCCCAACGCGGCTGCAACACGGTTTCGGACTTGCGTGATAGGTATAAGAGGTCCGCCATTTTGATTTTCTTGCTCAAAATACTCATGAAGTTTTAACACTAACTGTCTCGATTGTGCTTTCAACACACGTCCTTTCGGCATTTTCACGATCAATTAATATAAGTTTCACAAAAGTTTTTCCGAGGAATAAAGCTACTTAACTCAAGGTGTAACAGATGCGAGAGAACACTCAGCGAACGTAAATGCGTGTGACTATCACGGGCGTTTCGTTGAGAGTGACAGATCACGTCAAAATGGCGGCCGAGCGGAAGGTCTGTTGATGTTGCCAGTTGATGTATAATATATTTTTTATGATTATAATAAATACACACGGATTAACATTTATTTTCAAAAAACTAAGGCAATATTAAATCAAAATGTTGATTTCTATATCTGTTATTAGTTTACGTAGGTTATCATTAATCGAACTACTTAGGTACGTAATTCGATTAATGATAGTAGGTACTATAATCGGAATGGTATCGCATACGAGAATCTTTAGGACATCACTAAATATGTAAATCGTCAATCTGTCAAAAGATGGTTAATATAATGGACAGTGTATATACTTATTACACAGGAAATTCCGCAAAAGCTGTCTGCCTGTATGTGACCGATTTTCTCAAAATCTAATGAATGGATTTTCGCAAGGTATTTCCTAAATGATAATGCAATTCTTGAGGAAGGTTTCAGTTAATAGCACATAAGATAAGAATTTCTACGGGGTCGTGTTGTACGCGGAAAAAACTTCGCAACACACTATATTAGGTAGCACTATAGTCATCATCTTCCTGCTCTTATCACACTCTAAGTGGGGTCGGCACAAGATGTTATAAACATGCTGCCACATGATTTGGCTGCGTTTTTACGACCGGCCGCCTGCCTGACGTCAACTTACCTTAGTCGCCTTTTACGACACCTCGGTAAGAAAGAGGGTGGTCTATTCTACTCAGCCGGATACCACAGAACAGGTCGACTTACTTTAGTCACCTTTTACGACAGCTCGGTAAGAAATGAGGGGGGTACTATTCTATTCAGCCAGATACCACACGGCGTTAGGTAGCACTATGGTATTTCTATAATTATTTTTTTAATATGTAATTTCGATAAGTAACGCCTACTTTAACAAATTATGCAATTTTACTAATTAAAATATTTGTATTCTTATTTTTGTAATACAAAAATAAATATAGTCATTTATGTAAAACACCACAATCAGTGGCAGCTACAATATTTCGTTACCTGTCAGATTTAATTAACACTATCTAGCTATCTGCCGTCTTTATCTATCGCATAAATAAAGAGCGAAACAGAAACACCTTGTACCATCTTACTTTATTATCACGATAATAAGACTTAAGGTTTGAAAATTACGTGTAAAAATTTTAAAACGTTCCTTTAAACAAACTGATACAGGGTGTTCATATTTTTTCTCTTACACATACTACGTGCGAAAGAAAGGCGAACATCCGCCATTTTGGCGGTTAATTCATTTCGACGGATCCGATAAGCGTTCCGAAACGTATAACTTTGGGTTTTTAGTTTGTTTAATTTTGCTACAGTAATCAAAAGGTACTGGACAATTGTTGTTGGAAAATAAACTCTAATTGTATAGTGTTAAAGTTGTCGCTCAGTAATAATAAATTGGCAGGGCCAATCTAAATTTTGGGCGGGTCCGCGACTTTGAAATATAAGCGATGAACACGAGAATAGACCAAGAGATAATACCATCCATACGCTCCTTTATAGTACATAAAAATCGTCATCATCCTCCTGCCCTTATCCTACTCTAAGTGGGGTCGGCACAACATGTATAAGCATGTTGTTATATGATTTGGCTACGTATTTTATGACCAGCCGCCTGTGGTCCACTTACCTTAGTCGCCTTTTACGTCACCTCGATAAGAAATTAGGGTGAACTATTCTACTTAACCAGATACCACACGCTGGGTCAACGAACCTTAGTCGCCTTTTACGACACCTCGATAAGAAATTAGGGTGAACTATTCTACTCAACCAGATACCACACGGTGGGTCAACTTACCTTAGTCACCTTTTACGACACCACGGTAAGAAATGAGGGCGGTCTATTCTACCCAGCCGGATACCACACAGCATATCGTACATAAAAATGGTAATACAAAATTTGTAATAATTCGTACAGTTATAACCTAAATCATAATGAGGTACTTAAATTACTTATAAGTGATAAATAAAACCTATAATGACAATCCGATACTGTGCAAGGCAAGTAAACTGTCACTTCGCAACAAAGTGACACTTTACAAGACTTGCATCAGACCTATTATGACCTATGCGAGCGTCGCGTTCGCGCACGTTCCGAAATCACGACTGTGTCCGTTGCAGACACTTCAAAATCGATTCGTGCGTACAGCCACTGGCTGTCCGTGGTTCGTGCGCAACGTGAACCTCCATAGAGATCTCGACCTACCCACGATAGCCGATCTTTTCAGACGATTCTCGACGACTTACTTCGAGAAAGCGTCCATCCACCCAAACCCCCTTATAGTGGCCGCGTCCAACTACAAGGTGTTCAGGCACCCCAATAAGATTCACAGGCGCCCGAAAAGCGTCCTTAACGACCCCGACGATGCTATAACAGCATCCAACAAGATACTCACACTACATTCACACAAACAACGTCTTCGCCGGCGAAGACGAGGTCCCCGCTTGCTTGTGTCAAGCGGCCGCAGCCCTCTGCCGCGGCCGCCGTGACGCAGACTTCTTCCAAGTCATTTATTAGATGCAGCCCTCCAAAAACGCGCCGCCTTAAGCCGAGATTCGGTCTCGCAGGAGACACCCTTAAGGCGAGGCCCCCTGTAGGGCGGGTGCTTGTAATGCACCCGCGTGTATTATCCATTTCTTCTCGGCGATACTTCCGCGCTCGCCCGTCTTATCGGTGACGCTGTCAAAGCCATTAGGGCTAACAGCATTAGTCATATTCGAAAAAAAAAACATATAATGAGGGAACAATATGAGAGTTTATAGATGAAGTTTGTTGGGAGGGAGGTTATTATATACGTTGACATTCTAGTATTTATTTATTACTTTGTTAGTTAACTAGATAAAAAAATTAGTAAAGGTCTGTTACTATCCCACCGCTGGCAAAAGCCCTCCGCTCTTTGTGGAGAAAAATTGCCTGATTACTTAGTTACATCGCACTAGAGCATTCTACGTGTATTTTATCTCTCGCATCTAATCTCTCGCATAAAATAACTAGAGAACAATTTTTAACATGAAATTTTATTTATTTATTAATGGAACATTTACAAATAAATATATAAATTAGTAAAAAGTTATATAAATAGATAAATTTAATCGAGTTGGTTATTTTAATGTTTTCTTGCCTAACAGAAAATTTCATGCAGCTCTTTAACTATAAATTGCTCCCAAAGTTAAGCTGATTTAGACTGATTCTCGCACGGTGGCGGCTGACGTTTAATTATTTCAGACAAACATATTTATGAAATTTGTTTTTCCGGTTTGTTTTACTTACCTAATTCAACATTGAAAGTCCTAAAAAACACAAATAATAAAGGAATATATTAATTTCTTCTTAGTTGTTCTTTTTCACGCATAAAAAGCTAAATGTGGTTATAAATGGAATATAATATAATTTAAATTATCTAACTATTAACTAGAAGAAAAAATGGCCACATAAAAATCTTAGCGAGTGACTGAATTTCCATCAGCGACAATTGATTGAGATCTTCTTTAAAGCTGTTTTGAAATCTTGAATGTTTCCTTACAAATCTCGAAGATCAAAGGTTGGCTGAAAGAGAACCGTTTAACTCTGCTTTTGAACATGTAGAAGTATGTACAATAAAGAATTAAATAAAATAAATAAACGCCAACTTCTAAACGATGCCGATAACTAAATTTTTCTGATTTTGAATATCTTCTGAAAACTATGTTATTGCTAATTTCAGTTGTTATAGTTCATAATAAAATTAGCATAAATATTATTAATGACAATTTTAGTTTGTTGTTTCTTTAAATTTCTGTGAAAAACTTGGCAATAATTTCCCATTGTTTAGATTCAATGGGAAATTATTTTAAATAATAATGATTAATGAATAATTTAATGTATTAGTAATTGATTTATAGAAGCAGGCGTTACTTTGCGGAATTTCAAAGTACATAAGTTACAATAAAATTATTTTGCTGTAATACGCGTTTTTTAAGAGTATATATATGTAATGCTAAGTGTATATTGGCTCCACGAACAACTAGCATTACATATATTCTCTTAACAAACGCGGAGTACAGCAAAATAATTTTATTATAACTTCTGTATTAATGATTTCCAATTTGAGTCTCCCACCTCTTAGACTATAAAAGTTAGCAACGTTACGCTTATTTCGACTGATGCTTATACAGTGGCGAGTGACGTTTAATTATTCGCACAATACGTTATGGATTACGGCTTTCAACTTTAATTCTTGAACTGACATCACGTTTCTCGGGATTTGCCAAAGTTTGGGATGTAAGTCTTATCGGGTATATCTAGATAATAACAGAATAACAGGAGATGCTACGTGACCAAAGTGTGGAGAGGAAGAAAAGAGTCTTCACCTCATGGCTGAGTGCCCTATGTACTCGCTAGTAAGATGGGAGATACTAGGTAACGATGAAATTGAAGTTGAGGATCTGACAAACATCCCCTTCAGGGATATTATCAGGTTCGTAAGAGCTACGAGTAGATTAGAACAGGTGACACTGTCGGGTCAGCAGTGAAACCCTTATCCCAATATGGGGAAATGGGTGGAATAGTCCGGAATAGGAGCTGACCACCCGACCTGCACCGACAGGCGTCCCCGAAATTAGACAGATATATCTAGATACCTCTTGTATTAAGAATATTTTCATTGACTTACTGTTAACATGATTTAAATCTAAGATCCATACCTAAATACCTTCATCATGCTTTCCATAAATGCTCCTCCCTGACTTACTCGAGATCATTTAGATTTTGACGTTTTAAGCTGTGGAATGATTTACCAGTATCAATCCGGAAATCTCTTTCCCTTTCACATTTAAGTTAGAGACTAGAAAATATTTGTCTCAAGTAATTCTATATTATTAGCATCTTTAGTCATCTACTTATTTATTTATTTACAAAAAATAATTTAAAGATTAAATAGTTAAATTTATATGTATTCAAATACTTACCTTTATCTATATATTTTTTCCTTCTGTCTCAAGTGTGCAAATTAATCGATGTATATAGTTTTTCGTTATTTTTCTATTTCTCTATATTACCCGTATTTCACTTCTTGTTCTTTTCCTTCTGTTGCTCAAAGGTTGATAGGTCCGCCTTTGTACATGTCTTATCTTTTTTCTTTCTCTTTCCTATCATAGAAAAACCGGCAAGCGGAAATTAGGTAACATATAGTCCCGAATTTGAAATCTATGCTCAAAGAAATTTAATATACTCCATGTATACTTCCGATTGGAATAAAAACAACAATTTCCAAGTAGCATTGTCTATGGCAAGAAGCATTAATCTTTATTATTAACCTATTTTGAATACACTAGACAATATGGTTTTAAGCCGCCATAAAAATTGAATTTCGTAGGATCGACCACACACAGCGTGATGTTGATCGTTCACTTCCCATTTGTTTGACGTGTAGTGTAAATTTAATGACATTTAAATTCTAAGTACTTGATTACTTACTATGAAAAAGATATTTAATAACCGAAAAAACATACAGAAAAACGATTATTTTACAAATATTTATAAACTTTTATTTAATATTAATCTGCACCTTCCTACATTTATCTTTAATATATAAATGAGTTAATCTTGTATGTATATATATATATATATATATATATTTTAGGAATCTCAGAAACGGCTCTAACGATTTTCCTGAAATTCAGCATGTTTTTTGGAAAAAAAATCGGTTTACCCCTAACAAAATAATTTTATTATTACTTTTGTTTCAGCGTAGCTTACTCGGGGAGCGGGCAGTCTCGAGAAATGTAAATACCTAGGATAGATCCCCAACTATATTTTTTTTTGGAAAAAATTACCGAGCAAGACTCGATCACCCAGATATTTTAGTTATTATGTACCATAATAACGTCAGTTAAACATTATTCATAAAAATAAGTGTACAAAGGCCAACCCCCTTATCCTTTTATCCCTTTGACAGAGATCTCTGTTAGCTAACCTACGAAGTGAAACAATCTTTTGTTTTTTATTTTTTAAAACAATTGACTGTATGCTGTTAGCCCTAACGGCTTTTACAGCGTCACCGGGCGGGACGGGAGAGCGCAGAAGCATCGTTAAGGGTGCGAAATCCGGAAAGTAGAGCGCAGAAGCTCTACTAGCGATGGAGAACGTCGTCCTGTGAGGCCATACCACGGAGGGGGTGTTTTTTTATAATTCCTTACAGCAATAAGACTGCCTTTGAACGGTGTAAATTTATCTTTAACCATTTATTTATATGTTTTATCTACAAAAAATATTAAATAAATAGCTCACACCGTGTAGGTTTTCTATGATGCTATATCTGGCATCTGAACGGATGTAAGTCCTGAACCATTAAGGAGGATCTCAGGAGCCTTTTTAATATCTATATCGTGACCGGAAACTAAATGCTTTCTGAATTAGCGTATTTTTAACAGTGTTTGTAAACTGCGGTAATGGCTAAGCTAAAATTGATTGCGGAATTTTATTATAGAATCTCATACCCACAAACGGTTTACGTACTTTTGCAAGACCCAAAGTAGGAGCCGCAAGCTTATGTCGGTTCCTACTTTGTCTATTATATACATCACCTATCGTTTAATAATTCTTTATATATTAAGTATGAACAAAAATTACATTGCTAAAAATATACTGTGAAGCTAATGTAAGAATATCTATTTCCTTAAACTTCTAGAAGAAGTTGTAGAAGATAATCTTGACGACCGAATAAGAACGCTCCTGAACTCTTCAAGTGCCAAAATAGCCAGGAATATGCAGATGCCAAACTCAAACTAAGGAATGGAAAGAAGATTGACTACGGTACTAGTACTAGCTAAACCCTAAGAGTGTATCTCATATTATGTTTCAAGGGTTAAAAACCGTGCTACCATGCAAGAGTTATCTATAAAAAGTTACTAAATTGATTTTTACGAGCCATAATGCGTTCAACGCAACGCTTCTAAAACATGCAAAAAATACGCTGTGAATAATCCTTGATCATAAATATGGCAAAAATTCATGCCATCAACGAATTGAGGCTTTGAATTTAAATAATTGAATGTATTAGTAATCTTTTGTTGATAAAAAAGTTCACAATAAACGATTAAAGTATACAAATACGTTAACAAAAATGAGAAATGTAACCTTACCAAAGAATATCTCAAACACGATATTACTAAATATTGGCGCCAGTATTGGGGTTCCGCATGTTATTATCAAAAACTTCTAATAAGACTTCGCCACAATTTATTTTAATTTATTTATTCAAATTATTTTTTCATTCAAATTATTATATAAACAAACGGGTCCCATCGCGATAACCTCGAGTTACCTTTGTGAAAGGTTTGTTTATATAATAATTAGTTTGAATCGCGAAAGTTTAAAATCTACTATTTAATCAAAGTTTGAAATGTAATTGACAATAATGTGTTTAATTGCAAAGTTTTTTGTCCTATATTACGTCCAAAAGGAGCAACGGTGGTTGACATTTTTGGTATGGAGATAAATTCTAGACTTTTATGCTAATAATTATACAAACAAAATCGCGAGCAGAAACCAGTATTAGTAGTCTGAATAAATAAAGTTGACGATAAGCCTTATCTTCAATCAAACTAACAAGTATAAAAATTAAGTTTAAATTGAAAAATGTTATGATCGTATCTTATGTTAGTGTGTGTACTGTGCGTGCTTGTAGGTGTTTATCTATAGTTATTATGAAACAAAGTCCCTAAAAGAAGTATTTTTGTATGAAATCGAATTTCTCAAAATCCACTAAACGGATTTTTGTACGGTTTTTAAAAGATAGTGCAATTCTTCGGAAGGTTTAGGTTAATAGTACATAACCGTTTAAAGTGCAATTCTTCGGAAGGTTTAGGTTAATAGTACATTACCGTTGAAGGTAAATTGTGTTGAAGAAGTCGCACTGTTGAAAACAAAAAAATCCCACGCTGGAAGCTTTACTCCGCGTAAACCAGTAGAGGTACACTAAAGTAGTATACTAGAGATTTGTAGATCTACAAAAATACTATATAAAAATCGCCAATAGCTTGTCTCTAACTTATGGTTAACTTATAATAACTACATTTATGTTCAAAATTTCAATTCGGGAATAATTTTGTGACACTGATTTCCACGCGGACAAAACCGCTGGCACAGCTAGTATATAGTATAGATTCGTTTCCTTAAACAAAATTTAAAAAATTATATATAAATCTTCTTTCCCTTCTTTAATTTAATTTACTTTATTAAAAATAAACGTGATAAAAATATATATACAGTTTACACATCACTATAAAAAATATATGTATTAATAATCTAACGATTATTAAATATACAGAACCTATTAGAAATTTAAAGATTCTTATTGACATTTTTCGAACCAAAATCATTTGCTTGTTTTACGTAAAACAAACATGGCGGCGACTCTAAACACGTGTCGAGACGTAAAAAAAACCATTTGCATGTGTTAACACAGAAAAGAATGTTTATACTTTGACAACTCATTTCAGATATTGAATATCTTTGAGATATTTTAGCATAAAGGATTTGTTGCCGACCTTTTTTTATTGATTTGAGTTTTTTTTATAGCCTATCATACTAACATTAATTTTTGTGAGTATGGACGTATGTTTGTTACTCTTTCACGGCGAACCCGTTGAACCAATATCGATGAAATTTGGCACAATTATTCGTTATACACCGGGATAACATATAGGCTATAGAAATCCTGTTAATTCTACAGGAATAGGATGACATTGGAAAGCGCCAAGTTAACGCCAATGACTTCGGCTTTGTATTTTATAGCAACACAATCATAAAACAAGAGTATCGCGCCCTTTTTTATTAAAATGATGGCAACATTGTGCTGTTGTTGTTTCCGGTGGAGTCTTCCTATTGATAAAACGTTTCAGTGACATTGAGTCTTTGCTCGATATTTAAGAAAAGTATACATGCAATTTGTTCAAGCTCTTTTTGATAAGCTCCTTACAATAGTATCATTAGTCTAGTTTTAGGGTATAATAAGGCTGACATACACATGTTGTGTAAAAGCCCTTTAATCACAGAAAAAAAAAAGAAAGAAAAGTGTATCTCGCAGCGGGAATTGTGGTATTATATTACATAGTGTTATTGTATAGTGTGTGCGCTAACACTATCTATTATACAACTGGCCACGCTAGTTTTAAATATGCGGTAAGCGCCAACGGTTTTTGATATCGACACCGGATAAAATAGGCAAAGAATAGGATGTAAATTGTGGTTAGTACAATACAGAAGCTACGCCGTGTGGTATCCGGCTGAATAAACAGTACCACCCTCATTTCTTACCGTGGTGTCGTAAAAGGCGACTAAGGTAAGTCGACCCGCCGTGTGGTATCCGGTTGAGTAGAATAGACTACCCTCATTTCTAATCGAGGTGTCGTAAAAGGCTACTAAGGTAAGTCGACTCGCCGTGTGGTATCCGATTGAGTAAAATAGACCACCCACTTTCTTTCCGAGGTATCGTAAAATACTACTAAGGTAAGTTGCCGTCAGACAGGCGGCCGGTCGTAAAATACGTAGCCAAATCTTGTGACAACATGTTTGTAACATGTAGTGCCGACCCCACTTAGAGTAGGATAAGGGCAGGAGGATGAATGTCGTGAAATTTTAAATAGAACTAACTCTTTTTAAATTTAAACTATCCTGAGTAGTATTCATAGTTAATGTATAGAACCGGTTATACTCACGTGTTATTCTATCGGGTTAGTCTGACTAGTTTTGAACCCATCCGGGGCAACTATTCATGACATTTTACACGACGTTATCGCGGAGGGAACGTCATGTAAAGAGCTCATGAATAAGTGCCCCGGATGGGTTAGAAACTAGTCGGGCTAACCCGATAGAATAAGACGTGAGAAAAAACTCAGCCCGAAAGTATCGCTCGCGTGGAAATCTGTCATCATTCATCATTCTCCTTTCCTTATCCCATTCCATGTGGGGCCGGTACAACACGTTAAAAGTGTTGTTATACGATTTGCCTTGGTATTTTACGACCGGCCACCTACCTAACGTCAACTTACCTTAGTCGCCTTTTAAGACACCTCGGTAAGAAATGAGGGCTGTCTATTTTATTCAGGCGAATACCACACGGAAATCGCGTGGAAATTTGTGTGTCACGAAAATCTCGACCTCCACCATCACCAGGAAATTAGCCTATATATTTCTCAAAATCTCTATCTTGCAGTGAAAGTCCCATTAAAATGGGTTTAAACCGTTTGGGAGAATATACAATTAACCTAAACCTTAGATGTCATGGAGGGTTGATGGTATAACTATAACTTTTGATAGATAGGGTTCGAATCCGATAAGAAAATGACAACCACGTTTTTTATTATTGTATGTATGTATAATGTAAGGAAGGGGAAACCTTCTATTTCAAATTCCTTCTATTAAGAATTTGTAAGATCTTGCTTCTACTATATTTACCCACCTAACTCGTTTTTTATCCAAATATTTACTTTATTCCAAATCCATTTTTCACGATATCATTGCGTGTTTAATCAAAGTTTTTAAAACCCATGTCAATCCTTGATATATTATTTTCTTCTTTTTAAATGTATTAATTCCCTACAAAAATAAGAATATTAACTCGTAATCAAAAGGTTGACCTCTAGATAAAGATCCACTAGGCTATTTATAATCATAGTTAATATATTACTATTCAATATAATGTAATTTATCCGAGACCTCTTTGTATTAGTCAGATTTAATTTATTGCGAACGAAATTACGTTTGCGTTTTTATCTTGCGGATAGCGGCGTATGGTTTAAGTGATAAGAGGATTATTTGGACGAGAAGAATGCGTGGATATACTGACCGACCCTGTACAAGATAGTAATGATTTAATGTAACTAGTTACAAGTATGTTGAAAAGAGCAACTGCCGAGTTTCTTGCTGGCCCTTCTCGGTAGGAACAGCTTTCCGAACCAGCAGTAGAATTGACCATTCAAAAGTACTTGTTTACAAGTTTATTTGAATAAAGAAAACGTTGAATTTGAATTTAAGAGAGAGGTTTTACAGCAGCTGAATTTATCACTTAAAATTTTGAATCAATTTTTAATAAATTTCGTTATAAAAATTAGACTTAACAAACGTTTCGATCCCCTAAAATAAACATTAAGATTGGATTGAATTTTCTTGGCCAGCTGTTGTTAAAGGCGACTGAGGTAAGATGATCTCCCGTGTGGTATACAGCTGACTAGAATATACCATCATTTCTTACTGAAGTATGTAAAAGATGGATTTAATTGGATAGAAGCTATTAATTATAAAATAAATAAAAAAAACAAAATTTATAATGAAATTATTTTATAATCCGTGATAAAGTAAAATAGAAAATAAATATATGCTAAATGTACAGTTGACTATCCGTTTTCTTACGTGATACATGCAGGATTCGTAAAACACATGCATAAACCACCACCGCCAACACAATATACAAGCACTATACACGTTCACTACCACAAACTCAACAATCGTTTCACCCCGCAACCGAAGCATCATCAGGAGATAGACTCCACGACAAAATCGCAAAGCTTTTTGCGTTGCTGCTTGTATCAGGTATGAAAACGAACAGTCCACTCTACATTTAGCTTTATATATATTTTCTATTTTACTTTATCGCGGATTATAGCAAAATAATTTTATTATTACATTTGTATTATGAATTTCCGCAATGTAACGCCCAATTTAATAAATTAATAATTTTTATTTTTTGTTTAGTTATTATTTAGTTAGTTTTAATTTGTTTTTTAATGCTTGTGTTTGTAAAATAGTTTAGTTTAGTAAATAGTATATATTTTTAATTAAATGTAAATATTAAGGATTATATCATCGATTTAAAAAATTACAAAAATAAATCCTTTAAACAACAATAAACTTTGATTTCTATCTC
Source organism: Morpho achilles (assembly GCA_947086495.1). NCBI lineage: Eukaryota > Metazoa > Arthropoda > Insecta > Lepidoptera > Nymphalidae > Morpho > Morpho achilles. Next base: position 3,747,034 of record CAMTZB010000008.1, on the reverse strand, counting down.
TCCTATACCTTATACCATACAACAAAACAGTGTTCTTGTTTTAAAAGATATTTCATGTAGAAACATATTAACGGCTCGAACATTTAACATGCACATGTAAAGGACGGGACAGGGTTGTGCAATATATCATGCGCATGACGCGGTGAAATGCATGTTGCGATGTTTTATGGAATTATGGTTTTAGTGTTCTGTAATTGTTATTAATGAGTAAAGGTAATAAATGTTTTCGAATGGCGAGTAATCAAAATACATTAACCATCTCTTTTTTAACCATTGGACTTTCAGTGCTGGGAATAGGTTATTTTGATGTATTACTATGATCCTTATCCTGTGCCCTTATCCCACTCTAAGTGGAGTCGGCACAACATGGTTTAAACATGTTACATGTTTTGGCTAGTTATTTTACGACCGATGACGTTAACTTACTTTAGTCGCCTTTTACACCGCGGCAACGAATAAGGGTGGTCTATTGTAATTAGCCAGATCCCGCACGGGTGGGTCATCTTAAATTATTCGCCTTTCACAACACCTCAGTAAAAAATGAGGTCTATTCTACTTGTTATCATTACGGATAAATTATTTTATTTGTGCCAAATACATTTTTAGACATTTTTCTATTTCCAAATTGTAAATTACACTATATTTTATAATATTTTGAAGCACTAAAATATACCGCTTTTTTCAAGCCATACATACCAACCTATTAACAATTGGACCTAAAAGTTTCCGTTTCATTTGAAACACGTAATTTTCTATCCCTCCCACAAAAACTTATATAAAATAATCAAAATAAAACTCTACCCATTATATAGGCAAACTAGAATAAAAAAGTTCGCGTAGGACGTGAGTGTATGGTCAGTTTTTATAGATTTCTGCACTTTATAATTAACATTCACAGACTGCCATTATGGGTACCAAACTAGGATACACGTATCGTACTTGATATATGGAACCACAGTGTAAGTTATTCAGTATGCAAACTGATTAAATTAGTATTCGAAAAGGACATATTGTTACAACAAGTTTCTAATATAACCTCCTTCATATAAATAAATATAAATATATATATATGGGACACTTACACACAAGGTCGTCCGTTCCCAAAGTAAGTAACTTAATACTTGTGTTATGAGTGACAGACAACTGGTGAATATATACTTATACATTTTTTAAATACATACTTAAATACAAATATACACCCAGGCACAAAGACCAACAAATTCATTTAAAGAAAAGTTTGGCTCTCGGCGGTAATCAGCCCCACGACGGTGGAAGGCAGAGTCACTACCCACTGCGCCAACGAAATGGTCAAATACTTCCTTATTTTTCCTTTTATCCACAATATTTTATGATCTCATTCAAATATTTAAATCTTTAGACCCTCTGACATTCTTTAGACGAATTTTGTTTGTGATATTTAAACAATGTCTTAAAGGGTTATTATTTGTGCATTTGATTATCTCTGATTGCTTATTATCGTCAAACTTATACTTATTTGTTGATGAATATGGTGAAGCAACATTTATCAATCAACTGATTATTGCGGAATTCCATAGTACAGAAGTTAACTGTTTGGACAATATTTTCCACCGAGGGTAATCGGGGCTTACTGCACCTGAGTTGTAGGAAGGTGGCAAATTAATGTCACACGAAGAGAAGATCGGTCGGTCGCAACACGGTGCACGGGCCTCTCAGTGAATAACAATAAATATCGGTGTTCGGTGGATTATCGTATTAATATATACGACATATAACGGATAATTCGGTGTTTGTGTGTATTAACTATATTACGGAACAATTTAATTGGTGATTCCACGAATATAGCTGGATTCAGTTTTTTTGTGGTTATACTCCGGCCGGAGCGGCGTGGACTCCATAAGTTAAGAAGAAGCCTGTAAGTCAAAGGTCAGTACTTGATTATTCGGGGTGGAGAAATTGCCGGTTGTCTGCCTATCCTACCTATGCTCACCAACTGCAGCTATCGAAGGCATGCAGTAAGCGCGAACATTAACTAAAGTTAAGTTAAGTTAAGAACTATTTTATCGTAACCCGCGTTTGTTAAGAGAATCTATGTAATGCTAAGTGTATGAAGCAGGCATCATTTAATTACCTTATACATGCAGGACAAGCCACCACACGTATCTCAATACGCCGCTTCCACCACACAAACACTACACACACTCACTACCACAAACTCTACGATCGTTTCCCCTAAAGCATCATCAGGAGGTTAGGTTCCACGACGAAATGCGCTACGATTTTACATTATTGCATTATTCATTTCTTACCGAGGTGTCCTAAAAGGCGTTTAAGGTAATTCGACCCACCGTGTGGTATCCGGCTGAGTAGAATAAACCAACCTTATTTCTTACCGAGGTGTTGTAAAAGGCGATTAAAGTAAGTTTTGACCCACCGTTTGATATCCGGTTCAGTAGCATAGACCACCCTGTTTCTTACTGAGGTGTCGTAAAATACGACTAAGGTAAGTTGACGTCAGGCAGGCGGCCAGACGCAAAAACACAGCCAAATCATGTTACAGCATGTTTATAACATATTGTACCGACCCCACTTAGAGTGGGGTAAGGGCAGGACGATGATATAACAGTTTTTGCGATACTTGTAGAACTGACGTATTTGTACTGTGGCAATCACCTCTACATGCAAGAAAATTATACTAACAAAAATCACCTTAACTGTATAACTGATATAAAACTGGTAACACCACGTTGATTTCAACGCGATAGGTTCGTTTATCTTTTGTCTTATACAAGTTTTTGAATAGAAAAACTATTGTATCAAAACAAATCAAATCAGTTTTTATTCACATAAGCCCTTTTTCATTCAGGCTCTTTTCAATCGTCAAGGATCAATATGAGTAATGAAGTTACTTTTTCGGAATGTTGCTCTTACCAAGAAGAACCAGCACGAAAAACGTCGGTCAATCTTTGAAACATATCTTTCAATTTTGTGATATTCGTTACGTTTCATCTCTTACACTTATAATAAACCTTTCTGTAGACTTGTCTAGTATGGATTGCAGAACTTTATTGTAAAAGAAAATACCGAGACTATCAAATAAATTACTAATTCGCGTCGCGACATAGAATCACAAGCTTTTCTTTCTATGTCTATGATATACATCAAATAGGTCCTATTTGAATATAGATTATTTTGATTTGATTAGATTTGAGGCCAAACCACAGCTTAGGTCGAATTATAATGGAGGGATAGCGTTGTGACTATGACTAGTCAAAACTCTGACAGAAGAGCGGCGAGAAATCTCGACTGTTCAACGACATAAACATAGAACCTTCTTTGCTGGTAAATAAGTGCAGGATATTAGTAATTCCGGAGCGATAACACCGTGCGACTCTTTCGAGGATATCAAGGGTTTAAGCCCCGTGCAGACACCAATGAGTTTTTCTGTTAAAACTTATGTGTCTAATTGATAATTGCAATTTATCCCGCTTCAATGAAGCAAAACATCGTGAGGAAACCTACATATCTCTAGAGAATTCTGGAGATATGTGTAACCTACCAATCCGCATTGGAGCAGCGTGGTAGGTCTTAGCTCCAATCCTTCTCTCCAAAAACGGTGAGAAGAGGCCTATTCCTAGCAGTGGGATAGTAATAGGCCGCTACATTTATAATAAACCTTTCTGTAGACTGGTCTAGTATGGATTGCGGAATTTTATTGTAAAAGTGAATACCGAGGCTAACAAATATGTTACTAATTCGCGTCGCAACACAGAATCACAATCTCTCACATTCTTTCTTATGTCTATTATATACATCAAATGTGTCTTATTTGAATGTGGATTATTTTGATTTGAGGCCAAACCACAGCTTAGGCCGATGTATAATGGAGGGATAGCATTGTGACTATAACTAGTCAAAACGCTGACAGAAGAGCGGCGAGAAATCTCGACTGTTCAACGACATAAACATAGGACCTTCTTTGCCGGTGAATAAATGCAATATTTTAGTAATTTCGCCTGTATTGGCGATCGTGATTTGATTATCAGCCACCCACTAGGCCTTAGCGAAACCACAATCAGATATGGGATCGCACCGAAATTTAAATTGGGCTCAATAAAAAAAAGCGCATACCTTGTCCATGTCCGGGGAAAATTTTCACACCGCCATAATCCTGACAGGTGTCAAAATGAGCCCGATCTTATCTTAATAAGAATTTATTCGTGTATCAAAGAATTTTAGGCCACGAAACACGTGACTGTAAATTTACGAAAGTAAAGCTAGTTTTACATGGTCCTTATATAAATTTAATTCAAATTCAAATTCAAAATATTCTTTATTCAAATAAACTTGTAAACAAGTGCTTTTGAATCGTCAACTCTACTGCTGGTTCGGAAAGCTGTTCCTACCGAGAAGAGCCAGCAAGAAACTCGGCGGTTGCTCTTTTTAAAAAATACAATTCTTAAGGCTAGTTACATTTAATGTTTCTATCTTGTACAGGGTCGAACAATATTTATATCCACGCATATTTATCGTCTAAATAATCCTCAACAGTATAGTAGGCTTTCTGTATCAGCCTCTCCTTAATAGTGTTTTTAAACTGCTGTAATGGTAAATTTAATATATTTGGCGCCGGGGGTATCGGAGTGGGAGTTAGCCGGGGCGGTGAGTCGCATGAAGGCGAAAAACACTGCCCCCGGCCCCGACGGTATTCCTGGGCGCGCCTGGTGTCTTGCCCTGGGTCCGTTGGAGTCTAGACTCAGGGCGACGTTCAGTGCCTGCCTCGAGCAGGGCCTCTTTCCCCGTAGGTGGAAAACGGGGAGACTAGTCCTGCTCAGGAAGGAGGGAAGACCGGCCGATACACCCTCTGCGTATCGGCCCATTGTCTTGCTGGACGAAGCGGGGAAGCTGCTCGAACGCGTAATAGCTTCCCGCATAGTCCAGCACCTCCGGGAGGTAGGGCCTGACCTCAGTTGCCTCCAGTGCGGATTCCGCCAGGGCAAGTCTACCCTCGACTGTATCGAGGGTGTGAGACTTCTGGCGGAGGAGGCAACAACCCAGCGCGAGGTGGTGTTGGCGGTGTCGTTGGACATTGCTAACGCATTCAACACCTTGCCCTGGGGAGTGATTAAGGAGGCCTTACGCTTCCACCGCATCCCCATGTACCTGCAGCGTGTGGTCAGTAGCTATTTGGCTGACCGCGCTGTTAGGTACCCGACGGCTGGGGGTGGGTGGAAGGAGCGGAGGATGTCGTGCGGTGTTCCACAGGGGTCGGTTTTTGGCCCCCTCCTGTGGAACATCGGCTACGACTGGGTGTTGCGTGGGCAAATGCTTCCGGGGGTGCGACTGTTCTGCTATGCAGACGACACCCTCGTTACTGCCCGCGCAAGCACCCACCGGGAAGCCCGAGTGCTGGCGACCGCGGCCACGGCTCACGTTGTGGCCCGGATTCGCCGGCTGGGACTAGGGGTGGCCTTGGAGAAATCCGAGGCCATTTGCTTCCACAGGCCTCGGATGGCACCCCCAGTGGGCTCCCGGTTGGTGGTGGGCGGGACGTCCATCGAAATCTCGGGTACATTAAAGTACCTGGGATTACTTCTCGACAGCCGATGGACGTTCGAGGCCCACTTCCGGCGGCTCGCCCCTAAGTTAACGGCGACCGCCGGAGCCCTGAGCAGGCTCCTCCCGAATTTGGGAGGGCCTAATGCAGACTGCCGGCGCCTATACGCCGGGGTGGTTCGGTCGATGGCCCTGTACGGCGCTCCCGTATGGGCGGGGCGGCTGACCGCCAGATCCTTGCCCCTGCTGCGCAGGGCGCAGAGGGTCATGGCGATCAGACTTGTGCGGGGCTACCGGACCATCTCCGGCGAGGCGGCCTGCACCTTGGCCGGGTCTCCTCCATGGGACCTAGAGGCCGAGGTGCTAGCTCAGGCCTACCGCCGTAGAGTCGAAGCCCGTTCACCGGGGGGAGATTCAGCGGCGGTAGAGGTGGATTGGCGGAGGGTAGCTCAGGAAGAGCTCCTCCGCCAATGGAGGCGGCGGCTTGAATCGCCCAGTGCAGGAGCCTGGACGATTTCGGCGATCCAGCCCATTCTCCAGGGCTGGGTCGCCAGGAGGCATGGGGTCCTCACCTTCCACCTGACACAGGTGCTTTCCGGACATGGTTGTTTCGGGTGGTATCTGTGGAAGGTGGCCCAGCGCGAAGCGACTGGTGAGTGCCACGAGTGCGGTGCTGAGTTTGACACGGCGCTGCATACGCTCGCAGACTGTCCAGCTTGGGCGGTTCAGCGGGCGGAACTCGTGGCACAGGTGGGGCACGATCTCTCCCTGCCCACTGTGGTTCGCCCCATGGTGGACAGGGAGCGATCGTGGGCAGCGATGGCCTCCTTCTGCGAGGACGTTATCTCGCGGAAGGAGGCGGCGGGGCGGATCCGGGAAGTCGAGTCCTTGGATCCGATCCGCCGCAGGCGAGCTGGGCGCAGGCGACTCGCTCAAGACCGTCGCGTGCCGCCCTAACGGGGACCTATGTGGGCGTTCCGAACGGGGTTCAATCGGACGCCCACCCTATAAGGTCTCCGAGGCGTTCGATGCATCTGGTGCTCCCGATGCATCGTCCAGCGGAGGGAGGGGCCACTTTTAGAGAGGCCCCGACCCAGAGGTGGCGCACTCTGGGGTACAGAGTTGCTGCTGGCGGGGATGGGGGTATTGTCTTCATAGGTACCCTATACCCACCACCAGCAGCGTGGAGCACACAGGTTATTTTAGTCGGTGCGAGTCCGACATAACCGTCGCCTGTCCCCGTCGGGCGGCGGTACCCATAAGGGGTTTTTTCCTGTGAAAAAAAAAAAAAAAAATTTAATATATTTAAGTTATTATATTTATAAATTAATATATAATATATTTTCAGTGGCGTAGCTAGGTAATCAAGGGGCAGAAGAAATTAGGGCCCCAAATAATGTATTCCGTTTTTTTTCGAATTCCGCGGTCGATGTACTTTGGGGGTAGCCGAGAGGACCCCCTTGAGCTCGGGGGGTAAATACGAAAAGTAAGTTTATACAGAGCTTATTATGTTGTTAAAGATTTTATTAACAATAAAAATATGTGAATGAATGATTACATTTTAATAGTAAAGCAATAACAATGAATATGATTTTGCATATTTATATTAGTTTGACATTCAGTAACTCATGTACAAAAGTATTAATGTCTAAATCTAATCCACATTTAACCACAGATCCTCAAAACTCTGGCCCCAAAAGACGTATGGTGTTTTAGCCAACTAAATAAAAATATAAACTTACTAACTAATCAGATATTAAATACCGAGCTAAGAGTATTATATCCAAATTAAATTGCCTGGAAGAGATCGCTGATGTAGCGATAAGGCCGCCTGTTGTACATAGACTCATTTACCATGCTTTTTTTGTATATCGTGTACTTCATCTTATGTACTATGCTTTTTTTTCTTTTTCTTTTTGTACTTCGTTTTAGATTTTTCTGTGTACAATAAAGTGTTTTTATTTATTTATTATTGTCATCATAAGCGTTTAAATATCGTCGCACATTACCTGTTAGATATCTTCGTTATTTCAATTTTATCACGCGACACTCCTACCTTAGCTCTTTTCAAAACTATGGTATTCCTACTCTAAACGGTTAGTAATTATGTTCAACATAGATTTAATTGTATTAGTTAAGCTAGCGGCTCCTGCTTTGCGCATTGCAAAGGTACGAAATTCGTTTGAGGGTTTGGGTATAAGATTCTTTAATAGAATTCCGCAGTCAATTTTAGCTTGCCATTACAGCAGTTTAAAAACACTTTTAAAGAGAGGCTGATACAAAAAGCCTACTATACTGTTGAGGATTATTTGAATGATAAGAATGCGTGGATATAGCTATTGTCCGACCCTGTACAAGACATTAATGACTTAATGTAAATAGTATTAAGAATTATATTTTTAAATGAGCAACCGCCGAGTTTCTTACTGGCTCTTCTCGGTAGGAATAGCTTTCTAAACCAGCAGTATTGAAAATTCAAAAGTACTTGTTTACAAGTTTATTTGAATAAAGAAAATATTGAATTTAAATTTAATTTATCACATAAAAATTGAGTTATGCACTAAGCTTAACAATGATTTCAATCCAAAGTGCGAACTTTATTTGCTGACTAATGGTATACGGATAAGGTACTATGTACTCAACTTGTGGTTAATATAGGTAAGCAAATATACTGGTAAATCTATATTTATTTATATGGGTCTGGTTATTTTGCCGAAAATTTGTCATTTAACGTTAGAATACTTATCATCGTCCTACACTTATCCCACTCTAAGTGGGGTCGGCACAGCATGTTAATTAATTAATTAATTTATTTGATACACCAACAACATAATTATAGATATTATATTGTTGTTCTTATGTTATGTCATGTTATAAACATGTCACATGATTTAACTGCCTATTTTATGAACGGCCGCCTGCCTGACGTCAACTTACCTTAGTCGTATTTGACACCTTAGGGATACAATAATCGCAAAATTAACTAACGGATTAGTGATTGTTATTTTGGTTATAGCGCTACTGTGAAACAATTATTTATGTTTGCATTACTTAGAATAGTTAAACTGCTATGAGTCACTTGAAACCAAAAACGGTAAGATTTAATCTTTAATAATATTCCAAATCGTAAAACATAATATTTAACATCAAGAGAAATAAGCAAATGCAAATTGCCAATAAAAAAAAATGCAAAACGAAATCGCAACAATCAGCTAATAATAAATGTTCATAAAAGCCCACCAGAATCGATTTCTGTACTTAAACGCAAAAAAAAAAGATTCAATATTATTAAACTAATAGGCAATGACAGGCTTTAAACTGCTTAATACAAGTTTAAAAAGGCATCCATGTTACTCAAAACTCACAACACAGAAACAACACAAAGAGCTTTTTGAACACGGTGCCGTGAATGTCGTTTCAATATACACGCACAGAGTGCTGGTGGAAAACGGTGTGAAAGAGACGGGTAGATACGCGAGAAAAGGTGCATCATTGGAGGTGTAAAAGATGAAACACGAAAGTGACGCGTGTTTTAGTGATGGGATTGTCCGGTGTTTTATTTTACCGATTCTATCGATATTTTCAGAAACTAAAGCTTGTTTTTATTTCCTTCTTGATATATAGTATTTAAGAATTATTTATAGGTAGATGCTTAATTAATATAAGACGTTATGTCGCCTAAGACGTACATTATTTGCGTAGATTGCAATCTCGAAATAAAAAGCTTACGTCACTCTTTAGCGCCTTATCTATTTTTATACCAATAATATATGTTTTCATTACTTTGTTTGGACGTGTTAAAAAAAAACAAAGGCAATTTCACATGAATATAATACTATAGATTAAGCATAAAATTTAAATTCTAGTTTAAAAAATTTAGCTCAGACATAACAAGTACTTATTAGTAAATTTAACGTATTGTTATTGAATTATTAAAGACTTAGTTTTTCTAATCTATAACAAGCAAAGGAATAGTAACGCTATACTATAATTAATAGTAAAAAAAATTGAGTGAATTACAGCTATGAGTTTACTTGTTTCATTTTCACCTTTTGATTCATTCATAATATTTTGCGACATTTGTTTCCACAGAAAAGGAACAGCAAGTTCATCGTTTAAATTCATACGCATAATAAAACAATAAAAAATAAACACATTTAAAATAACTTTGTGTATGCTCTGAAAGTAATCAGGGTATTCACAAAATCATTTTATATCATCGATATCGACAAAACGGCACTGTAACCCATCCCTAAAGGTCACGGCCCAAACGCCGGCTCGAAACTCGTTCTGCGGATACATCGACGACTAAATAATAATAATATCCGACTCGACGAGAAAAATAAAGTGTCGGTACAATAGAAATAAAAGCACGCTCACACTTCACTCAAAGGCCTTTTTAAAAGGCTGAAAGGAGTGAATCGTTGCATTGGTTGGAATTTAAAAAAGTAAATTTGAAAACAGAACGTTTTGAAATGAGATGGGTGAATGGTTTGGCTTTGTATGGGCGGTGGTTTTTGATCTGTGCCTCTCTGGGTAGAGTTTTACAAATGTAGGTAGTCTGTATTTAAATAATAGTCTGTTCCATTTATTCATGCGTTCTAGAAACTTCCAACGGCTGTTTTTAAGACAAAGATCGGTCGGTCAGCCATGGCTTCTTGCCATACTCCCGACGCCATGATGATTAATCGTCATACTATTAGCCCTCCACTACACGTCGTCCTAAGCCGTGGTCCGGCCTCACAGGAGGCACCCTTAGGACGACGTCCCCCGACGCTAGTAGAGCTTCTGCGCTCTATTCTCCGCATTTTGCAACTTCGACGATGATTCTGCGCTAGCTCGTCCCGCCCGGTGACGCTGTAAAAGCCGTTAGGGCTAACAGCATATAGTCAATTGGAAAAAATAATTACTTGACTCGTTAATTTTCCTTAATAACTCAGTTGATTGAGATCAGTGTGATATAAGAAATCAATGGTGGGGTTTGAATTTGTATACTAGATTTTACCTGCGATTTCGTTCGTATAGACTGTTGTCGTACGGTCGATAATAGATGGCGCTTTTCAATGCCATTCCTGTAGAATTAACAGGATTTTTATAGCCTATATGTTATCCCAGGGTATAAGGAATAATTGTGACAAATTTTATCGATATTGGTTCAGCGGATTCGCCGTGTAAGAGTTACAAACACATCTATACTCACAAACTTTCGAGGATAGGATAGGATTCAGCTATCATATGAATAAAAATCTCAATTTTTCTGCGAGAATAGGAAAACATTAACTATCGCCGTATCAGGCGTAGAATAGTACCAGCCTCATTTCTTACCGAGGTGTCGTAAAAGGCGACTAAGGTAAGTCAACCCGCCGTGTGGTATCCGGCTGAGTAGAATAGACCACCCTCTTTCTTACCGAGGTGTCGCAAAATACGTCAGAAGTAAGTTAACGTCAGGCTGGCGGCCGGTCGTAAAAACGCAGCCAAAGCATGTTTATAATATGTTGTGCCGACCCCACTTAGAGTGGGATAAGGGCAGGAAGATGATGAGGAAAACATATAGTATATAATGTGAGTATTTTAATTTATAAATTAAAACAAACTAAGTCGCGAGTGTAGCTTATGAGAGTGGCATATTAACATCTTGCAGATTTCAAACATTTAATTCGACTAATAATAGAATTTTGAGGTACAATATTACACAGAAAATTGCGCAGATATTCTGTAATTCCCCATTACATACCATTCCTATGACTAATATTCATCTATGAAACCCCAAGATTTGAATAATGTCAAACTTCCCAAGACTTACAGAGTTTATGGTGAATTTGCATATTTCTCAAGTTCGAGCGCACGGCAGCGTAATGTTCAAGTTTTCGAAGATTTAACTTACAATATTGTAAGTTCGAAAGTCATAATCATCATTCTCCTGCCTACCCCACTTAGAGTGGGATCGGCACAACATGTTGTTACATGATTTGGCTAGGTATTTTAAGATCGGCCGCCGCCTGACATCAACTTACCTTAGTCGCATTTTATGACACCTCGGTAAGAAATGAGGGAAGCCTTGTGGCATCCGACTGAGAAGGACAGACCCTAGTCAGCCGGATACCACAAAGTGGGTCAAATTACCTTAGTAGAGGTTTGTCTATTCTACTCAGCCAGATACCACTCGATCCATTGGATTCTTTTTTAGATTAATTGAAATTTTAAATTATTGTCCTTTACAGTAATAAAAATATCGTAAGGAAATTGAAATTTACTCAAATAATATGTGAGAGTGTGGTTTACTTACAAGCAGATTTACAGGTGTTTTTTCTATAAATTTTTTCCCGATATAAAAATAACAATAGAGGTGCTGTCTTTCTAAAAGTTAAGATAGCAATCGCGTGGTCATTGCGAAGATCCTCTGTGAAATGTCCTATTAATACAAATAACTTGCCTTAGCATCTAGAAAATTCTTTCAAGAAAATATAGTTGATAAGCATCAGAAGAGACAGTAGAGGTAGGACTTCACTAAATGTATAGACTTCAAATAAGGTAAGACACTTAAATAATTTAAAGAATTAAGCGTTACTTTGCGGAGATCCATAATACAAAAGTAATAATAAAAATATTTGCTATAATCTGAGATATATCCGTGAAAATTCCAGTTTTATAGCGGATTACCTATAGCAACTAATTTTATTATTACTTTTACTAGACATTGGGTGCAAATTGTACAAGACAATATAATCTGTAAATTCCTCAGAAGAAGTCAAGATCAGTTATACGCATTTATCAGTTAAAAGACGTTCACGAACTTGGACCGTTCACGATAATTCATATTCGTTAGATATTTGTTGAGCTATAATCGATTTTTAAAAAATGTCCTAAAATCACTCTCATTTGAAATAAATTTCTTTTGAAATCCCCATCTTATATGATTACAAAGCAGCGCTTTGTAAAACCGTTATTATTATATACTTTTAAAATACTCAAAAGTTGCAAACCTTTTTGATATTTTGGGAGGTAAGTACATTGATGTCATTTCATAAGGATTAATAATTTTTATCTCCTAAATACCATGATTTGATAATATAATCCATGCCATATTCCCCAAAAGAATGTAATATACGCATTTAATAAATAATGGAAGATAAGAATGTGAAAAGAGATTTAAAAATATTATATTCGTGAAAATAAAAAATAAAAACCAGCCGTACACGGGTAGCTGTTGTAGCAGCGATAGGGTTGTCACAGTAAAGTTTTTACAAAAAACAATTAAATGAACAAATAGATAGCTTGTCCGTCGCTAACGCCAAACTTATATAAACATGTTATAATGGATTGATTAGAAGTCGTCTGACGACGTGAATCGCAAAGCTTTGCGATTTTGGTAGTGCTTGTGTATTGTGCTGGCGGTGGTGGAGGTTTGTGCATGTGTTTTTACGAATCCTGCATGTATCAGGTATGATAATCGATTGTCCACTTACATTTAGCATTATATATAATTTATATTTTACTTCTTCGCGGATTATAGCAAAATAATTTTATTATTACTTTTGTTTTACAATAAGCAGTTTTTTTTACGTCAAATACGCTGGTTTAATTATGATAACCGAACAGTAAGAGTATATGATGTTAGCGAGATCATGCTCGGATATGAACCTTTGAGTTCATAGACTTTTACAAATCGTTATATTGTTTTGAAGAATATTAATGTGGAATCATCCAATGGCATGCTAAAAATATAATAATTTGCAAACAAGTTAAAGCTGGGCCTTGACATGAAAAAGAATCTATACTAATATATAAAGCTGAAGAGTTTGTTTGTTTGATTTTTTGAACGCGCTAATCTCAAGAACTACTGGATTAGAAAAATTATTTCAGTGTAATATAGTCTATTTATTGAGGATATAGGTTATATAACGTCACGCTAAAGTGAATAGGTGAGGAAAAACAATAAAAAATAGTACGGAAATGGCAAAAAATAAAGCTTTCCATGAGTGTGCTAAGTAAACGGTGAAAATTATTAAAAAATCATGTATAACAAAATTGTTCCCATCTAAATTTTCTAAATGAAAGTCCGCGGCACTATATGTCTAGCTTTTAAGGTTAACCCACTTAACCATATTTATGGTATCAAAATATTACGGTTTTAATCTTTCGACGCGGGTGGAACCGCTGGCGTTTGCTAGTATAAAAATAAGAAAACTAATTTTATCCACCAAATGGCAGCCCTACCTAATGCCACCGGTATCGCACGCGTGAACTCGTGTATATAGTGGCTGGCTACGAACAATACGCGAATATTTTTTGTTACTATGTAAACAGTGATATTACAAATGCACCTTACTACTAAAGACCAAACACACGATATAAAACCATGGAAGGTTGTCAATAATCATCACTCTTTGGTTGGTGATCGAAAATTTGAGTCATTATACAGCGCATTGATCTCGGTTTATAGTTTTACTATTATTGTACCAATAATACTTTATTTATGCCTGTAATTTTTTATCTATGAGTACGATGAACAGTGTTCTATTATAGTTAATGTAGAGAACCGGCTATACTCACGTCTTATTCTATCTGGTTAGACCGACTAGTTTCGAACCCATCCGGGGCACTTATTCATGAGCTCTTTACACGATGTTCTAAATATAACTATGAATACTACTTGCGATAGTTTAAATTAAAAAAAAAAGTGTTCTATTATATAATAGTTTTTGTAAATTCAGTGAAGGAAAACATCGCATAGATGCATATGTCTACAGAATTCTAGGGATATGTGTAACCTGTCGATTCACATTGGAGCAGCGTGGTAGGTTTTAACTCCGATATTTCTCTCAAAAAACGGAAAAAGGAGGCCTATGACCAGCAATGTTATTGTAACAGGCCCTTTTATTATGAAATACCTGGATGACCGAACCTTGATAATTTTGATAATGATAATTGATAATGAGCCGGTCATTTTTTTAAATAAAAAAAAATTTAATTAAATCTATTTTATAAAAAAAGAATCTGGGATCGATCCTAGTATTCTGAATTTGAGTCCACCCGTTACCCAATTGAGCTATCTTTTCGCAGTTGACAGCGTCATTATCCTTTGCTTTCTCATACAATTATAGCAGTTCTTTTCAGTGCCCGAAAACAGGAATAAAACAACATTTTTTTATAATAAAACCTGGCTAGGCAGTTTTTTCCCCCAAAACCCCCATAATGAATTTCATGAAAATCGTTGGAGCAGTTTCTAAAATTCAAAAAATATATAAATATATATATATATATATATATATATATATATATATATATATATATATATATATATATATGTATAAAAGATTAACTCATTTAAATAATAAAGATTTTAAAATTTATTTGTTCCATATAAATTTAATAAAGATTGCGCATTCTTCTATTATTTTTATAGATTGAGGGAAACGTCACTTTACTCAGGAAGTATAACCTCCCACCAAGATCAGGTCAATTTTGATAACTCATTTGTTACTAACTCAGAAGTGGGATATTAACAAATTGTTGATTTTTACTGCATATAAATACAAATTGAACATAAAACAATTGAATTTTTATGATACGACTATATGATTATTATAAAACATTCGGTCAATTTCGGTATAACATTGCGAAATTAAATGAATTTTAAAAAGGCTTTTTACAGTCGACCCGACGCAAGCAAACAGACGGCGGTTTGATAGTTCAATTAATATATAAATCATTTGTGGGGTCGACTAAAATGAATAGAGTCGATGTGTTGTAATTAATTAAAAAAAATTATTTGTTCTTTCAGCCTGGTTGTATATATGTATTAAGGTATGTATTTAAAATTATATAAGTATATATTCACCAGTTGTCTGTCTACCATGACACAAGTATTAAGTTACTTTAGGGACGGACGACCGTGTGTGTGTGTGTCCCATATATTTATTTAATATGTAGGAAAAGAAAACAACATAGCCTTCCGGTATCCGTCTGAGTAGAATAGACCACTCTCATTTATTAAAGAGGTGTCGTAAATGGTGACTAAGGTAAGTCGACCCGCCGTGTGGTATCCGGATGAATAGAATAGACCAGCCTTCTCCGTACCGAGGTGTCGTAGAGTAATAGAGCTAGTAAATACATTATTTAGTTCGAGAGTCGAAAGTTTGCTAATAAAGGATGTTTTGCAACCTCACTACAGATGGAATAATAACAAATTGAATAATTATTATATATATATATACATATATATATATATATATATATATATATATATATATATATATATATATATATATATATATACATATATATCTTCCTGTCCTTATCCCACTCCAAGTGGGGTCGGCACAAAATGTTATAAGCATGTTGTAACATGATTTGGCTGCGTTTTTACGACCGGCCGCCTGCCTGACGTCAACTTACCTTAGTCGTATTTTACGACTCCTCGGTAAGAAATGAGGGTAGTACTATTCTACTTAGCCAGATACCACACGACTAAATCAACCATACCTATATATGCAATCTAATAAAGCAAATGTTATAATTAGCTTCATGGCTCGCTGAAAGAAAATCGAGTTAGAACTGACCTCTATGGGAAATTCATTGGTGCTGCATTGGTACTGCATTTGCATTCATAAGAGATAGAGATATTCTGTCACGTACTCTTTTACAGTATTTTTGAAAATCGATAATTCTTTAGTACATTTGTTTAGTGTATTTCTACTGGTTTACGCAGCGCACGCAAATAAAACTCCCCAGTAGTCGAGATTTTATAAATCCGCGCCACTGTAATGTACTATTAATTTTGATCATCCGGAAAATTACACTATCTTTTAGTAAAAACCGTACAAAAATCAGTTTCGTAGATTTAGAGAATATCGATCACACAGACTTACCAGTTACAGATAGATAGATAGACTTGGACTTGGTTTTATAATAAGTATAAAAGACGGCTCCATTCCATTTTAGTCCAAATGCAGTACCAATGAATTTCCCATAGAGGTCAGTTCTCACTCGATTTGCTTTCAGTGAGCCATGAAGCTATTTATTACATTTGCTTAATTAGATTGCATATGTATGGTTGATAACCTTCAATTTGTAATTTTAGCTAAAAAAATAATTATTCAATTATTCCATGTTATTATTCCATCTGTAGTAAGGTCGCAAAAAATCCTTTAATACCAAACTTTCGACTCCCGAACTTAATAATGCATTAATTTAGTCTATGGTGATGATGAGACAAATCTTTATCATTCATAATTCTCCTGTCCTTATCCCACTCTTAGTGGGGTCGGCACAACATGTATTAACCTTTTTTTTTGTGAGGAAAACCCAATATGGGTCGTCACCGCCCGACGGGCACGAGCGGTGGGTATGTCGGACTGTCATTAACTAAAAACCTGACAGTGCTCCACCACGCTGCTGGTGGCGGGGACAGGGTACCGTTGTACACATTGCCCCCATCCCCGCTAGTAGCAACTCTGAACCCCAAAGTTCGCTCTGGCTTTCTTAAAGTGGCCCCCTTTAAAGGGGACCCTCCGCTAATCGATGCATCGGGAGCACCAGATGCATCGACCGCCTTTGGGACCTTGTTAGGAGGGCGTCCGATAAACTCTGTTTGGAACGCCCAAAGATCCTCGCTAGGGCGGCATACGACGGACTTTCGTCTGCGCCCCACTCGCATGCGGCGGATCGGATCCAAAGACTCGACTTCCCAAATCCGTCCCGCCGCAACCTTCTGCGAGATTACGTCCTCGTAAACGTAGACCATCGCTGCCCACGATCTCTGTCCATTATGGCACAATCTACGGTGGGCAAGGAGAAATCGTGCCCCACCTATGCCACGAGCTCGGTCCGCTGAACCGACTAAGCTGGATAGTAAGCGAACGTGTGCAGCGCCGAACATGTATTAACCATGGCATGATTTGGCTAAGTCTAGGCTATTTGACGTCAACTTACCTTAGTCGTATTATTCAACACTTCGGTAAGAAATCGTGGAGGTCTATTCTACTCAGCCGGATACCACACAGCAGGTCAACTTTCCTTAGTCGTCTTTTACGAAAACTCTGTAAGGAATGAAGGTGGTCTATTCTACTCAGCCGGTTACCACACGGCGAGTCAAGTTTCCGTAATCACCTTTTACGACACATCGGTAAGAAATAAGAGGGGGAAGGAAAGGGGGGGAGGAAATAAATTCTACTAGATCTGATACGCCCTCTATTAGTCTCATGTATAAGATAAAATAATAAGCCGACTCTGATAAGTTCTGGAAAAAGTCTTCGAAGTAAAACACCAAGAATTATAAATTAAGATAAAAAAATCACAATATGTGCTCGTCATCGTATTAAAATGGCGAACATGTCAAATAACGTCATTAAGAATGTTTCCCTTTCATGGCAACACTGGATTGCGGTGACTCGCAAAATGGCGAATAATTAAATATTTTCATAAAGCCCCGCTCATAAATCACAGATAAAAACTGTTTCCATTGCATTCACGATTTATTTGCGTAACATGTATATACTTACATATTTATTGTAAAACAAAGTCCCCAAAAACTGTCTGTCTGTACGTGATTGATTTTTTCAAATAATACTGGACGGAATTATGAAAAGTTAGTGCAATTCTTCCGGAACGTTTAGTTAATAGTACATTACGTTTTTATGTAAATTCTGTTGACAAGGTCGGCTAAGTGTGTAATAAAGTCTACTGCTGGTAGCTTTAGTCGCGTAAATCAATAGACATACACTAAAGTTATGTATAAGAGAATTGTAAATCTACAAAAATACAACAAAAAAGTCAGCGACTACAAAACAGTCAGTCCCTGGAAGAGAACTATGTCCAATAGTGGACGTCTATCGGTTGATGAGAGAGAGAGAGGGATAGGAAGAAAAAATAACTCTATTGGTGATGTAAATAGAATATGGATGTAAAGAAAAAAATATTATTATCATACAAAAACACAAAATAATAAAAAGTAACAGACAAACTTTTTCTTTAGTAAATAAGAATGTTTAAGAGATTGACCGCCGAGTTTCGTGCTGGTTCTTACTAAATCTAATAGATCCTTGACGATTCAAAAGTGCTTGAAAAATCTTATTTGAATAAAGATTATTTTAATTTAATTTAGTAGGGAAATTATCGCGGTGCAATGAAAACGCGCACTACTATAGGGGATGTATACGTATTATACAGAGCAAGTTCAACACAAAACCGAGGTTTCACAGGATAAACAATACCTTATTCAGGGTTAGTTATTCGCTTAAATATTTGCCTATTAATTCTAGGAAATTACGTTGTTTATATTCGCGGAAATGTTATAGTGGTTGGATAATTTAAATCTCACTACAAATCGTGGACAGTTCAATCTTGAATTGATACGTGGATCGTTCTTAAATTGAAACAGTAAAATAAGGGCCTGTTATTATCCCACTGCTGGGGATAGGCCTCCTCTCTCCCTTTTTGGGGAGAAGGATTTGAGCTAACCACGCTTTACCAAGTCGGATTGGTAGGTTACAGATATCCCTAGAATTCTTTAGAGATTTACAGGTTTTCTCACTATGTTTTACTTCAGCGAATAGGTAACCGGTCGAACGATTTTCCTGAAATTCAGCATGTAGGGGTTTTGGGGGAGAAAAATCGATCTAGCTAGGTCTCATTTTAAAAAAATCATTTTATCCCTGTTTTTGGGCATTATAAAATACTAAAATGTACATTGAATATAAAATACTATTTTGCCGTAAATGTCAAGTCAGCGTAGCTTATTCGGGGAACGGGCGCTGAAATATGAATGAAAATAGGATCGAGTCCCACCTACCCAATATTTTTTTTGTATTTAACCAGGTATTCATATATAAAAATGCTGTACCAACCATAGCTCATAATGGTACTAGCATTTACCCCCAAAAAGCGTGGCATTAGCGCATAACTGAGCGGTTGACCTAAATAGGATATAGCTTTTGTACACGCGAATATTTGGCTACCCCGATGACGCAGTGAAAAGCTAAAAAGGTGTAATAAATAGCCTAGCTGTAAGACCGTGCGACTCTTGAGATGGTCACGGTTAAAACCCAGGAAGGCAACAATAAGTTTTTCTGTTAGATGTGTTTAAATGATAATTCTAATTTATCACACGGTGAAGGAAAACATCGTGATGAAGCCGGCATATCTCTAGAGAACTCTGGGGACATGGGTAACCTACCAATCCTCATTAGAGCAGCGTGGTACGTCTTAACCCGAATCCTTCCCTCCAAAAACGGAGAGCGGAGGTCTATGACCAGTAATGGTGTAGTAACAACCCGTTACTTTATTTTATGGCGTAGTTATCCTGTCTTATCTGTAACGTATGTAAAGTTACTGGAATCTAGTATAGTTAAGTCTAAAAATGGATATTAACACAAACTTATTCAAGTAAGAGATTTTAATTGTGACATATAACCATAATCATCATTATCTTCCTGCCCTTATCCCACTCTAAGTGGGGTTGGCACAACATGTTATAAACATGCTGTCACATGATTTGGCTGCGTTTTTACGACTGGCCGCCTGCCTGACGTAAATTTATCTTAGTCGTATTTTACGACACCTCGGTAAGAAACAGAGTCGTCTATTCTACTTAGCCGGATATCACACGGTGGGTCCACTTACCTTAGTCGCCTTTTACGACACCTCGGTAAGAAATGAGGGTGGTGCTATTCTATTCAGCCGGATACCACACAGCGTAATTGTGACATAGAACCATCTTTTATTTATTATTAACCGCCGAGTTTCTTGCTGATTCTTCTCGGTAGGAGCAAACTTCCGAATCAGTGGTAGCTTCTTCAAAAACATTTGACGATTAAAAAGTACTGTAAACAGTCCACTTGAATAAAGAATATTTTGAATTTGAATTTGAATTCTTTAAAAAATCTTACAATTAAATGACTTCACAATCAAGTACGATGCCGTGAAAATTGCCGCTTAGTTTTATTATGGTTGTAATTTCCAGTTTTAGGTCTAGATTTTCTATACGTACCGCCAAATATTAAAATCCTTCATATATTAAATTCATCCTGGCCAGTCAGACAATATTTAACA
This sequence comes from Morpho achilles, assembly GCA_947086495.1. Lineage (NCBI taxonomy): Eukaryota > Metazoa > Arthropoda > Insecta > Lepidoptera > Nymphalidae > Morpho > Morpho achilles. The sequence goes on along the minus strand of CAMTZB010000008.1, from coordinate 3,726,448 downwards.
AAAGAGTAAATAGGTAGTATAAGGACTACCTATAGGATCTAAATCATGCCTTCAATAAAAAGGTATAAGTAACTTACCTTTAAACTGCGTCTTAATTAATTTTTATAAATCTTCTTTTAGATTCTTCTTGAGTCAAATAGATCGTAAGCAGGTTTGATGGCAACGGCACATCAAACATTGCAGGGACCCAAAAGTATGGGACGTTCAAAGTAGTCGAAACACTTTATTTTCTTATTCCGTGTAATTTAATAGTAATGAGAGTGATATCCGGCAGAGTAGAATAGACCAACCTCATTTCTTACCTAGGTGTCGTAAAAGGCGACTAAGGTAAGTTGACCTACCGTGTGGTATCCGGTTGAGTAAAATAGACCACCCTCGTTCTTACCGAGGTGTCGTAAAAAGCGACTAAGGTAATTTGACGTCTGGCAGGCGGCCGGTCGTAAAATACGTAGCCAAATCATATGACATGTTTGTAACATGTTGTGCCGGCCCCACTTATACACTGTCCATTATATTAACCATCTTTTGACAGATTGACGATTTACATATTTAGTGATGTCCTAAAGATTCTCGTATGCGATACCATTCCGATTATAGTACCTACTATCATTAATCGAATTACGTACCTAAGTAATTCGATTAATGATAACCTACGTAAACTAATAACAGATATAGAAATCAACATTTTGATTTAATATTGCCTTAGTTTTTTGAAAATAAATGTTAATCCGTGTGTATTTATTATAATCATAAAAAATATATTATACATCAACTGGCAACATCAACAGACCTTCCGCTCGGCCGCCATTTTGACGTGATCTGTCACTCTCAACGAAACGCCCGTGATAGTCACACGCATTTACGTTCGTTGAGTGTTCTCTCGCATCTGTTACACCTTGAGTTAAGTAGCTTTATTCCTCGGAAAAACTTTTGTGAAACTTATATTAATTGATCGTGAAAATGCCGAAAGGACGTGTGTTGAAAGCACAATCGAGACAGTTAGTGTTAAAACTTCATGAGTATTTTGAGCAAGAAAATCAAAATGGCGGACCTCTTATACCTATCACGCAAGTCCGAAACCGTGTTGCAGCCGCGTTGGGGATCAGTCTATCAACTGTGACTAAAATCACTACTGATGCCTACGGCAGGAGCGGCTTGACGCTGACGCTATTCGTCGTCATGTATATGATTACTACTTGAGAAAAGAAATTCCAACTTTGAGAAAACTTATTGTTTCTTTGAAAAGAAGTGGTCTATTTCATGGTGAAAAATCTTCTTTGGTCAAAGTTTTGAACACAATTGGCTTTTCATATAAAAAGTTTAATAAAAGAAAATTATTAATGGAACGCACAGATATAGCTATAGCACGTTGTGATTTTTTAAGAGAGGCAAAGAAAATACAAGATTGGGCAAATATTGTTTTCACGGATGAAACATGGCTCAACGCTAACCACACACTATCTCGTTTCTGGACTGATGATACTGCTGATTCCACTTCCTCAGTACCAACGGGAAAAGGTGAGCGCCTAATCATTTGCCATGCAGGTACAGCAAAAGGATTTGTACAAGACGCACTGTTGGCATTTAAATCGAAGAAATCAAATGACTACCACGAAGAGATGAATGCAAATGTATGTGTATGAAGAGTGGTTCAAAAAAATGCTCATTTCATTGGAAGAACCATCAATAATTTTTATTGATAATGCGCCCTACCACTCCCGTCAAATTGACAAAATGCCAACACAGGCTAATAAAAAGCATGAAATAATTAATTGGCTTCGGGACAATGGAAAAAATGTGGACGACTCAATGTTAAAAGTTGAATTAATAAAAATATTAAAAACCAAAAAGAGAGCAAAACGCTATGTAATCAATGAAATGGCAGCAGAATATGGCCATACTGTTCTTCGGATTCCTCCATACCACTGCCAGTACAACGCAATAGAACTTATATGGGCACAAGTAAAAGGGCATGCTGCGAGATGCAATACAAGCCCCCCATTCACAGCGAATAAAATGTTGCAATTGCTAAAAAATGCTTGCACCCACGTAACGGCCGAGAACTGGGCAAGTGTGGTGGAAAGAACTAAAAGAGTAATATTCTCTGATTGGGAACGTGATATTGCGTTTGATAATATATTATCTACACAAGAGCTAATAATAACTGCTACTGAAGACTCCTCATCGGAGGAGTCTAGTGTTGATTATCATTCCGACGACTCGTGCTAATAAAATAAATTAAAATATCCTGATTGTTTTATTTGTATTCATGTATTAACTAAGAAGAAAGTAAAACTTTATATAATGTTATTAAATGTCTTTTAATACTCGTAACATCGATTTCTACCGATTATTTTTAATCTGTGGCATAATCGTAGTAACCATTATGTGTGACATCACTAAGTGGGCGGTACCCATCCATAAAGTACAAATATTATTTGTATGATATTTGTACGTAAGCAATACAAAACTTAATGAGCATGAGCTGTCAAAAGACTGATAATATGATGGACGCAGTATAGAGTGGGTTAAGGCCAGGAGGATGATGAGTATTAATAGTAATGTGAGAGAAGTAAGTGATCGTGCATAATATATTAAGTTAACAGGAAAGTGTATAAAGTTTTCTGTTACGTCATAATCAATCACAGAACTTGTTCAACTTTGACGTGGGCCAGACACGGAGAAAGTCTTAAAATTCTTGATCTTATCATTATAAAACCCCCGTCTTGTGTTATCCGGCTGAGTAGAATAGACTACCCTCATTTCTTACCGAGGTGTGTTAAATACGGATCAGGTAAGTTGACATGGGTCTACTCAGACCCACGTCAACTTTGGAGCTCTCCAATCTATCCAAAAACGGACAGAGAGACATATGCCTAAGCCCTAATGAGGTACGAATATTTCAGTAGGTTAATTCAAATCAAATCAAATAAAAAAATGGTGTCGCAAAAGGCGACTAAGGTATGTCAACCCACCGTGTGGAGTCCGGCTTAGTAGAATAGACCACCCTCTTTCTTACCGAGGTGTCGTAGAAGAAGACTACTTTTGATACACTATAGACGCGAATACATGCATTTGAATCTCAGCATGTATGTCACACTCTGTCTTTAACTTTCTATATACTCAAATCAAAAAATGGTTATTCAAATAAGCTCTTACAAGCACTTTTGAATCGTCAAGAATTAATATGATTAATGAAGCTAAAACTCTTTCGGAATGTTGCTCTTACCGAGAAGAACCAGAAAGAAACTTGGCGGTCAATCTTTTAAACATTTTCAATTTTACATAATGAGACCGCAGTCCTGTATGAAGCTGATAAGATTTTCAAATCCAGGCTTTTTTATCATCCAAATAATCTTCAATTTTGTAATATGCTTTACGCATAAGTACATCTCTTATAACTTAAACCTTAAATTGTTCTTGTTGGTAGTAGAAACTCTTAACCGATTTTAAGTTTCTACCGCTAGTGACTCTTTAAACCCGTTAGAATTGAGAACATAATAAGAATTCTAAAAACATTTGATTTAGCCTTCGATAAATATACTTATAATGTAATGGAAAGAATAATTACCCACACCACATACCGCTACGCTCTCAGGGTACTAGTTACCATAAACAGTATGCCGGTTGCATTCTTGGTGCGAGTTATATGGAGATTCATAGCGTTGTCACATTTATAGGAGAGATGGGCGATTTATGTAGGACTAGCTAATACCCGCGACTTCCTTCGCAAGGACTGTCGTCGCGTGATAAGTTGATAATATCAACATCCTCCCGCCCGTATCCCACTCTAAGTGGGGTCGGCACAACATGTTATAAACATGTTGTTACATGATTTGGCTGCGTTTTTACGACCGGCCTGCCTGACGTCAACTTATCTTAGTCGTATATTACGACACCTCGATAAGGGTGAATGAATAAGGTTAATGAATAAGGGTGGTCTATTCTACTCAGCTGGACACCACACTGGGGTCGAATTACCTTAGTCGCCTCTTACGACACCTCGGTAAGAAATGAGGGTGGTCTATTCTAGTCAGCCGAATACCACTCGGCATAATAATATAAATTCGTTATTATTGTTAATACAAAATGGCTGCCACCACAATATTTTGAATATATTGACATCTCTTAATAGTATGTATGAATGTAATTATAGATTTAATAAAACAATTTTAGAATCTGGGCTAGATTCTAAAATGCTATTGTGGGTTATCGATAAGAGATATACCATCGCGGAGTTTTCTGTAGACCTTTTCAAGGTGCACAAATACTTGGAACATTATTTTAATAAATATCGTAGCCTGCGTTTGCAATGTAAGCGACAAAAATTTAATTATTTACGATATCACATTAGAAACCTCAAAAATAACAGTATTTCTCTACTCCATATTGAATGTTATTATACATATAACTTAATCTTCAATTAAAAAAACCGCATCAAAATCTGTTGCGTAGTTTCAAAGATTAAAGCATACATAGGGATATGGGGACATAAGGACAGACAGAGAAAGCGACTTATTTTATACTATGTAGTGAAGTTTAGCTATTATTTTGATAATTGTCAAATTTTTACCATACTTAACCAAAGACAAAATGATGTATAGCTGTCATTTATATTTTGTTATTCCATGTCATAGTCGTTTTGTTGTACCACGTTTTATAGTGACTTCACGGAATAAAATAAATGTCGAACGGGATAAAAAGTATCCTATGTCCGTCTACTGGTTCTAAGCAACCTCTCTACCAATTTTCAGCCGAATTGGTTTATCCGTTCTCGAGTTATATATAGTGTAACTAAGACCAACTTTCTTTTATATATATAGATTAACAAACATATAACAATCCAATTACACACTATAAATATTTATGTTTAACGGCAAGACTTATTAAGAATTGTAAATTGGCTTAAATACTTTACGAATAGGTGTCGACTGTTGACTGGCAGCTACCATTTATGGAAAGCAAGGTACTCGTATTCGTAGAGTTTTAATAAAAAACTTGTTTAGTGAGATGCAAAATAGCGAATAATTGAAGGTCATTCAGGCTTCAATTGGTATACGGTTCGTGTGAATTCGATAAGGCGTTTAATGAGAATAAAAATATAATTAAAAGGTTCCGTATATTTCTATACTTATAGTCCCCCTAATCTGTAGGTTATGGATTTACAAAAGTAAAAATAAAATTATTTTGCTATAATCCGCGATGAAGTAAAATAGAAAATAAATATAATGCGAAATGTAGAGTGGACAATCGGTTATTATACCTGATACATGCAGGAGTCGTAAAAAACACATGCACAAACCTCCACCACCGCCACCACGATACACAAGCACTATATACGTTCACTATCACAAATAGTTATTGTATAGAACCGGCTATACTCACGTCTTATTCTATCGGGTTAGCCCGACTAGTTTTCTTGACGTCATGGTCATAAGAGGGCCTGGCGGTAAGTTGTCTACAACGGTGTATCGGAAACCCACTCACACCAACAAATACTTACACGCCAGATCGCATCATCACCCCTCGCATCTTTCTTCTCTCCCTAGAACTTTGATAAACAGGGCCTTAAACCTGTGTGACCCGCAATACCTGGGACAGGAATTACATCAAATAAAACTGGCGTTAGAAAGCAACGGCTATAACTGGCGCCAGTGTTATCGTTTAGCACAAAACAGGAAATCGCGAAAATCGGTAGAAGCAGCACGGTCGCCTGCTTATTTAACGTATGTTAAGGGAGTGACGGATAAGATAGGCCACTATTTCCGTCGGAAGTACAATATCAAGACGATATTCCATCCTCCTGGTCAAATACGTAGCCTGCTGCGTTCACCGAAAGATCCGGATCCACTTAGCGTGCCTGGTGTTTATAGGATTCCTTGCGGCTGTGGGAGGAATTACATAGGCGAAACTCGTCGTAACATCAGTACGAGGATATCAGAGCACATTCGTAGTGTCAAGAATATGGACACCAATGGATCGGCCATAGCGGAGCATGTCCACAATTCGGGTACTAACCACTACATCAGGTTCGACAAGGCTTCCGTATTATCCAGGGAAAAATTTCTAGTACCTAGAAAAATACGAGAAGCCATTGAATTTGGCCGGTACCCGAATTTTAACAGAGACGGTGGATGGACACTACCTCCGGCGTGGAAACCGATTTTGGACACTACCGGTTCATATAAAGACCGCTTTGAACCCGACACCGTAAGCGTCGTGTGCACAAACTTCATCCGTGCATGCGATGACGAAGACCAGAGTGACAGGGAACACTTGGAAGAGGCGCGGCCACCGCCGCCACCGTGTCCCCCCGCACCCCCGCCACCCACGAGTCGCGCCCAGCGAGCTGCAGGACGCAGTTCCCGTCGCGATAACGTCGTGTAAAGAGCTCATGAATAAGTGCCCCGGATGGGTTCGAAACTAGTCGGGCTAACCCGATAGAATAAGACGTGAGTATAGCCGGTTCTATACAATAACTATGAATACTACTCACGATAGTTTAAATTTAAAAATCACTATCACAAACTCAACAATCGTTTCGCCCCGCAACCGAAGCATCATCAGGAGATAGACTCCACGACCAAAATCGCAAAGCTTTGCGATTTTGGTATATATATTTTCTATTTCACTTCATCGCGGATTATAGCAAAATAATTTTATTATATATTTTGTATTATGGATCTCCGCAAAGTAACGCCTAATTCTATAAATTAGTTATGGATTTACTTAAAATCTACTGACCCGATTTTTGTATGGTTTTTACTAAAAGGTCAACCTTTGAGTAACAAAAGGAAAAGGACAAGAATTGAAGAAGAAAGAGAGTACGGGTAATATAGAGAAAAAGAAAAAGTTTATATAAACTTTTAAAATTTAACTATTTAATCTATTAAATCTATTAAATAATATATAGTATTTATAATAATATATATTAAAAATCCATTAATCTATTAGATTGGAGAGATATAAAAGTGGGATAAGGTCAGGAAGATTTATGTACGTGTATGAAATAATAGTAAAAGTTTAACATACAATATTGCAACGCGGATCTCCTAATGAAATTACACTGACAACTGTCGATTCGACCTTTAATTATTTTTAAGTTCGACCGAATATTTAGCATTACCAATGGTCGCTGATTAAGGTAAAAGCTTAATAAAAAGATCGATTAAGATCTTACCTTGAATTTGTGACGTTGCTATGTAATCTTTGTAATCCTTTAAGTTTCCGACTATAGGACCATTTCAGACCGGTGAGAATTTTATTTGAATTGAAACCTTTACCGTGATCGAAGACATGAAGGAGCTTTTGCGAAAATTAGAGGTAGCTAGTATCGATATGGGTCTGACGATTAATAAGACCAAGACCAAGTTGATGATCTTGGTAAGTTAGCCGAAACTAACATAATACCCGCTATTGAAGTTGTGGATAGTTACGTGTGCCTCAGTTCCCAAATTTGTAATGACGGCAGTTGTGTTCCGGAAATTAAGAGGCTTATCGCAATGGCAAAAAGTGCCATGACTCGATTGACAAGATTGTGGAAAGAAGATCGTAACTTCAGTAATGAAGTTACGATTAAAGAAAGATCCGGCTGAATAGTATAGATCACCCTTATTTCTTACCTAGGTGTCTTAAAAGGTGACTTAGCTAAGTGCCGTATTCGGCTGAGTAGAACAGACCACCCTGATTCCTTACCGATGTTTTAGTACAAATGAGAGTAAAGTATTAAAGCCGTCGGAAAAATTTAACTGCGGGGAAAACCCCAGTTAAAAGATAGTCTTACAAAAAGTCGCGCGTGGGCCTTTTATCGTTTTTAAGCTTCCCAAATATGAAATTATTTGACAGAATTTGTCATAAATAGGGATTAACTAGGTATGTGTTTTGTAAAATATATTTTTGACTATATAAGTTATTGTTCGTGTAACGAAGGTTTTACAGAGAAAGCATTCCCTTTGTCCCACTCTAAGTGCAGTCGGCACAGCATTTTTTAAACATGTTGACGCTTGATTTGGCTAGCTATTTTACGACCGGCCGCCTGCCTGACGTCAACTTACTTTAGTCGCCTTTTGCGACAACTCAGTAAATAATTAGAGTGGTCTTTACCAACCAGCCGGATAGCACACGGCACTTACCTTAGCCGCCTTTTGCGGCATCTCGGTAATAAATGAAGGTGGTTTAGTCTACTCAGCTGGATACCACACGGTGGGTTAACCTACCTCAGTCGCCTTTTACGACACCTCGGTCAGAAATGAGGGTTCTATATTCTACTCAACCGAATACCACACGGTGGGTTAACCTACCTCAATCGACGCTTACAACACCTCGGTAAGAAATTAGGTTTGTCTATTCTACTCAGCCGGATACGACACGGCAAGTCGACTTTCTTTAGTCGCCTTTTACGACACCGTGGTAAGTCACGAGGATGGTCCATTCTACTTAGCCTGATACCACACGGCTGGTCGAATACCTTAGTCGACTTTTACGACACCTCGATAAAAAATGATGGTGATCTATTCTACTCAGCCGGATACGACACGGCAAGTCGACTTACTTTATTCGCCTTTTACGACACCTCGGTAAGAAATGAGGTTAGTCTATTCTACTCAGCCGGATACCACACGGCGGGACAACTTACCTTAGTGGCCTTTTACGACACCTCGTTAAAAAATGAAGGTAATCTATTCTACTCAGCCGAATACCACACGACGATTCAACCTAGCTTAATCGCCTTTTACGAAACCTCGAAAATAAATGAAGATGGTTTAGTCTACTCATCCGGATACCACACGACGATTCAACCTAGCTTAATCACCTTTTACGACACCTCGGTAAGAAATGAGGGTGATCTATTCTACTCTTCTACTTAAACTCTATGATTCGAACTATCCAATAAATTTATTTACCCTCTAAAAAGTTGAAATATTTCACAATCAGACCCCATAGCAATGACTCATGGGACATATTAGGTAGTTTCACGCCTTCTCCATATAAAGCGCGCACCGTGCGGGTTATCTTTGATCTTTCATTGATTTCTTTATCTATTCCTTTAAAGAAAACCTTACGTACATGTAAATCCTATTAATGCTGTTGAATCAGATAGCTTGGTTTCGTTTGTTGTCCTGGCTTTTCCGGTACAATAAGGGTCATCCAGAAGCTTTACAGTTAGAGCGACTGTTGCTTACTTAAATGTGTGCTTTTGTATTTTAAATTCGAATTCTAATTGTTCTTCTTCCTCTTCCCGGTCCGAGAAAAAAAAGCTCCTGTTGCACCCGCTCCAGGCTAGTGAACCATTATAAACAAAGCTAGTTCCCAATTAAATTATATTTATTTTTTTATCTACTCTGATACTATACTACAAAGATTATAAAACTGAAACCAAAATTCTTATGACAAACATTACGTACAGGCCAAAAATAAAAAATTAAAAAGTTTAATTACGATACAGGTCTTGTACGGACACCTGCATCATAATATACCCTTTTTAATTATAACGATACACCTATACAACCTTCAGCCATCTGAATGTTTTTTTTTTTTTTTTTTTTTATACAGGAAAAAACCCCTTATGGGTACCGCCGCCCGACGGGGACAGGCGACGGTTATGTCGGACTCGCACCGACTAAAATAACCTGTGTGCTCCACTACGCTGCTGGTGGCGGGGATAGGGTACCCATGAAGACATTGCCCCCCATCCCCGCCAGCAGCAACTCTGTAGCCCAGAGTGCGCCCCCTCTGGGTCGGGGCCTCTCTGAAAGTGGCCCCTCCCTTCGCTGAACGATGCATCGGGAGCACCAGACGCATCGAACGCCTCGGGGACCTTACTCCAACGAGCGTCCGTTAAACCCCGTTCGGATCGCTCGGAGGTCCCCGTTAGGGTGGCATGCGACGGACTTCGGCGAGTCGCCTGCGCCCCGCTCGCCTGCGGCGGATTGGATCCAAGGACTCGACTTCCCGGATCCGCCCCGCCGCCTCCTTCCGCGAGATAACGTCCTCGCAGAAGGAGGCCATCGCTGCCCACGATCGCTCCCTGTCCACCATGGCGCGAACCACAGTGGGCAGGGAGAGATCGTGCCCCACCTGTGCCACAAGTTCCGCCCGCTGAGCCGCCCAAGCTGGACAGTCTGCGAGCGTGTGCAGCGCCGTGTCAAAATCGGCGCCGCACTCGTGGCACTCACCAGTCGCTTCGCGCTGGGCCACCTTCCACAGATACCACCCGAAACAACCATGTCCGGAAAGCACCTGTGTCAGGCGGAAGGTGAGGACCCCATGCCTCCTGGCGACCCAGCCCTGGAGAATGGGCTGGATGGCTGAAATCGTCCAGGCTCCTGCACTGGGCGATGCAAGCCGCCGCCTCCATTGGCGGAGGAGCTCTTCCTGAGCTGCCCTCCGCCAATCCACCTCTACCGCCGCTGTGTCTCCCCCCTGTGAACGGGCTTCGACTCTACGGTGGTAGGCCTGAGCTAGCACCTCAGCCTCTAGGTCCCATGGAGGGGACCCGGCCAAGGCGCAGGCCGCCTCGCCGGAGATGGTCCGGTAGCCCCGCACAAGTCTGACCGCCATGATCCTCTGCGCCCTGCGCAGCAGGGGCAAGGATTTCGCGGTCAGTCGCCCCGCCCATATGGGAGCGCCGTACAGGGCCATCGACTGAACCACCCCGGCGTATAGGCGCCGGCAGCCTGCATTAGGCCCTCCCAAATTCGGGAGGAGCCTGCTCAGGGCTCCGGCGGTCGCCGTTAACTTAGGGGCAAGCCGCCGGAAGTGGGCCTCGAACGTCCATTGGCTGTCGAGGAGCAATCCCAGGTACTGTAATGTACCCGAGATTTCGATGGACGTCCCGCCCACCACCAACCGGGAGCCCACTGGGGGCGCCATCCGAGGCCTGTGGAAGCAAATGGCCTCGGATTTCTCCAAGGCCACCCTCAGTCCCAGCCGGCGAATCCGGGCCACAACGTGAGCCGTGGCCGCGGTCGCCAGCACTTGGGCTTCCCGGTGGGTGCTCGCGCGAGCAGTCACGAGGGTGTCGTCTGCATAGCAGAACAGTCGCACCCCCGGAAGCATTTGCCCGCGCAGCACCCAGTCGTAGCCGATGTTCCACAGGAGGGGGCCAAGAACCGACCCCTGTGGAACACCGCACGACATCCTCCGCTCCTTCCACCCACCCCCAGCAGTCGGGTACCTAACAGCGCGGTCAGCCAGGTAGCTACTGACCACACGCTGCAGGTACATGGGGATGCGGTGGAAGCGTAAGGCCTCCTTTATCACTCCCCAGGGCAAGGTGTTGAATGCATTAGCGATGTCCAACGACACCGCCAACACCACCTCGCTCCGGGTTGTTGCCTCCTCCGCCAGAAGTCTCACACCCTGATCTGAAGGTCTGGACCAAGGAGGTTTAACCTACACCTTAAAAAAAATGTTTCAATGAACGAGTCCGCGGCGACACAACACGCATGCGCAATCGATGTTTGCGCCTTGGCGCTAACATTTGACATTTAAAAAATGTGTTCAATGTTTAAACAAAGTTTGGTTTATATTAATATTGTTTTACGTATTATAGTATGAGAGTTCATAAAGTAGTGTATGATTCGGTACATAACTTGGTCTAATAACCCACGTGTTATAAGAACCCTTATTATGCAACAGTATCATAATCTACTATTCCAAAATATTTTTCTAACTTTATTTAAGGAGATCGCATTATGTCAAAGCTATTAATACTTATTTATTTATTTATTTAGGTATTTATTATTTGGACATCTTGTAGTTGCTACATATAAAACTTACGTATAATAAAAATAGACACAAAAAATTATTTGCCATGTACAACTTATGAAGGTGCCACGGCATGCAACAAAAAATTATTAAACAAATTACATAAAAATATAAGCAAATGACGTTAATAGGTAAAAAAAAAATATTTTCTGTAAACGAAACAACTAAAGAAAATACAATTAAATTAAATTCTAAGATGTTGATTACATCTAATTAATTACCTCTTAACAATCTTACTGTCTTTTTTTATTCGTTAAGAGTCGTAAAGTGCTACGTTACGTTACGTTTACGTGATCGTTTAAATGATCAGTGGATTCATTTAATGATGTATCATTCTGTATATCATTCTTTACTCTAATCTGTGTATATATTAAGCCATTTGAGCTGTTTCCGGTGGCACAAAATAGGTATTATTCTATTTGTAAAGTCGCAGTAAAGTAAACTATGCCATGTAAAAGCTAGTAAGAAATAAGACGAATGAGAAATCATAAATTTTTCGTCGAACATAATTTAATATGCGACTTAAAAGATTCCTTGCGTATGGACATCACAAATTTTCAATTTATCTTCAACTTTATCCTTAACGTAATAAGACGTAAAATAACCTATATAAATAGATATAAGAATATAACTTTGTTATTGTAAAGTAAGGCTTATTACAACAGTAATAAGGTTCACGTAAATAGTATAATATATAGAACTTTCATGATAGCCATTTGCTTGTAAAACTTCATAAGCATTACCGGTGCGTTATTGCAGACGATAAAATGCCGCTTATGTAATTTATGGACATATTACGACGATCATAAATCGAGACGGTTGCGTTGATTGTCGTATTCGTAAAATTTGAAAATCGAATTTATTTTTCATAAATAACATGTTTTATTTATTTTTTCAACAAATTAGTAGCGTATAACGTAACCATATAATTTGGATAACTTTAATACTTATTTCCAATAACAAACTATACTATAGAATTTTAGGATTAAGTATTGTTAATATAATTATATTAGATTATATTTTTTATTTTTATAGTGTGTATATTATAATAAAAATAAAAAATTATGAATAAATTTCCAAATTAGTAATGTATTAATTATAATAGAATTACTGAGCTTAAATCGAAAGTGGGAAAGCTTTGTAACCTTTAGTAACTATTATAATTATAAGAATAAAGATATGTATTATGTTGTGCTAAGGGCATCCGCTGTATGAAGAGCTCTCTCTTTTCTGAGGCATAAAGATCAGAAGGACTATATGTACTCTTCTACATTGAAGTTGTACAGGTTTGCTGAATTAAACGATGAATTTTCAATACTAACGAAATTAGTGAATTTATAATTCTTTATTTATTTATTATGTAAAAAAAGTAATTAGTTTGCTAGTAATTTTACGACTTAGTAGGAGTTACTTTAAAATAAACTCAGATATGCTTACCGTATGAGCTAAAAATATTCCGAAGAGTTTGTATGGCTTGCAAAAACTGTAATGAGGAATAATATCTTCGGTTCTATCAGAAGATTGCTAGGAAATTATTTATAAATTTATTAACTTTAGCATTATATTTACACCTTAAATTTACTATAGGACTTAAAATAGCACTTTACTTAACACAGATTGCAATAGCCGAGTCTGTTGATGTAAAAAAAAATTCAATTATGGAGTTAGACTAATGGACTTTTCCCTCAAACTCAGCTTTCTGTATACTAAGACTAAATTGCACTAAATTTGTCAACATCGCAAACATCAATCAAATCGTCCGAATCGATGCGTCATTTTAGTCACCCGTGCGCTCTGTGAGTCACACGTAAATATTTACGAAGAGAGAACGCTGCTCGCCAAATGTTCAGACCCATAGAGCTAGGAATGCTTAGAAAGGATATTTCATCTATGTTTAAAATAATCAATGTGAAATCTGTCTGTTTTTTCGTTACGCTTTAATGACTTATACGGGGAAGCGTATATTATATAATTTGTACAAAAAAAGTAAGTAAGTAGCGGCCTGTTACTATTCCACTGCTGAGAATAGGTCTCTTCTATCCGTTTTTGGAGAGAAGGTTTAGAGCTAAGACCTATCACGCTACTCCAATGCGGATTGCTAGATTACACATATCTCCAGAATTCTCTAGAGATATGCAGGTTTCCTCGCGATGTTTTCCTTCACTGAAAAGCGTGTGATAAATTGCAATTATCAATTAGACACATATGTTTTAACAGAAAAACTCATTGGTGTCTGCCCGGGTTTGAACCCGTGACCTCCTCGAAAGAGTTGCACGCTGTTACCGCTGGGCTACAGCTTCAATTTGTGTACAAAAGTAATAATAATTTTATTTTGCCATAAAGTAAATAAAATATATCTATTATGCAAAATGTAGAGTAGTCTTTCCGATTTAATACCCGACACATGCGGAATTCATAAAAATAAAATTCGTTCGGTTTGTGATTTTGTCGTGGAGTAAATCTACTGATATTCGGTTGCGGATTGAAACATTTATTGAGTTTGTGATAGTGAACGTGTGTAATGCTTGGGTATTGTCGTGGCGGTGGTGGAGGTTTGTGCAGGTGTTTTTACATTTACCACTCTACATTTAGATTTTTTTAACAAAATAAGTTTGTTATTACTTTCGTATGGATCTCCGCAAAGTAGTTCCATATTCTAATTCCATAAATTACATAATTTTCGTACTGCTATCTGGTGCAAGCTTGGCGAATAATTAAGTCGACAGATTGGAGCTTCGACCCACGAAGCCGTTTATACTCCATGAATTCTAAAACATGTTTCATCACGATGTTTTCCTACATAGCAAAACTTGTAATAAATTGCAAGTAGCAATTGTTGATATAAATTTTAACAGACGAATACATTAATGCCCAGGATTTGAACGTCTGAAACCTTGATAATTTTAATTTTAATCAGTAGGGTATAACAATTATATATACAGAAATAAATCAGGCACAATTTATTACAAATTAAAAAAGAGCTTTATAGAGTAATAAATCAGGCACAAATTTTTTACACATTAAAAAGAACTTTATACAGAATTAAATCAGGCACAAACTTTTTCAAGAAATAAAAAAAAACTTCCTTTATACAGAAATAAACCAAGCACAAAAATTTTTAGAAATTAATAAAAGAACATCTTATATACAGGTATAAATCAGGCACAAAATTTTAAAGAAATTAAAAAACAACTACTTTATACAGAAATAAATCAGGCAAAACATTTTAAAGAAATAAAAAAAATAATTCCTTTATACAGCAATAAATCAGACACAAACTTTTTTAATAAATAAAAATAGAACTTTCTTTGTATAGAAATAAATCAGGCACAAAATTTTTAGGAAGTTAAAAAGAACTTTATACAGAAATAAATAAGCAACAACATGTTTAAGAAATTAAAAGAGAACTTTATACAGAAATAAATCAAGCACAAGATTTTTATAAATTAATAAAAAACTTCGTATATACAGGTATAAATCGGGCACAAACTTTTTAAAGTAATTAAAAAAGAATCCGCCTTTATACAGACATTGTACCCAGGTGTATATATCAACCTTTAAGGATATCAAAAGTGTAATAATGTTGAAAACATTTTCTTTTCAGACCTTTCCAATAACCCTTTAGTATTTGTTGTAAATTATAAAGA
This sequence comes from Morpho achilles, assembly GCA_947086495.1. Taxonomy (NCBI): domain Eukaryota; kingdom Metazoa; phylum Arthropoda; class Insecta; order Lepidoptera; family Nymphalidae; genus Morpho; species Morpho achilles. The sequence goes on along the minus strand of CAMTZB010000008.1, from coordinate 3,711,032 downwards.
CTCGTTTCGTTCCAAACTTTTCACACAACCCATTTTATAATATGACTCTTTTGTATGCAGAATCTACAACGATAAAGATGGCTGAATAAATCTGACATAATTCACAAAGTTCTCTGGGTAAATGGTAACCTTACTTCTTAATTTATATTCAAACTTCTTGTGTCTGTTACTTTTTCTTCCAAAACCAAACGGATTAGCGATCTGATGTTTAGTATCAATTCATACTACTACAGAAATGTTTAAATTAATTGTATGAGATATGCTTATACGTAAAGCATATAACAAAATTATAGATTATTTGATAGAAAATGCCTAGATTTTAAAATCCTTTCAGCTTCATCACAAGACTGCGGTTTAATAATGTAAAATTGAAAATATTTATAAGATTGATCGCCGAGTTTCTTATTGGTTCTTCTCAGTAAGAGCAACATTCCGAACAGTTGTAGCTTCATTAATCATATTGATCCTTGACAATTCAAAAGTGCTAGAAAGAGTTTATTTGAATAAAGATTTAATTTGATTTGATTTGAGTACCTATAAGGAAAGTTAAAGGACATGGAGTTCAACATACATGCTGAGGTTCAAATGCATGTATTCGTGTGGTATCCCGCTGTGTAGAATAAACTATTTCTTACCGAGATGTCATAAAAGGCGACTACGGCAAGTTAACCCTGACTTTCGACTGAATTCGACTGAGTAGAATAGACTACCCTCATTTTTTACCGAGGTTCCGTAAAAGTCAACTAAGGTAGATCAACCCGCCGTGTGGTATCCAGCAGAGTAGAATAGACCACCCTCATTTCTTACTGAGGTGTCGTTAAAGGCGAGTAAGGTAAGTCCACTCGCCGTTTGTTATCCGACTAAGGAGAATAGACCACCCTCATTTCTTACCGACGTGTCGTGAAACACGACTAAGGTAAGATAACCTGCAGTGTGGTATCCAGTTGAGTAGAATAGACGACCCTTTTTTTAACGAGGTGTCGTAAAAGGCGACTAAGATAATTCAACCACCGTGTGGTATCCGGCTGAGTAGAAGAGACCTATTCTATTAAGCCGGATATCACACGTTTAAAATGCCATGTCTATTATTTCTAAAGCCCCTCTCTCTTAACGTCATAAAACGCATTAGGGGCAAGAAATTAGCGCCAAGCCGGTTCGAGTCCCGACTAGGTAAACAGGTATATACATTTCACCGACACCTTTAACGTCTCTTTGAACACCAGTTTAATTTATCGATACGGAAGATCTGATGCTGGAGTCAATACAGAAATAGAGCTACGATAGCTCAGCGTTAAGATCCTTTGAATCTTTCGTGAGGATTACAGGCTCAAACCCCAGGCAAACACCTGTGATTTTTTCTGTTATACTTATGTGTCTAATTCAGTGATTCTCAACCTTTTTTTTTGTTGCAGCACATATTTACACACAGAAAGAAAAAGATAAAAATTATTTTCTTACTACAACACACTGCATAAATAGTTTATGAGAAAAATTTTAAATAGACGAAATAAACTAATATATACTACAATAATAACTAAATGTTTATTAAGGGATTAATTACAAGCTAATAATAAAAATATTTTTCTTTTTAAATGATATAGTAATGTAATAATATTAACATTATTATATATTTGCAAAATTTGGCGGCACACAAAAGTGCCGCGGCACAGTGGTTGAGAATCAATGGTCTAATTGATAATTGTATTTTATCACACGATTAAACCGTGTGCTATCTGGCTGAGCAGAATAGATCACCCTTATTACTTATCGAGACGTCGTAATAGGCGACTAAGGTAAGTTGGCCCGCTGTTTAGTTTCCAGCTGAGTAGAAAAGATCACCCTTATGTTTTATCGAGGTATCGTAAAAGTCGACTATGGTAAGTTGACCTGCTGTGTGCTATCTGGCTGAGTAGAACGGACTACCCTCATTTCTTATCGAGGTGTCGTAAAAGGCGCTCAAGATAAGTTAACCCGCTTTGTGGTATCCGGCTGAGTAGAATAGAACACCCTCATTTCTTTCCGAGTTGTCGTTAAAGGCGACTAACGTAAGTTGACCCGCTATGTGCTATCCGGCTAAGTAGAATAGACCACCCTCATTTCTTACCGAGGCATCGTCAAATACAACTAAGGGTCTGTTTCACAAGTTACCAATAAACAGTCAGTTAGTTTATTCGGAACATATCTGACACATATCTCGGAATTTTGCGTTTCTCAGGTTTCTGATAGTCTTATTCAGCACTTAAAGTCCCTAATAAGTTAACAGGTAGATCGTGTGGCTGTTATTCTGTATATCTGCTGGATAGCAAATACCTATTTCGAAATAGGCCGCTATCTTATTTTTTTTTAATTTTCACATTTTAGAGTATCTTTTTAGAGATATTTATCTGTTACTTAGTTTATTTGTCGGGTAACTATCCGACACTTTATCAGTAACTTGGGAAACAGGCCCTTAGTTGTATTTGACGACGCCTCGGTCGCTCGGTAAGATATCAGTAGAGGTTTTTTACTATCATAAGATAGTAAAAAACCTAGCCGAATCAAGTGCCGACCTCACTTAAAGTGGGATAAAGGTGGGAGAATGAATATTATAAAATGCTGAATATAAAACAATTTTAAATATACAAAAATATAGCAAATGATTAACGTTCGCTACGTAACATAATGTTAGCTGTTTTAAAACTCCTTATATGAGATTATCCCAAACAAAGCTGATCCTTACTAGTATGAGATAATTTACCGAGAAATAGCTTTTAGGTGAACATGTATTACATTTTACATCTTACGCCCAGCATCTTCGCGGATGAATAAATTATAACCCGTGAAAGCATTCTTTGTATGTCGCGGGCTGTATACAGGTATCTGATGAGATAGCTTGTTGATACCTTGTTTGTATAACGGTATAATGGATACCTTGTTTGAGTACATCAGTATAATACCGTGGAATGAGAGCACCAAAATTACTGATAGTTACTTTGGTAAAAGACTAAGCGATAGAACTCCAGTAAGGTAATAACTACTGCATTTTCTTATTTATCGCGGTATACATGTTGTCGCCCACTTCCGCTTTGTATTTTATAGCAACACAGTCATGATACAAGGGTTTGAGCCCCTTTTGATTAAAATGGTGGCAGCACTGTGCTGTTGTTCTTTCCGGTGGAGTCTCCCTATTGATTAAACGTTACAGTAGCAGTCAGTCTTTGTTCGTCATTCAAGAGAAGTGCATCTCGGAACGGGAATTGTGGTATTCCTATTATATCGTGTTATTGTATATAGTGTGCGTTAACATACAATAATGTAATATAATAAAATAAAACATAATATAATAGTAGATTATGATACTGTTGCATAATAAGGGTTCTTATAACATGAGTGTGTTTTAATAATATAGTATCACACGAGTGTTATAAGACCAAATTATGTACAGTGTCATACACTACTTTATCTACTCTCATACTATAAATACGTAAAACAATATTAATAAAATCCAAACTTTGTTTAAATATTGAAAAGATTTTATAAATGTAAAATGTTAGCGCCAAGGCGCAAACATCGATTGCGTGTGCGTGTTGCGTCGCCGCGAAATCGTTCATTGAAACCTTTTTTTTTAAGGTAGAGTTCAAACTGCTTGGTCCAGCTGGAGGTTGTACAGGTGTATCGTTATGATTAAAATGTTACATTATGATACAGGTGTCCATACAAGACCTGTATCGTAATAAAACTTTTTAATTTTTTACTTTACTTAAATGGTAAAAATGCATGGATATAGCTTCTCTTCGACTCTTTACAAGATATTAATGACTAAATGTAACCATTTATAACAACGAAGTTGCTTGCAGAAGCTAGGCATAAGTAAATCTATTATAACATTCTTGGAAACACTTTATCTGTGTATAATGCGAACTTGTATAACTGACGAGTGTATAATCAGTGAGAGGGTTCCGTCGATTTTTTATTATTATAGAACACTAACTTTTACCCGCACCTTCGTTCGCGTGGAATTATGTCTTATAAACCAGCAGCTTCTGTCATTCTCCAACCCTGCATATATCTCCATCGCTTGATAATAGATGGGACTTTTCAATGGTATCCTATTCCTGTTGAATTAACAGGATTTCTATAGCCTAAAACATTCTTGGAAATACTTTATCTGTGTATAATGCGAACTTGTATAACTGACGAGTGTATATATCCTTGAGAGGGTTCCGTCGATATTTGATGACCAATTTTATCAATTACAGAACACTAACTTTAACCCGCAACTTCATTCCCGTGGAATATAAACAAGTAGCTTCTACCATTCTCCAACCCTGCATGTATCTCTATCGGTTAATAATAGATGGCGCTTTACAATGTCATCATATTTCAGTAGAATTAACAGGATTTATATAGCCTATATGTTACCCCGGTGTATAAGGAATAATTTTGCCAAATTTCTTTGATATTGGTTCGCCGTGAAAGAGTAACAATGATAAGTCACCGCACGTATCACAAAACGCCGCCAACCCAAACACTCCACAAGCACCACACACACTCACTACCACAATCCGAAACAGAAGCATCATGAGAAGGACAGGCTCTATGAACATTACGATTTTGTTCCTGCTTGCCTACCTTTCTTGCCTGCTTCATATACTTAGCATTACATATATCCTTCTAACAAACGCGGATTACAGCAAAATAATTTTATTGTAACTTCTGTACAGCTATCATTTAAAATAATAAAAACTGAACCCCAAAATCAAGCACTTTTCACGCTTCCAAAGCGCAGATTTACAATTCGTAAAGGCTGTTACAAAAACCCGCTCCTTCTGACCACGCCCTGCGCCATCTTAAATTCAAATACAACGAGCGTTTCACATGAATATGCATAGAATGCGGCCTGAATACTGACCTTTTTCTAAACACTCGAATGAGAACTGTCAATGGACTATGAAAATTTATGTCAATGTGTTTTCATTTCATGAGTTTTTAAGTTGTTACGCGCACTGTGGATTTCGGATTTTTTGTAATGAAAAAAAAATCTATCTGATATCCAACAAAAAAAGCTTTTATAAAGAGCTGTGAAGTTTTAGCGGTATCTATTTTCGTTGTTTCATTACCTCATATTTATGGCATGCGATTATTAGGCAATTGTTAGAATATTGACCAACGATATTTTGTATTATTAGAATTTTATTGAGTTATACTTCTAAAGACAACAGGATATTAAAAAAACAAAACAGACAAAAAACAAGATTTTTTCGCCTTTGTTTTTGACTCGGTTTGACCTCATTATTTGTTTGATAAGCCAGATCATCATCATCTTCCTGCCCTTATCCCACTCTAAGTGGGGTCGGCACAACATGTTGTCATATGATTTGGCTACATATTTTACGACCGGCCGCCTGCCTGACGTCAACTTATCTTAGTCGTATTTTACGACACCTCGATAAAAAAGAGGGTGGTTTATTCTACTTAACCGGATGCCACACGGTGGGTCAACTTACCTTAGTCGCCTTATACGACACCTCGGTAAGAAAAGAGGGTGATACTATTCTATTCAGCCGGATACCACACGGCGTTTGTTTGATAAGCCAGAATTTCTTTAAATATATAGAAGCAGTTACTTTGCGGAATTCCATAGTACAGTAATTATGATAAAATTATTTTGCTATAATCCACGTTTTAGCGATTACAAACGATTAAGCGCTCGAGCGATTCTGTAGAGGACATACTCAGCTGTACTCGCTAATAATCGTTTATGATCGCCGACAATGGCCTACAACTCGGCCGCTGTGTAATACGTATGATCGTATGTCATCATCTTCCTGCCCTTATCCCACTCTAAGTGGGGTCGGCACAACATATTATAAACATGCTGTCACATGATTTGGCTGCGTTTTTACGACCGGCCGCCTGCCTGACGCCAACTTACCGCTGTCATATTTTACGACACCTCGGTAAGAAAGAGGGTGGTCTATTCTACTTAACCGGATACCACACGGTGAGTCAACTTACCTTAGTCGCCTTTTACGACACCTCAGTAAGAAATGAGGGTGGTCTATTCTACTCAGCCGGATACCACACGGCGGGTCGACTTACCTTAGTCGCCTTTTACGACACCTCGGTAAGAAAAGAGGGTGGTACTATTCTATTCAGCCGGATACCACACGGCGTACGTATGATCGTATGTATTGTATAATAATACGGATGATCGTGTGGACACATGCACGATGATCGTACCGATTATAGACGATCACGCAAACAACGATCATCGCTGATCAAGTGCAAGTAAGCATTTAACCTGAACACACAAGTCACAAGAATTATTTTGCTGTAATCCACGTTTGTTAAACAAATCTATGTAGTGCTAAGTCTAGGAAGCATACAACGTTCAACGTAAAAGACCAGCCAATACACGTATTACAAAACGCCCCCACCAACAACACAACATACAAGCACTACACACATTCACTACGACAATCTTTACAATCGTTTCACCGTACAGAGCGGTTATGACCGAAGCATCATCAAGAGATAGACTCCACGACAAAATCGCAAAGTAGGTACATTGCAGAACAAAAAAAAAATATAACAATAATCCCTTGATAAAAAAAATTGCATTTAAATTGATGTTGCGTACCAACATTTTGTTTACCATAAATTGTCTCACTCTGTAGGTTACTTGACATTGATCTCCGTCAAAGGGATAACTTGACCTTTGTACACTTTTTTTTATTAATAATGTGTTTCCAACTTTTTTATGTTACATATATAAATAACATTCTGCAGCGCGTGCAAAGCCTAACTACCAAATGCATTTGAAAACAGAGGGTATATGAAAATATTTTATTGCCTTTTGTTTGTGCCGTTACCAGAATTCTAGAATATGGCATATTTTTGAGCCTGACACATCATGCAATATACAAATTTGCGTGCGATGCCTCCTATAGCATCTATACTTACTTATAAAACAAAGTCCACAACATGTTGTCACATGATTTGGCTACGTATTTTACAACCGGCCGCCCGCCTGACGTCAACTTGAATGAAAATGAAATTACGAATTAAAAAATACATTTATCGCAGATTAAAGCAGAACAATATTTTTATTTCTTCGACTCGTCGTTGGCGCAGTGGTTAGTGATCCTGCCTTCGGTTCCGCGGGTCGCGGGTTCGATTCCCGCCGAGAGCCAACTTTTTCTAAAAATGAATTTGTTGGTTTTTGAGTCTGGGTGTATATTTGTATTTCAATATGTATTTAAAAAATATATAATAGGTAACACAAGTATTAAGTTACTTACTTTGGGGATGGTCGACCGTAAGTGTTCCATATATTACTTATTATTTATTTATTTATTATTTCTTTTGTATTATGGACCTCTTTGAAGTAACGCCTAAAAATTTTGCGAATTATTTTGCTAAAAGATGAAAAACAAAGATGGGGTTACAAAAATAAACACTGTTAATACCGGGAATATGCTAGATTCACGAAGAATTCCGACTAGTTTTTTCGGTACAATGTGTAGACTAAACATAAAAATAATTTTACCTCATAAAGTTCCTGACTCATCATACAGTCATGCTTTTAGCACGTAATAAATTCTTCTTAAAATAACAATTTTTCATACTTTTAAGTTATTGTGGTCTTAAGTGGTTTAAAAAACCTTTTTTAAATTAAATATCACAAAAAAGTTAACACCAAATAAAAATTTCAATTCAGTAGTCCGTATAAAGATATGTTTTTTGTAGTGAGATATCAGTACATTAAAAGACAAAATAAAGAAACATATATAACTCTTTAAATCCATTTATTTATATAAAGTTGTATATTAAAATTTGTATAATTGTAACATTTATTTTTATTAGATTATTATTTATTTATTATATTATTATTCCGTTATTCATTTATTTACAAATTTTATTACATTTTTAATATTAATAAAATTAATTTCAAAATTTGTATTTGTAGCTCTACATGGTGTGTATATTGTTGATGGCCTTTTAAAATAAAATAAATAAATAAATAAAATATTTTCTAAAACAACCAAAAAGTATTTGAAAAAAAAAATTTGTAAACAAAAATTAACATTTAAAAAACAAAAAATTTTTTTACAAAAAGTACTAAATAAATAAATAAACTCTCAAAGTACCAATACGACTTCTAAAATTATTCAGTACCTACCTTATCAATTACCCGCTTTATAATTGTAATTCAACCAAACATAAATCGGACAAAACTCGCAAATAACCTCTTTGAATAAAGAACTAAAAATATCACCCAATCAACCTCTTCAAAAGGCACATAATAACGATCTCGACTGCTTCAAAAACCTTTTTTTTCAACAATTAATCAAAGGCGGCACGAAAAAAACCTAAGACTCAAAGTTCTGCATCCATGCATTGACGGACCTCTTTTCAGCGACTGTCAAAGTGACAGTTGATTTATTATTTTCCATTGTGGCAACACTGCTTCGTTATGGCGCGAAAGCCATTTATATTGCTAATGACATTTAGAGATATCTAAAACGATGGATAATAAATGAAGTACAAAAAATGAGGTGCGCATGTAACTTGGTTAAAACTGTTGTCTGTACGTAATGAGTAAATATAATGTCTCTGTTATGAGTATAAACATATTTTTTTAATATATATATTTAAGAGTGAATTAAGCTCATAGCACTTTTATAAGTCCAAAAATTTAAATTATTATTCTCCACTCTATTAGTATCTTGTGGCCGAAAATATAGTCACTCTGGAAAAAACAATGGTATATTTATATGATCTCAATGAGGTAAAGCTTTCACCACAATATCTGTGACCACACCTCTATAAACTTTGGCGCATCATTTACTTTTTACGAAACTTTCATCATTTCATATTTCCTTTTTAAAGATCCTACCATCAACTTGAAATGAATCCTGCACCTATTATCCCATCATAACTGTTAAAAAAAATATTTAGTATTTTCTCAACTCCTTTTTTTTCCTTTTTCTGACTCACGGTCGTTCGTCTCCAAAGTAACTTCATACTTACTGTGGTGATGATAAATATATACCTATATTTATTATTTTTAAAATATACACGAATACACCTAAACTCTAAAAACTAACGAATTGCTTGTAGAAAACATTTGGACCTTGGCGAGAATCGAACCCCCGACCTAAGTAGCTGAAGGGTTACTGCGCCAACGGTCCAGTCTTGAGAGTTGTCCAATAAATCGTGTCCTAAATAAATAAAAAACAAAAACAAAAGACAAACCCACAATATACGAGTTGTTTAATCTATAACATTACCGATAACCCCGCATACGAACATGTTGTGATTTATTTTTTGTTCCCATATGTTCGTATTCACCTCTGACCACAGGTAATTACTCGGTATTGACTAATTGTACGAGTAATGTTCGTAATTTTTTAACAGATTAGCAGTATTGCTGCTGGGAAAAAATTAAATAGCCTTTTTTTGGCTTCTTCAATGTTTTTTTTTCACTAGCAATAATTAATTGTTATATAGAATAGCTAAACTGCTTAAAGTTCTTGCTAAAAGCTTTAATGTTCTACATTACTGCCTGTTCATCACCAAGTAGTTCGCACTAATTGGATTACGGGAAAAACAATAAAGAAGTAAAGAAGATATAAGAAGATAAAATTTAATATGACAATACGAGATTTATTTATTAAAAACGCACATTTATTTAACAAATACTTAACCTACAAGACTAATGTCTTGTGGGTTAAGTTTTTACCCCAGTTACCCAATTCTCTTGTTGGGCTAAATATAGATTGTATAAAAATCGCAACAAAGCATGCAATAATATATTATATAAACTAAGATATCCAGAAAATAAACATAAAAACATAGTATTAGGTTTACTTATTTTGTAAAATAAATGTATATGATATATGAGAGTATAATCATAAAAAATATATAAAAACCTACGATTTTTGAACGTAGTAATTAACTTAGCATATTACCTTATTATTAATCTGTGGCACTAAAAAACAAACGGGTTTCCCCTCCGTTCAGGCTAGTTGTACCAACAAAACAAAATCAATCGCAAATGTCACTTTTAATCAAAATTCGAATACACTTCTTTAGCATACAAAAACTGTATTAATAACGCACGGAATAGATTAAAGGCTACTTTAAATCGATTTTTAAGATTAAATCTTGCGAGGATGATCTTACCTCGTTTCGCTTTGAATACTTTCTTATAAAAAACAGCTATTTGCCCGCTTCATTGTCTTTTTTCTGCGATGATGTAGCTAAAAACGTGTTTAAATATATTTAAGACGATTTACTTGTTATCACGCTTTGTGGAGTTTTTGTTTTATTTAAGGCTTCCATTGAAAACTAGCGTTGGGACATTGCCCCGTGTTCACCTCAGCGGGGATTCTTATTTGCGGAGTAACGATTTATTGTGGAAAATACACGATGTTTGTATTAGCAGAGATTATAATATTATATAATGATTCGATTGATATACGTGATACATACATCATGTTGATATATACATCAGTTTGTGGGGTCATTATACGATTTTATTAAAACTTTCAGGCATTTGTTTCAACAACCACTCTAAATAACGCGTTGGGTGTGACATTGCAAGTTAAAGGTGTCCTACTCTAGTATAATAACTCTGTATTCTTAAGTCGCCACTAACCAAACTATGTCATCATATTTACTAATATTATTAACTACCAACTCTGTCTGTGTATATATTATGTTTTTACAGATAATCTACTGGAGCAATGTTAAAGAAATTTAGTGTTAAACGTTACCGGACGAAAATATATGAATTACGGGATTTCCGAAAAAGATAAATTATTATTAACAATATTAGAGTACACAATTTATTATATTTACTATATTGGAGTGCATAATGTAGGATATTTTAAAATTTATTTTAGCACGATGTATGTCGCATTTAGTACTTCAATAAACGATAAAATAAAATGTCAACCCATAACCTCAGAAGCGTAAAGCCATAACGAAAAACGCCTTTAAAACCCTCTTAAATCGCAATAACAACCTAATCTTTGGTAATGCAAGCAATTTTTCAATATACATAAACACAATGTAATTGACAGATTCAAATAAATATACACTTTAACACAATGTATTATGGAACATTATTGTATAATAACATTGATGTTACCAACATACTAAAATAATGCACATTCGCCTTTTGTTATCTGTGGCAAGTGTCAGAATGTTTTTTGTTTATTTTTTGTAAAAGACAATCTTGAAATTTTGTTTATTACGGTAAAGGATAACATTTTAATGTAAAGAAATAATTAGCTCGTTTTTGGGTTACACTTTACGAAAAAATCTTTTCAGGGATATCTACTAATTCTCTATGGTAACTCTGATTATCATAGGAAGTGTATTCTTCATAGAGTTATGAAACTAAATAAGGGCTGCTAGCCTCTAAGAGCCTTTAATAATAGTGAATTTTCAGTACGAGCGTACGATTAACGGACAATCGATCGTAAAAATAATTTAATTGTGCTTATAAGCCGTTAAACTAACAATGTCCAACGTAATTATGACATCGCATACATTTGCATTTCATACGACATTTTTACTGCCTCTTTTATTGCCCTATTAACAAATCACTTCATATAAACAAATTATAATAGCATGAGAATCAAATATTATACGCCGTGTGGTATCCGCCTGAATAGAATAGAACCACCCTCATTTCTTACCGAGGTGTCGTAAAGGGTGACTAAGGTAAGTCGACCCGCCGTGTGGTGTTCGCTGAGTAGAATAGACCAGACAGGTGGCCTGTCGTAAAAACGCAGCCAAATCATGTGACAGCATGTTTATAACATGTTGTGCCGACCCCGCTTAGAGTGGGATAATGGCAGGAAGATGATGATGAGAATCAAATATTATGTTTGTTTAAGATACTTTTGATTAACATGGGCAAAATGTCTATACTAATATATAAAGCTTAAAAGTTTGTTTGTTTCTTTAAACGCGCTAATCTCAGGAACTACTGGACCGATTTGAAAAATTCCATCGAAGAAGGCTATAGACTATATAACATCACGCTAAGATGAAAGGGAGAGGAGCAGAAATAAAAAATATTGCGAAAATGGAAAAATATATGTCTGTTTTTAAATGGTCTTAAGCGAATTCTAGAGCTGTGATAGCCCAGCAGTAACACCGTGCCACTCTTTCGAGGATGTCGCGGAACCCGTTCGAACCCGGGCAGTCACCAATGAGTTTTTCTGTTAAAACTTATGTGTCTAATTGATAATTGCAAATTATCACACGCTTTTAGAGAGAAAACCTGCATATCTCTAGAGAATTCTGGCGATATGTGTAACCTACCAATCCGCATTGGTGCAGAGTGGTAGGTAGCTCCAATCCTTCTCTCCAAAAACGGAGGGAAGTGGCCTATTTCCAGCAATGGGAGAGTAACAGGCCGCTACTTTAAAGCGAATTCTTGAGATATTTGTAACCAATTCTGAAGCAAGCTGAATGAACTCACCATCACTCTAAATTGAGGAAGACTTTGTCCTGATTTTTTCCAGAAGTGGGATATTAACAAGCCAATAAAGTACATGCAATGTATTAATTTAACGGGAACTGTAATCAAAAACAAAGCCGCGCCGTTCCGCTAGTATGGCCCGGGAATCGATCGTAAAATCCTTTAATTACTATTAGGTATACGACGTAAAAATTACAACGTCCAACGTAATTATGACATCAAATAAATTTGCATTTAATGCGACGTTTTAACTGCCTTTTCATTAGGCTATTAACTGAGTTTTGAGACTATCCGTGGTGGCGTTACAGATTCCCAAATTGTTTCGACTTAGGCATTACGATTTTGTTCGTGGAGTCTATCCTCCTGATGACGCTTCGGTTTCGGGTTGAAGTGATTGTGGAGGTTGTGCTAGTGAGTGTATGTAGTGCTTGTATGGAGTGTTGGTGTTGGCAGCGTCTTGTAATACGTGTGGTAACTTGTCCTGCATGTATGTGGTATGTGATTGTTGCCTGCTTCATACACTTAGCATTGCATGTATTCTCTTAATAAAAACGCGGGTGAAAGCAAAGTAATTTTGTTTTAACTTCTGTAATAAGTTACAGTAGACCTAAGGGTCTATTTAATACTAAAAATCTTTCGTGAAGATAAAGGTGTGCTGTGTAGGTATTTCACACTTAGAACTTTGTATCATTAAAAGATAGAGTTTAAAAACACACTTTTGAACTAAAAAGTGAAAGAAATATTCATTATCATTCATACTCCTGCCCTTATCCTACGCTAAGTGGGGTCGGCACAACATGTTTAAATATATTGTTACTTGATTTGGCTGGGTATTTTACGACCAGCCCCTGCCTAACTTCAACTTGCAATAGTTGCCTTTTACGACGCCTGGGTAAGAAAGATGGTGGTCTATTCTACTCAGCCGTATACCACACGGCGGGTCAAGTTACCTTAGTCGTCTTTTACGACACCTCAGTAAGATATGAAGGTGGTCTATTATACTTAGCTGGATACCACACGGCCAAATAAAAAACGTACATGTAATAATAAGCACCAACACCATCACTCCACACACTCACTACCACAATCTTTACGAACGTTTCGCCCCGAAATCGAAGCATCAGGAGGATAGGCTCCATGACAAAATTGTAATGCAATCTTAGCAAATGCGGATTATAACAAAATATTTTTTATATGTGAAAGTAACTTCTTTGCTATGGAATTCCGCAAAATAACTCATTTAACTTTATTTAAATATGAACTTGTTATTCCTAATACAGAGAAATAAAATTCCGCCAAATGTTTTCAAAACAAAATTTTCTTGAAATTAAGCCTCCACAAAATACTATAGAATAATAAATTTAAAAATAACTACCAAGTGTGAACAACTAAGTACTAACAAAACTACATACATTTATAGCAAATGTACTTACGTCCTAATGCGAATCGCATAAAGGCCATAATTGCATAACATTACTTTAATTGAACGCAAACATAAATTGTAAATTAAAACCTCATGCAGCCACAATATAATACTGGACAGTAATAAACGTTGAATTTGGAAAAAAATAACAGCCTTATCAAGCGAAAACCGACTTCAATTTATCGTAATTAAGTTCAAAATCAACTGTAACTATAAATGTTTGATATACCTTTGTAATGACGTCACAGTGCTATCATACGTCTTAATCTGGTGATAACAGTGTATTTTTACGAGCACAGTACAACGTAAATGGACCGGAGTTATCTAGGAGTGGTTCTGGACGGTTTTATGAGACCATGTTATGGGCGTTAAGCAGATACTCGTGGCTTGATATAAGTGTCGAAATCCGCGTCAGGAGGTGTATGTACTTTGACATTAACTTCGGGAAATATACCGCGCAGTGACTCAAAGAATTGCTTCATTTTAACGAATTCCTTGAACAACTTAAAAATTGAGCATCTAATAACGTCCTATGTATCCTTAACGATATAAGAATTGCGTATTATATGGTATCTAAGTTACAAAAGTCATAAAAGTATCGACAAAAAGTTCGCAAAGAATATCAAAAAAGAAAAAATATCAAAGTATCGCATACTGTTCAAAGCCCTAAGGGGTCTTACCTTAGCAGGTTAATGTCAGTCAGTAAATAATTTAGCTTCAATAGAACAGAACATAAAAAATTGATATAAAAATGAAACTTTAAAAAAGGCAATCGTAAAATCACCTTTCTTTTAAAGATATTATTAAGCCTTTATACAATCGCATAAAACCCATAAGAATAAACCGAAAGGTTAAACTTAGGTGAGTAAATTATTCGATACGATACCTGTTTAAAAGTACTTAAATACAAGTATCGAATACAAAGTATCGAGTTTTAAGTATCGGTATCTTAGAAAACGTAATCGATACCACAAAGTATCGTTACGATCGATATAGCTTCTTTACTGTTCAAAATGAGGTCTAAATTTTATACCATCAGTAAGTCATGGTTAGTCGCATTACTTCGATGATGATCAGCCCTACAGTAACGTTATCCTTAGCTGAAATTTGGCCTCAGAGGAGGCTTTTTAAAAGCCGATTCCCGACACTAGTGAAAATTCTGAAATCCAGTCACCTATTTTTACATAATTAAATTAAGAACATCAAAACAAACATGCATTGATAAATACATTTAATAACATTGTCTCTATTCTTTACAAGCATTAATGATTTTTATAAATAAAAGTAAAGAGGAAAGAAAAAGAACTAGAAATTTCTTATTTCAAAATTTCAGTTTATCGTCTGCGATATAAAGTTTTATTTCTTCGGCGGACAATCAATTGGTTTTCTAGCCGGTGTCGGTGATGGCAAGTCATCACTGCACGGAATCCTCTCCCTTAGATTAATATTTTTACCACACGTGTTATTATATATGGCTAACAAAGCCTTTCCGGCACAAAAAGCGAACGTTCTAAATATTTCATCTGTTTCTTTGGGGAAGCATAATGCTCCAGTGCCCAGAAATCCAAGACTTGTAAAGAACAACCGACGGGGTACACCTCCTCCAGCCCCTAACAAATACCCCGTAACAGTTCCGGCAGCAACAACTGCCTGTCTTACGACTAAGTTATTTGGATCTCTCATAGTACGTTTAAAATCATCTTTAGGACGACGAACTGCTGCACAAGCATTTGCACAATTTTTTTGTATACAGCATTTGACGCAGCAAAAATTATTTCTAGCTTGCTCTCTATACTTTTTGACGTACGGCAATAGATATGTTTGTATCAATTTCACATTTGCATCTGGACATTTTTTCTTATCTTCAATGTAATCTTTATACTCGTAATGTGGACTTTTGTAAAGGGGTAGATCAGTGTATTTCATTTTAGGAGGTCTTTGTGGTACTTCGGGTGGTTTGGCTGCTTCTACTACGGGAATGAAATTTATATTTGTTCCAACTAAGGCCCTTTGTACAACATCTATCCATAGTTTACCTATAACATAGAGATCTCCGTGAAAAACTTTATTCAGAGTACTAATTTCGTCTACAACATCAAAACTGTTTGTATTGTTTCTTTTGTCTCTGTTATCTTTTACACATTCTCGCACGGATATTATACAAGGTTTCATTTCACGATGTTATTATTTTAAAGATGTTAAAATTACTATGAATTTATTTATTGTATACTTCTTGTAACTTGGAATTTTTGTTTCGTTGAAGCATTTTGAAATTGTTCAAATCAGATATATGACATTTTTGACATTGGTTAGTAGTGAGGTAGTAAGTCAATTTACGTTAGACCTGACAATAAAACCTTTTGCAATTATTACATAATTTTTTTTATTATTACATAGTCATATAGATTAAAATCTTTTTTATGTCTTTTTCATACGATCTCATCTTTGGGCTCAACTGGTTTAAAAATTAATTAACGATTTTTTTAACTTTTTTTGATATGAAGCCAATAAACAGCCGATGCTACGCTCTTTAACTAATCTATCAAAATACTTACAGCTAAATAATTTTCATGAAATGATTCTATATTATACGTAGCCAAATCATGCGACAACATGTTTATAACATGTTGTGCCGACCCAACTTAAAATGAGATAAGGGCAGGATGATGAAAATGATTCTATATTTAAACCATTAGACATTTTAAGTGTATAGAAATAGGTTTTATCCAAGAAATATAAACTATCTTAAGATGAATCCATGCCTTCAGGTTACTTAAGGCAAAATTCTGTGAAAGCTTTTCAATTTGGCTATATATAGCTCATGTCAAATCATCGTAAACCACGTGTTACAATCGATAAATCATTTTAAATCCACTCAACTCGAGTGTCAATCGGCCTGATCCCATTGATTCCGAATCACTTGGAACTCGATTATTCGAAGCAATTGCATGTAAAACATGAAAAAAAGGCGTAACTGCATCGTTTCAATATGCCACGTATCCCATTTCTAGTTTGCAAACTCAATTTTGCGTCATCCAACTATTGATTAAGTCCTAACTATTAACTATAAGGTTGAAAACAGCTTGGCTAATTGTTTTTGGGTTGATAGTTAAATTTGTTGGTAGCAAACGGTAGATCGTTTTGTTAGGACTGTATGAAGGATATGATTATAGACTCAGAATTCATAATAAACTAGACATTATTCTGTAAGATAACAGCCAAAGATGCATTTATAATTCCAAATTCAAATTTTAACAAATAAAAATTGTGAGTAGGTAATAATCAAATACGTATTAGAAAACGATATTTGTGACATAAAACAGGTAACAAAATAACTAATCATAAAATCATTGACCATTATTAGAATACATAATGATCATTCACTTTTAAAGAAAATTAAATTTAAATCGAAATAAAAGCTAAATAAAACATGTTAGTAATATAATCCTTATTTTTGATACATTTAAAGATTTTAACTAAATTAAATCTAATTTTTTGAAAAACTAGACGACAAAATATTGATAGAATTATTTTGCTATAGTCCGCGATTCTTAAATGATTCGCTAATGAATGAATTAATCCTAGACTCTAACAAAAAATGTTATAAGATTACTTTTGTATTATGGAATTTCATAAATTACGCCGTGTGGTATCCGCCTGAATAGAATAGTACCACCTTCATTTCCTACCAAGGTATCATAAAAGGCGACTAAGGTAAGTCGACCCGTCGTGTGGTATACGGCTAAGTAGAATAGACCACCCTCATTTCTTACCGAGGTGTCGTAAAAGGCGACCAAGGTAAGTTGACCATCGTGTGGTATCCGGTTAAGAAGAATAGACTACCTTCATTCTCACCGAGGTGTCGTAAAATACGACTAAGGTAAGTTGATGTCAGGCAGCCGGTCGGTCGTAAAATACTTTGCCAAATCATGTGACAAGATGTATATAACATGTTGTACTGACCCCCTTTAGAGTGGCATAAGGCAGGAGAATGATCTTTTTATTTTAGAATTTCTGGTTTATTCTATAATCAATGGTTTCTGGTGAGATTAGATATTTATTGGTTTCAGGAACTGTTTTATGGAGGTTTAATATTGGAAGAAGTCTTTTATATGCGCTATTATTAATGGATACTGTTTTTGCGATTGAATTTAGCTTTAATTACCCGACTTGAGACTATATAACTCGTAACGGATCGCAGGTTCAAACGCCGAGCAGGCCATAATGAGTTCGATGATTTCTAGACATATGTTGTCTTTTTTTACATGACGAAACCCTTCATGGGTACTGCTATCTAGAGATCTGACTTGGAGTAAAACGATTAATAAATAATTGATTATTATCCCTCTAAAAATAATCGATTTATAAAAAATCGATTGTTTTATTACGAAATAATCGTTTTTAAAAATCCATTTTTTTTTACTATTTCAAAAGTTGTCTTTTTAATATTAATAATTAATTACAATAAAGGCTACTTGAAGTGGACAACTACCAAGAAATAATATCAGATGCGCTGTTTCTGAAATTGATTTCATCCAAGAATGCATATCTAATCTTAAAAATAAGAAAAAGAGTAAAAAGTAAAAGGAATACCTAAAATAATCGATTTTCAAAAAATCGATTTTTGATGAAAAAATAATCCATAATTAAAAATCGATTGAATGAATATTATATACCTAATATAAAAATAATCGATTACTTTTTCACATCGCTACTGCTATCCGCTGTGGGCGGAGTTATGCTGGACTCTTAACGGCTCAAACCTCATGGTGTTTCACCTTGCTGCTTGGTAACGAGATCAGAGGAATACTGAAGGCATCACATCTTCACCCTCTTCAGTAGCTTACTCCTGCTTCTTTTCTTAGAGCCTGCAAAAACCGACGCATTGGAAACAAAACATCAGCCATCTATAACACCTTACTCCAGCAAGAGCATCGAATCCCCCTATTCATATATAACCTACCAACCATCAACTGTAATCAGTTTGGAAAGTTCCTATCGAGATGAGCTGGTGAAAAAATCGGCGGTTGCTCTTTTCAAAACCGTATTCTGCTGTCACATAATTGAGATCTTACAACTCTATTCTAGAGCGTCCCGACAAAAACCTAGCTACATATGTTAACCATTAATAAGTTTACTAGTATGACATACAGAAGTTCCAACGAACGTCCAAAGAAGAGTGTTAAAGAATGAATTAAATGAACCAAAGCTATGGTATTCCGAAGTATGGAAGAGCAAGGGTTATTTTAAATAATTTCATCATCATCATCCTCCTGCCCTTGTCCCACTCTAAGTGGGGTCAGCATTATATCTTATAAACATGTTGTCACATGATTTGGTACGTATTTTACAACCGGCCGCCTGCTTGACGTAAACTTACTCGTATTCTACGATACCTCAGTAAGAAACGACGGTAGTATATTCTACTCAGCCGGATACCATACGGTGGGTCGTCTTACCATAGTCGTCTTTTACGACACCTCGGCTAAGAAATGAGAGTGGTCTATTCTACTCAGCGAAGTCCCCAAAAACTGTCTGGTTGTTATCGATTTCCTCGGTTTTTATTAAAAGATAGTGAAATTGTTGGATGGGTCTTTCGCTAGAAGATAGAGGAACATGTAGGCAGTTAATGCTAAAAATTCTTGCACGGCCAAA
Organism: Morpho achilles; assembly: GCA_947086495.1. Lineage (NCBI taxonomy): Eukaryota > Metazoa > Arthropoda > Insecta > Lepidoptera > Nymphalidae > Morpho > Morpho achilles. The sequence continues at coordinate 3,691,470 of CAMTZB010000008.1, read as the reverse complement.
AATAACACAGGTTTGAAAGTTTGTTACACAATAATTTCCATGGCAAAGCCGCGGGCAGGGCGAGTTAATTATAAAGATGATTTCACACAGAATCCCTAACACAAACAGGAACTTGTTCGAACGTCAAAGATAAGAGCATAATAGGTCATTGTTTTAGAACAATATTATCAATTTGCCGTTGAACTGTTGTTCATTGTATGGAGTCAAGCTTAGAAGTACATTTCAGAACAGACTTTATTTATACCTGTTTATAATAAACTAGCTTTTTGACTATGTCATCGTCTGCATGGATATGTTGAGTAAAAATTAACCTAAGGCAGTCACCAAAACCGAGTCGTTCGTAAAAACAGATCACCACCAACACAATATTAAAGCACTACACATTTCACTATTACAAACTCAACAATCGCAAAGCAATTTGCGATTTTGTTGTGGAGTCCATCTCCTGATGATACTTCATTTGCGGGGCGAAACGATGGGTTTATGATCATGAACGTGTGTAGTGCTTGTTTATTATTATGGTGGCGGTGGTGAAGGTTTGTGCATGTCATTATACAAATCCTGCGTATATCAGGTATGAAAACGGATAGTTGATCTACATTTAGCATTATAAATATTTTGCCCCAAACACATAAATTGGGTTTCTTCAATACACGCAGAACATCCCGCCGACAAAATACTGTAACCTTTTTTGTGAACTAAGCTAATAGCACTTTATAATGTAAGAAATATACGGTAATATATAATTGTTGTCGGGAACGTTAGTAGTCAAATACCATTTCTTACATTTACATTTTCTTACATTTCTTCACAACGCGATAATCACGTGATTATCAGAAGGGTGGGGGCTCGTTTGTGACAGTATATAAAAGGCTGCGCTCACCATTGCAAAGGCAGGTTCCCAATTTCTTACGTCTAGCGGCCGGAGCCTCCAGCCTCGACCGTTATGACACTAGGACTCTTCCACAGTCCGATATAGTCCTAGACAACGCGTCGCTTTTGGCCGAGGTCCGGCCTCACGGGAGCACCCTTAAGGTGACGCTCCCAGGATGCTGCGGGCCTCGTTCGAGACCCGCTCTCCTAGCACCCAATCCCTAGCGATGCTTCTGCTTTGCGTTCAGGCTAATAGCCTTAGCGTCCGAAAAAAAAATTGCAAAGGCAGTATTGTTGCGAAACTCGACTCATACGGTTATTAGATGCTTATGGATTTAGATCGTTTCATCACTTGGGAGTCTTGCTGTAAAGCTTTACTTGTACAATTATGAAATACCTATGTGCTTAGAGCCTTGGTTTAAGCTAGAAGTGTTTATAGAGTTGAAGTTAGTATTTAGTTAACTTTGGAAGAAACAGCTAGTTCTCGTTGGGTATTCTGTCTATTTTATTTCTATGGCAAAAGAATACCTGAGCGAAAATTTTATAGGCAATGTTCGAACAAAATCATAAGTACCGTCGGCGAAAGTCCGTAATGCCTCAAATATTATATACTGGCCATTGTTTTTCTGGCCTCAGCCTCAGTAATCTTGTTGTACACAGACGTCGTAGCACTAGATGGGACATTTTCATTAATCAAATTTATACAAAAAAGGTGTCCAAGAATATTTTAAACAGTCATTATCCTCCTGTCCTTATCCCACTCTCAGTGGGGTCGGCATAACATATTATAAACATGTTGTCACATGATTTGGCTACGTATTTAAGACCGGCCGCCTGCCTGACATGAACTTAGTCGTATTTTACAACACTTCGGTACGAAAGAAGGTATTCTATTCAATCAACCGAATACCAAATGGGTCAATTTACCTGAGTTGCCTTTTACGATACGGTAAGAAATTAGGGCGGTCTATTCTATTCAGCCGGATATCACACGGCGGAGTTTTAGAAGAAAGAGTGATCTTTGGTAGGGGTTTCATGAAAGAAAGAATGTAAAATTAAATTTTTATTAATCTATACATATTATTAAACAAAGTCCCCAAAAGCTGTATGTATGTGATTTATTTTTTCAAAATCTACTAAACGGATTGTTTGTAAGGTTTTTTACTAAGGGATAACGCAATTATTTGGGAAACTATAAGTTAATAGTACATTACGGTTTTATGTAAATTAACTTAAATACTCGTGTATGTGTAAAACACTGATTTCCAAGCGTGGGAAGCCTGTGGGCATAGACACTATAATATTAAATATAGTTCAATTTAAAAATAAAGTTCAAACGATGTTCTTTGCGCGGTTTCTTCGAATTCTTTTTAATCTATAGCGAAGTGACGCGATGCAATTCCCGCGCTTTTCTCTCTGTCAGCGCATTACTTCCTCTTATTCCGGGAACATGCACGTGCGAAATCGAACCAAGTAAACACCTGCACTTAGCCTGTGGGTATGATTATGGAAAATATGTGTTTCAAAGCAATTTATTATAAACAAAATGAAAATATAACGTGATTAGAATAATTTCTACCTATACGTATTTCGGGTTATTTATTATGATGTTAGTAGTCTTAACCAGTCAGATGGCCTGAATTGGCGTCCTTAATTCTGTTTCTTCTTTTAAATGAACGTAGATAGATAGATATATAGATAAAACTTTATCGCACAAATATATATATTTTTTATGAGATAAGGCTAGCGCCTGGCTACGATCTCGCCTGATGGAAAGCGAAAGATGTAGCCTAAGGTGGACTGAGCTTGCCAGTGAAGTGCCTATTCACTCTTTTTTTTAAATTTAAAACACATGCGAAGTCAAAGTAATTTTATGTATCTATATGTACAAAGGGCGGCCTTATTACTGAGTAGTGATCTCTTCCAGGATTAAAAAACCGTGACGGATATGACATGAATTATGATGAATTATGAACATGTTGTGACATGATTTGGCTAAGTATTTTACGACCAACTGCCTACCTGACGTCAACTTACCTTAGTAGTATTTTACGACACCTTGGTAAGAAAGAGGGTGGTCTATTTTATTCAACGGGATATCACGCAGTGGGTCAACTTACCTTAGTCGCCTTTTACGATACTTCAGTAAGGATTAAGGGTGGTCTATTATATTCAGCCTGATACCACACGCAAAACGCACTCAGACGCAAAAACCAAAAATTTTTTTTTAGATATGTTTGCCCTGTGCGGAATCGAACCTATGAACCTCTGAAGACAGAATTACTGCCGTCTTTACTAGCGCGCCAGTTAATTATAGGCCCACAAAAAAGTCCGCGTATATATACTTAAACTGGCCAGTTCCAGCCGCTTTATATCCAGAACGATCGACGCTTGAAGCGGTTTCGAACAATAGCCGATTACTTTTACTGCTTATTGTGGTTAAAACACATCGGAACTTCTTGTTAACTGTACGTTAAAATTTTATTATCGCAGCGAAAATTTGTTTAGCCCGTGTTCTCTTGACGACTTTATACTTCAGCCATTACTCAGGATGAATCAATAAAAAAAAGCAATGCCTTGTTTATGGGATATACTCGTAGCTAGGCGTAGTTATCGATTTACGGCTTAATAACTGAACAAAAGTTATTAGATTTTGCTATAATCTGCGATAAAAGAAAATAGAAAATATTATTTTCATACGATTCCTAAAAGCACATGCCTTCACCATCACCACCACAATACACAAGCACTACACATGTTCACTATCTCAAACTCAACAATATTTCGCCCCGTAATCGAAGCATCGTTAGAAAATGGGCTCCACGATAAAATCGCAAAGCTTTATTTAGTTATTGGTAGCGGGTAGTGCATTAGTTTTTACGAACTATACATGTACCAGATATGAGAACGGATAGTACACTCTACATTTAGCTTACATATATTTTATTTTAGAGTGGATTATAGAAAACTAATGTTTTCAATATGGACATCCGCAAAGTAATGCCTCATTCAATTATTTAAAGAAAAGTTATCAGATTTAGGTAAATTTTAAACTTTCGCGATTCATACTAATTATTATATAAACATACGGGTCACATACCGTTAAAATCGAATTTATTTATGTATTTTTATGTAATAATTAGATTTTGCTATAATCCGCGATAAAATAACATTTATGTAATCCTAAAAATTAAGTGTACATTTATAAATCGCATGCAAGCATTGCAACAAATATGGCGATAGCCCACTTCCGATATTGAAGATATGATAATGGAAAATAGTAAAACTGCATATAAATTGTTTATATTTAAATATTCCAATTTGTTAGTGGGGTCCGATTTGCTGGAGTGTGACAGCGTTGGTGCGTGTTAAGGCGAAGCATGTTTCACTACGCTGTGAGAAAAAGAATCAAAACTCGAAGGATTATTCACACTTGTATTGTTACCATTTATTTATTTAGTTTCTTTCTCTTTTTGTTTTTTTTCTATTTTTATTTGTTTTGACGTGACGTCTTAAATTAGGTTGCGGCTTGGAGTCACTCATGAAAAAGTGTAACGCCCACTCACGTCTGTTACGATGAGTCACCGAACGAAAGAATGGCCCCGGACTGGCGAATGCCTTGCGTCTCTCTCCCACTCCAATCCATCACATTTAAAAAGACGTTGTCATGTAAAATATTTGCCCGTAAAACCGACTTTACATACAACCGTTTTTATTTATACTTATATTTAGTTGTTACTATTTATTTACTCTTCTTTTGTTTACTTATCTACGTAGCCAACCCGTGTATAATTATACATAAGATCCTCTCTGTCAAAGGGTTGTCTGGAAGAGATCACAACAGTGTGATAAGACCGCCCTTTGCACATTCAAATGTATTTGTTATCTATGTCTTCTTTTCACTTTGTATTTTTGTTTGTGTAATAAAGTTATTCTTCTTCTTCTTCAAAGACTGCGTGTTGACAGTTTTATTATTATTTATGTATAACAACATTAACAAACATCTATGCATTCTTAATTATAAGACTACACCAGTCAAGAAGAAAACAAGAAGAAAACAATGTTTCTTAAGGCTAATAACACCTCATACAGAACTTGTAAGTTTAAGGTTAAGTTTAAGTTGTAAGGGGTCGACATAACATGATGTCAAATGATTTGGCTACGTATTTTTCGATAGGCCGCCTGCTTGACGTCAACTTACCTTAGTCGTATTTTATGACACCTTGGTAAGAAAGTGCGATATCATAATATAGAAAAATAGTCACTTTAAAAAAATAATAATAACTACTTCGAAATTATTTTTTTAAATTTATTTTGAGTCCTGAATAGTTCTAGTATCAGGTGTTACATGACATCGTGTATATATTCCTAACGATCAGTACGATAACAAAAAAAAATATGTGTAACACAAACAAGTAAGAATTTAGGCAAATTACGTAGAACACATGCATAAGGAAGCTACAGCAAACGATGAATTCGTATTTAAAAAACAAAATTTAAATAATTTTGTATCAATTAAAAAATAATACTGCATCTTAACACATAATTCCTTATGTCAGCACTAAAGGCCTACCCTCGTGGTCACGGTGTTTAAGTACTGTTTAAAAAAACAGTTCCAAATCACGCCCGTGACTAAGCGGTTCGAGTTTTTGGATAACTTGACTATTTAGATCTGTTGTATTCGCTAACAGTCCGCCCGAGTGGAGTTTAAAACCGTTAGGTACCTATATAGTATTTTAATAACCACAAAATGGTTAAAGTGGGTTAACCTTAAAAGCTAGACATATGCTGTCGCGGACTTCCATTTAGAACTTTAAATGGGAACAATTTTGTAATACATGATTTTTTAATAACGATTACCGTTTACTCAGCGCGCGCAAGGAAAGCTCTAAATATTGCCGTTTTTGTACTATTTTTTATTGCTGCTTCTCTCCTATTCATCTTATCGTGATGTTATATCAAACCTTTAAACATAGTGCGATTTTTATGGTTAACAAGTAACACTAACAAATTTTTTAACACAGGTAACAGGTCATAACACCGATGACGTCACAATCAGCTCTTGTTGAATGGGCGTAAAATTAACACAATAGATGGATATAAATCAGCAAGGGCGTTACAAAAAACTGACTCGAGTCGTATTCGACGCTACCTGCTTTATGAATGACGAAATAACCTTAACAGCTAACAATGAAAAGATGTCAAAAAAAGAAATTGTTCTATAGCAGTGAACCTTCCGAACAAATTGTTTACAACAAATACGTACACTAAGCAAGGCAGTTCGATTAATAAGTTGTTGTTATGCAAGAATCCATGATGGCTGTCATAAAATTAATTCATAGGCGTACATATTTTAAATGTTGTAAGAATATTCGGCTAGGTATTTAACGACCGGCCGCCTGACTGATGTCAACTTACCTTAGTCGCCTTTTGCGAGACCTCGGTAAGAAATGAGGATAGTTCTATTCTACTCAACTGCATACCACTCGACGGGTCAACAGGTGATATTATTATTTAGGTGATCTATTCTACTTACTGGATACCACACGGCGGTGGTAAAGAAATTGTTTATATACAATACATAGAGTTAGCGACTAGTGGACCGAGAATAGGTCAAGGTAATGTAATTTAAGGCATAGAAAAGGCACCTTTAAAAGAGGCGAGTGCTTCTGCGCTCTACTTTATATACTTCGCATAATCATGCGTATGTACTCGCCTCTCCTGCTCACAAGTTAACACTGTTAATATTAAAATGCATTTAACACCATACATTCTTGTCACGATAAAAATGTAATAAATTATTTGACTGCAATATACTTTATCGTCACAATAAAGTTCAGTCCGAAATTCCCGGTCAGAGAACATATTCCAAATACAAAATAACATTCAAAACGTCTGACCAATGTGAGTCAGCTCTTTCGTCGAGTCACGATCATCGATACGCGATGACCGAATCGAATGGGAATCGATTTCTCCAGAAATAATCGTATACATTGCTGTATATAACAATCCTACTGATATTATTCTCCTCCTGGCGTTGTAATCCTTAATGCCTCAGCATTTGATGTTGTAATATTATAAACTAGCTTTTAACCGCAACTTCGTTTGCATGGACTGTTTTCGATCGGTTGATAATAGATGGCGCTCTTCAATGTCATTCTATTCCTTAATTAAATTTCTATAGCCCATATGTTATTCCGGTGTATAAGGAATAATTGCGCCAAATTTCATCGATATTGGTTCAAGGAGTTGACCGTGAAAGTTTCGAACGCTCGAAAACTCGAGTTCTCATTCCTGCTCTCCTATATTGTTGTGTAATCGCTAAGAACGAACTTCCGTTAACATTAAAAGATTAAGAAACGACCGGATAGTATACTCTAAATTTAGCATTACATATATTTTCTTTTTTTTTTTTTTATTTTTTTTTTTTATTTACAGCAAAAATGTACAAGTTATATCTATCTTAGATTACTTACACTATACAGATCATGCCCACGTGGAATGGTCCCAAGAATGCTGGCAGCGTTTCCGCGCTGAATCGCTAAGCTGATTCTTTGTGCGAAAAAGGAGCCAGCCCTCTTGTCACCTGAAGAGGCAATCAACCGAGGTGTTAAAACGGATAAAAATTTCTTTGCACTTTGACTCCATGGCCCTAGGGTCTCGACTGCGAACGGCACAAATATATAACTCTCGATGAGAGATGCATACTTCCGCCGTTTGCCGGTTTCGGCCATTTCCGCCGCAGCTCCAGGTCTTGACGCTGTTTCCCTGATATGGGACGAGGCTAACGTATCATGGCATGTTGCGTCCCACATTAGGGCCCGTCCCCGTTCCCAAGGAACCAGCGTCAAGCCGTCTGGTCTCTTGCCATCATCCCGACATATCCCGGAAGGCTCGAGAAGAGCAGGAATGTCGATGGTGGCAAGAGCTCTTTTGATGGTATCATTAAGAGAACCATGACGGAAAAGCCTACCAGAGCTCCTATGACATGAAAGCCCGTGTATGCCAAAAGTGTCTACCTCTTTTCCACATGGACATCGGTGCTTAAGGCACAATGTGGTTCCCAATCGGAGACCTAAAGCTACTCTGAAACTTTCGTTATCTAATAGTGTACCAAGATTTTTAGAAGGGAGAGCATGTAGCCAATAATCAGATTCTTTTTCCGATAAAGCTAGAAGCCTAGCTCGATCTCGGTCACTCGAAAGATTTTGAACCAAATATTTTCTTTTTTCATTATATCAAAATAATATTTTCATTACTTTTGTATTATGGACCTCTCTTTCGAGAAGATCAAACCCGGGCAGACACCAATGAGTTCTGTTAAAACTTATGTGTCTAATTTATAAGTTTAATTTATCACACGCTTTTCGGTGAAGGAAAACATAGTGAGGAAACCTGCATATCTCTAGACAATTTTGGAGATAAGTGTAACCTACCAATTACCGCATTAGAGCAGCGTGGTAGGTCTTTGCTCCAATTTTTCTTTCCAAAAACGGAGAGAAGAGGCCTGGCCTATTCTCAGAAGTGGGAGAGTAACAGGCCGCTACTTATGGACCTCTGCAATGTAACGCCTAATTCCTTGATTAAAAGAACTTCATAGGTGCGTCCATTAATACGCAGAAACAATTTGTTTATATTAATTTTAAAACAAGCAATGTATAACGCGCCGTAAGGTGATATGATGTTTTAGAATAGGTTCGTTAGATTTTTTGTAACGAAAGGTGGTCAAAGGCACTTGAAGAACATCTCGAGATATGATCACCCACTCTTACTTTTGCAATTGAAAGCATTGTTTATTGTTTCAAAGAATTTTTTAATTACTGTTCTTGATTAAGGCGAATCATCACGAATGACTTTTTATAGATTTTTTTTACTATCAATAGATTTTAAAGCTGTGATTATCCAGCGGTGAGACCGTGTGACTTTTAAGGAGTCACGAGTTCCAAATCCGGGCAGACACCGATGGGATTTCTGCCAAAACTTATGTCTTATTGCTATTTGCAACTTATCGCAAACTTTTAAAGGAAAAGATCGTGAGAAAACTTGCATATTTCTAGAGAATACTGGGCATATGTGCAACCTATCAATCCGCATTGGAGCAGAGTGGTAGCTCTTATTCCAAATCCTTATCTCCAAAAACGGAGAGGAGGCCTATCTCTAACAGAGATTTATGTTGATGTAAGAGAAACTGCTCACGCACGACAGATTCAGCAACTCGTCTTGATGGGATAGGTTACCAGGAAAAGTGTGGGACGCAGAAAGAAATCTTGACTTCACAACGTAAAGGAAAAGATGGGAATTGTGAGTGGCAGTAAACTGTTTTAGCTAGCGAGGGATAGGGATAAATTTACGAAACTGACTTAAAACCTTCGCTAGTCAGAGAGGCACTCAAAGAAAAAACTTTTGGTATGATTTTAATGCTCAACAAACGACTAGTATTTACTTGCTTGCTAATGTTATAAATATGAAAATCGGTCTGTCTCTTTTATGCTGTCATAATTAATCCGCTGAACCAATATTGATAAAATTTGGTACAATTGTACCTTATATACAGAGCTTTAAACAAAAGTTTTCGCTATTCATTGTAGTACAGGATAAAATAATAAGAATATGATTGGGATTGTAATAAGTTAACGCTACCGAAGTCGCGGGCATAGTTAGTGTAAAATATTTACACTTAGCATAAAAAATCACACAAAATTTCAATTTATTTATTTATTTATTTATTTATTTATAGATCACTAACAAAATACACACTTAACATTAAAATTGTAATACATTGAACAAATTAAAATAAGTATTTTAATTAAAGGTAATAACAACTTTCAAATTAAGTTACGACAACTGAGAGATATAATTTAACAATAATAATTTTATGTAATCGTTAAATTAAAAGAAAAGTTTAAAGTTAAAATACCGTAAGGACATAACAAACGGGTCTTTTTGTAATAATTGAATTCTATACTAGTAAAGGTAAATTAATTGTGCTATAATTCGCGGAAATCTCTAGCTATAAGCTAAGCCAGCTTACCGTGGAAGGAAGCAAAATAAAATATGACATTTATTTTGGGGCGTTTAAAAAAAAATTATACATACAATCTGATTCAGAAATGTCCTAGATTTTGCGAATAGCTTTTAAAAGCGCCCGAATAGATGAGCTATTGTTGGCGAGATTGAGGTCCTAATGGAGGTCGATGTTCTGTATGAACCAAAGACAATTAATGGATCTTCACATAACCTATTTTCAGTTCATGTCATGTATGCTCAGGGAGCATTCACCTTAATCCTCATTTGTAATTGACTATAAAATAATTATAATAATCAATTGATCTTGCTGGGACTTTGTTCGTGATCTGCGATTGATTAGTTCTGTAAGTCCAAATTATACAGTTATGTTACTTTATTTTTGAGTGGCAACACTTTTGGTGTGCGGCTCGAAGGACTATATATTTCTTAAAGGATCTACGACATAGATAAATACAATATTTTTAAAAATCAATTCTGGTTAAACCTAGGTAGGTAGGTGTGTAAAATTTGCAAATAATAGATTAAGTATCTTGATTTCTTATCTGGATTAATTAATAACTGTTTATTTATGCTTCTGAAAATCGATAAGCAGTTGTCGATAAGTGACGCACCGCACGGATATCTGTCAAAATAAATACATTTGTAAAAAATCGATTAATTCATATCGAAAAAATGCTGATTTTTTGCGATGTTTGCGAAATCCGTTTAAAATTTGTAGTTAACCTACATTCGTGTTTCGCTACATTCGTACTAAAAACGCATTTCTTATCTTAAGACAGAACGAAAAAAGGGAGTAAAAAAAGAAGCAAAAGTTGGTGATTAATATTATAGTTTTTTATCGATTTATAATTTTTAGATAAACGATTTTTAAAAATCAATTATAATAATAAAATAATCGATTAAAATAAAAATCGATTAATCTTTCACATGCTTAGCGCTCAGATGGTTTATTTTATAGTACATAATTCAGGGTCCAAGGGTTCAGGGTCCAAGGTTCGCCACTGTACTAAAAACCACAAAACAAAGTCAAGAATTCAAAAAAATACCAACCGGAGAATTTGTAATACAAAAGCGGTTGTAAAATTCCATTCGAATATTTAGAAATAAATTGATAACGGATCTCTTCCACTACGTTTGATCTTAAAAGAAAACCTCACATCAACGCTTCGGAAAGTCAGCACACGATTTATAAATAAACATATACGGTGAAATAATTCTTGTGGAATGTACGAAAAATAACATTTGGGAATATTTATGTTCCTATTGAAGTATGAAGCTTTTAGCCGTGTGGTATCCGGCTGAGTAGAATATTACAATCTTCTTTTCTTATCGAGGTGTCGTAAAAGGTACTCAGCCAGATACACGTTGGATCAACTTACCTTAGCTGCCTTTTACAACACCTCAGTAAGAAATGAGGGAACGAATAACCTTAGTCGCTTTTTTCGACATTTTTTTTCAGCTTTTAGTAAAAAATAACGTAAATCGCCAAAAAGTGAACTGATTTCTTCAAATAGGTCGCCCCAATAAACCAAAATACACTGCGTTTCCTTCTATTCATGGCGGATTACTTACAAAACATTTGATTTCAAAGGGAATTCGACACCAACGCCTCTGGAATATGCCGCGAGCCAGCCCATTTAATTTATGAATAAACAACTTTTGTACGGAAATTATCATTTGTGTAAGAAAAATATTTCACTAGATTCTGCCCGCGGCTTCTTCTACGCGAACATCAGTACCGCAGCAAAGAGTACAGTGTTTCCCAACCTTTTTGTGTTATGAAATGGAAATTCCTTTTTTAAGTACCTGGGTCACTGACCTTTGCTCCGTAATTTTTTTAATAAATAAAAAAATACAATTAAAAATATATAAAAAAAGATTTTATCTGGGATCGATCCTAGTATTCTGAAATCGATAAAGTGAAATTATCCTTAACTTTCTCAAAAAAAAATAGAGTCGTTCTTTCAGTGCCCAAAAACAGAGATAAAACAAAATTATTTCTCATTAAAACCTAACTAGATCGATTTCCCCCCAAAACCATTAACCAAAATTAAAGATATTAAAAAAATGAATTGTTCAGCAGTTATGATATGCCGTGTGATATCCGGCTGATTTCAATAGACGACCCTCATTTCAGGAATGAGGATGGTATGGTATGGTATATTCTACTCAACCGGATACCACACGGCGGTATCTGGAGTACTGGGTTATTGTCCTTAAATACGTTGCTCATTTGATATATGGGTTCTTAGCCTTACAAGAAGTAAAAGGAATAAGGTTTTAACAGAAGTCTTTTTAAATTATATTATTTATATATTTTTGTGTCTTTTTAAATTATATCAAGAAGTTTATAGAGTTGAAGTTAACACCAATAAGATAATAAATAGCAATAATAAGCTAGGCTCTTACGCCGTGTGGTATCCGGCTGAATAGAATAGTACCAACCTCATTTCTTACCGAGGTGTCCTAAAAGGCGACTAAGGTAAGTGGACCCGCCGTGTGGTATTCGGTTTAGTAGAATAGACCACCCTCTTTCTTACCGAGGTGTCGAAAAATACGACAGAGGTAATTTGACATCAGGCAGGCGGCCGGTCGCAAAAACGTAGCCAAATCATGTGACAGTATGTTTATTACATGTGCCGACCCCACTTAGAGTGGGATAAGGGCAGGAAGATGAATTAGCGTGGCTCTTGCGGCTATTTAAATAAGAAACAAAATAAAATTTCAAGGTGAAATTCTATCATAATGAGTTCACATAAATTCACGTATTAACTCTTAATTCAGACTTACCTTTTCCTGGTAAGGGCGAAACTACCTGGGATCAACTAAACCGCGCATTATATTAAACGGTGATACGTAATATGAAATGAATTCATAATAAAATTATGCTCATTTCGTTCGGATCCGTTTTACGCTTAAAACGTTGGTTGATGTTTTTTTCTGGGTTGGGCATTTTTAGAGATGCGTGGACTTGTTATCAGAACCTTTTTAAATCCATTTACGTTAGCCTCTTCTCATATCAGGGAAACAGCGTCCAGACCTGGAGCTGCGGCGGAAATGGCTGAATCAAGCATATGTGCCGTTTGCAGCTGAGACCTTAGGGCCATGGAGTCAAAGTGCAAAAAAAATTATCCGTTTTAACACCTCGGTTATTTGCCTCTTCAGGTGACAAGAGGGCTGGCTCCTTTTTCGCGCAAAGAATCAGCTTAGCGATTCAACGCGGTAACGCTGCCTGCATTCTTGGGACCATTCCACGTGGGCATGATCTGTATAGTCCTAGCGTGTAAGTAATTTAAGATAGATATAACTTGTACATTTTTGCTGTAAATAAATATATTACAACATTTAAAATAAATATATATTATAATTTCGAATTTTAATACAAATCACGCAATTATAAATGGGTTCACCAAATAACAAGCTAATAAAGCATGTTTTTAAAAGCCTTTATACAACTTGCCATGTATGTAAGTGAAGACGACGAAACTCTTCAATGGTTAACAGTAGGAACATGAAATTTTTTTTAAAGCTTTTTTAACTTGATTTTTTAATAATAATAATCATAATGTTCATATTGATATTATTGATTAACAGAAACGAAAACATCTTATAAAATGGCAATAATTGATTTTCAACTGAAATTGTCTATAGTTTCAAAAAATGGTCTTATGCGAAAATTGACAAATGAGATTTAAAACGACCTCGATACGACTATTAGATGCTATATCATAATTTATAGATTTAGGCGTTACTTTGGCAGAGGTCTATAATACAAACTTTTTTTGTTAATATTTTGGTGTACAATAATGAATTTTATCTATGTACTAGCAATCGCCAGCGGCTCCGCCCGCGTAAAGATTAAAACTGTAATATAGTCTTTTGATAACTATAAAAATGGTTAAAGTGGGTTAACCGTAAAAGCTACATATATGCTGTCTCGGACTTTTATTTAGAATTTTTAAAGGGGAACAATTTTGTAGTACATGATTGTTGAATAATTATTACCGTTTACTCAGCGCACGCAAGGAAAGCTTTGAATTTTGCCGTTTTTTTACTATTTTTTATTGCTTCTCCTCTGCTATTCATCTTAAAAAAAAAAAATATTAGTATAGATATAATCCTTTCTAATGCTTTTTGTTATCGACACATTCATAACATGCGATATACTCTTCACTATTGGCGATGATCGTTGATTGTGTGATCGTCTGTAATCGGCATGATTATCGTGTAAACATGGATCGTCTGTATTATTATTAGATACATACGATCATACATATCACCCAGTGATTACCTTTGATGCGTCTCCGAAAAACCAACCCTTCCGATCGCGATTATAGACGATCGTAGACGATCATAGGCAATGATTGGCGAGTAGCGTCGAGTATGCCCTCTACAGGATCGTACTCACGCTAATCGTTTATAATCGTCGATTATAAAGAGAAACCAATAGTAACAATTACTAATTACGGAACCCTTACCTATTGTATATTGACACGCACTTTACTACTTTTTTATTTATCCATCATATCATCGGTCATTACCGGTCATTAAGTATGGAATTGTGTGGCAGTCCACAGACGGCCTCCCGCTGTTAGATTCCTTTTTGTAACTCCGTACAACCCTACTAAATTAAATACGACACGAGCCACCATTGGTTGTTTCGATCGGCTGAGTTTATTTAAAACGGCTAAACGGGTAACGCAGTTGTTTTTAATATTTAAAGCGATTTTAATTATAGTGTATCTCTAATATATAAGTTGGTCTTCTATATATGTATATATTTTTCTGAATTCTCAACTTCAACAAATACTCAACTTACCTTAAGTTAACTAAGGTGAGTTATATTCGAGGCGGTCGATGCATCTGGTGCTCCCGATGCATCGTCCAGCGGAGGGAGGGGCCACTTTTAGAGAGGCCCCGACCCAGAGGTGGCGCACTCTGGGGTACAGAGTTGCTGCTGGCGGGGATGGGGGTAATGTCTTTATAGGTTCCCTATACCCGCCACCAGCAGCGTGGTGGAGCACTGTCAGGTTTTTAGTCGGTGCGAGTCCGACATACCCGCCGCTCGTCCCCGTCGGGCAGTGACAACCCATAATTAGTTTTCCTGACATAAAAAAGGTATATCTGTGAGATATCCGGTTGAGTAGAATAGACCAACCTCATGTTTTACCGAGGTGTCGTAAAAGGTGACTAAAGTAAGTTGACCCACCTTGTGGTAGCCGGTAAACACGACTAAGGTAAGTTAATATCATGCAGGCGGCCGGTCGTAAAATACGTAGCCAAATCATGTGATGACATGTTTATAACATGTTGTGCCGACCTCACTTAGAGTGGGATATGAACAGGAGGATGAGGAAAATGATAATTCAAGTTCAACTTATTAACGGATTAATACTGAATCGTCGATCGATCACTTTTTAATAAAAAATTTGCTCGTTATGCAAATTTTTCTTGTTAGTCATGGAGCCTATCCTCCTGATGATGCTTCAGTTTCGCGGCGAAACGATCGTGAGGATTGTGGTAGTGACTGTGTGTAGTGCTTGTGTGAAGTGTTGGTGATGGCGGCATTTTATAATAAGTGTAGTGACCTGTCCTGCATGTATAAGGTATGTTGCCTGCTTCATACACTTAGCATTACATATATTCTCTTAACAACAAAATAATTCCATTGTAACTTCTGTACTCTGGAATTCCGCAAAGTAACGCCTGCTATAAACCACTTTTTTACAAGTTAGGATAGGAATAGTCAGCTAACCTTATAAGAAAGAAGTACGGCCATACGGAATTTTCTGTCTCTAAAAGGACTACCCCACCATACATGGTATTATTATACCATAAAAGAAATAAGCATTTTATATAAAAGCTCTCAGATAGTTTAACTTTGTTCGTCCTTTAAACAATTATCGTCATATTGTAAGAAATTAACTGAAAACCGAATTATACATTTAAACCTTTCTCATGAACCAGTCTGTTCATTAGACATGGTTTTACGAAAATTTGTACAGTAGTATTTGAGTTTTGCACGAACAAACATACACACGACAGAGGTCTTTGTTTCATAAAAAAGTAAGGAAGTGTGTATTGACTTTCTGTATAATAACGTATTTGTATGATAAAAACACATATGTTGCTTTGGTGAAGATGTTTAGGATCTTAATCATCATTTAAGATCGTTGATCGATGATTTAAAAAGATACAAAATTGAAATGTTGGTAATTCAAATCATTTGGCAAGGTTTGTATCGTTTTAATTAATTTATTATGTGAATTTAATTTACATGGGTTTCAAATATATCTTCATATTTTTTATGGCGCCGCGTTTTGTTTAAATATAAATGATTTCAAAGAATGTTAAATTACTTATCATACAATACAACTTTTATCTTCATAAAAGTAACGGTCTGTTGCTATCCAATTGCTGGGCAAAGGCCTCCTCTCTATGTTTTTGAAGATAAGGATTGGAGCAAGACCTACCACGCTGCTCCAACGCGGATTGGTATGTTACACATATCCCCAGAATTCTCTAGAGATATGCAGGTTTTCTCACGATGTTTTCCTTCACCGAAAAGCGAGTGATAAATAACAAATATCAATTAGACACTGGGCTATCACAGTTTTTATTTATCTTCATAAATCTTTACCAAAAATATACATTGAGAACTTCTAATAACCAAAAATATTTTGATTTGGTCTGATTTTGATTGTCCCTTTGTCTCCAGTTCCGCGGGTCATGGATACGATTCCTGCCAAAGGCCAATATCATCATTCTCTTACCCTTATCCCACTCTAAGTGGGGTCGGCACAATATATCTTCTTCTTCCATTCTCCTCTATCATTCGTCAACTCTGGTGCCACTCCTTTAACTGCATATCATTTTTCACACAATCCATCCATCTTTCTTTCGGCCTCCCCCTAGTCATACATCCATCCACAATCATATTTAAAACTCTTTTGGTCACATGATTTTCATCCCTCCTCATTACATGACCATACCAACTTAGTCTCGCACTTCTCATCTTTTCTATAATGGGCACAACTATCAGGCTTCCCCTAATATACTCATTGCGTATTCTATCAAGTTTTGTCACACCACACATCCACCTTAACATTCTTATCTAATTCGCATGCACATTTCTTTCATCCTTTTCTTTTATTGCCCAACATTCTGATAAAAAGCCAACATTATCTAAAAATACTTTGTAGGGATAATTACACACACGGTCATCCGTTTCCAAAGTAAATAACTTAATACTTATGTTATGAAAATGTAATGAGAAAATGTTGGTCCTCAGCAGAATTCAAACCCCCGAACCGCGGAATTAAAGGCAGGGTCACTACCACATACGTCATACTTAAAAACTTTTATTATACTTTTGTATACAGAATTGCCTTTTAATATACCTTGAGGCAGATTATATATTGAATACAACCTGAATCGGCTTTTATGCAAATCTGATTCGATTGTTTCGTGAAATCGATTCCGTTTATCATTTAAATATCGATTCGAATAAAAACATAATTAGGGACAACTGGGTAAAGAAATTTTGTTTTTTTAAATAGGTATCTTTTGTTTTATTTTGTATTTATATATTATGTGGGTGTAAGTGGATGCTTGTCCCAGATTGCCCTATTTAATTGGGACAAGGCTGGCAACCCAAACTATCTTTATATTATCCATATGATATAATTTGGTGTATATCATAGGTAATTTATAGAACTAGGCGTTATTTGCGGAGGTCCATAATACAAAAGTAATGAGAATATTATTTTGCTATAATTCGCGATAAAAGAAAATATGTGTAATGCTAAATGTAGAGTGTACTATTCGTTCTCATACCTGATACATGCAGAATTTGTAAGAACTCATACACTACCCGGCACCGATGGCACAACAATACACAAGCACTGCACATATTCACCACCACAATCTCAACAATTGTTTCGCCCCGTAACCGAAGCATCGTCAGGAGATAGACTCGACGACAAAATCGTAAAGCATGGCTTTACGATTTGTATCAGGTATCAAATAGTACACTCTACATTTAGCATTACACATATTTTCTTTTATCGCAGATTATAGCAAAATAATATTCTCATTACTTTTGTATATCATAGGCAAAGGAGAGGTCACAAAAAGCTTGTGATTCCTGTGTCGCGACTCAGTAGAGTTAGTTACACATTCGTTAGTCTGGGTATTCGCTTCTACAATAAAATAGTCTAAAGAAAGGATTAAACTAAGTGTAAAAAATATGCTTTTACGTTAAGAATATGAAATTGTAGATTATTTGAATGATTAAAATGCCTGGATTTGAAAATCCTTTCAGCTTCACACTAAACTGCGGTTTAATAATGTAAAAATTGAAAATGTTTAAAAGATTGACCGCCGAGTTTCTCTGGTTCTTCTCAGTAAGAGCAACATTCCAAACCAGTTGTAGCTTCATTAATCATATTGATCCTTGACGAGTCAAAACTTCATGAAATAATTTATTTGGATAAAAATAATTTTTATTTCATCTATCTGTTGTGAAATCCAGTATATTTTACTAGTGAAATATAAAAACTGTAATTTTTCGTGGACAAAACGTGGTATTTGACGGTTCAGTCAGTTTTCGGGTCGAAAAAATCGATGGCATTCTTTACGTCGTAATTTTAGGGTTTTTATATTCACTGGCATAGAGTTTAAAATTGGTAGAATGGTTAACTTATTTAACTTTATTATTTGGGAAATATAAAATTCTGAATTTAGCCTGAATTTAACAAATTTACTCAGACAAAAGTAATAATAAAATTATTTTGCTATAATCCGCGATGAAGTAAAATAGATAATATATATAATGCTAAATGTAGAGTGGACAATCAGTTATCATACCTGATACATGCAGGAGTCGTAAAAAACACATGCACAAACCTCCACCACCGCCACCATGATACACAAGCACTATATACGTTCACTATCACAAACTCAACAATCGTTTCGCCCCGCAACCGAAACATCGTCAGGAGATAGACTCCACGACCAAAATCGCAAAATCACAAATAATTTTATTATTAATTTTGTATTGTGGATCTCCGCAAAGTAACGCCTAATTATATAAATTTACTCAGGCTTACCAACAAAACTCACGTAATAAATTAAATCAATTCCTTAAACTATTATTAAAGTTCAGTTTTGATAACAAGTTTTAACGTAAAATTTTAACATAAAATATTTCACAATAGAATAAAAGTTTGATAAAACAGAAAACATAAAAATATTCAACATTAACTACCTTTTACCCGCGACTTCGTTCGCGTGGACTGTCCTCGTATGGGATAGTTAATAGATTTCGGTTTTCAATGTCATCCTATTCCTGTACTATTAACAGGATTTCTAAAGCCTATATGTGAGATATGTAGAATAGAGAGACGCCGTGTGGTATCGGGCTGAATAGAATAGTACCACCCTCATTTCTTACCGAGGTGTCGTAAAAGGCGACTAAGGTAAGTCGACCCGCCGTGTGGTATCCGGCTGAGTAGAATAGACCAACCTCATTTCTTACCGAGGTGTCGTAAAAGGCGACTAAGGTAAGTTGACCCACCGTGTGGTACCCGGTTTAGTAGAATAGACCACCCTCTTTCTTACCGAGGTGTCGTAAAATACGACACAGGTAAGTTGACGTCAGGCAGGCGACCGGTCGTTAAAACGCAGTCAAATCATGTGACAGCATGTTTATAACATGTTGCGCCGACCCCACTTAGAGTGGGATAAGGGTAGGAAGATGATGTAGAATAGAGATATGTAGGTTTCCTCACGGTGTTTTCCTGCACCGAAAAGCGTGTGATAAATTGCAATTATCAAATACACACATGAGTTTTTATTAGAAACCTTCATTGGTTTTTGATTAGGGTTTATATCACAAACCTCCTCGAAAGAGTCGCATGGTTTCACCGCTTGGCTATCAAAGCTTATATGTATATTATAACATTAAAATATAATGACGCTTCTAGCATGTTTTACACTCTGTGGCTCGGACGATACAAAACGATAGCCGCCTGGGGATAAATTTCTGAAGTGAAACTATAAAATTAAAGAACATATTGTCAATTAGAAATTAAATTAACCACGATTTATTCGTTGGCAATCAAGTTTTATACAAGACGGGCAGATGTCCGTGACACCTTCAGCGTAACGGGCCAAATGGTAAAACAATAAAAATTATTCGGTTTATAATTTATTTCCTTCCTCCTAAATTCCTTCGTTCCATTTTTAATTTTTATACTTTTGATTACTTAAATGATGAGTATGTGTGAATATAGCTACTCTTCGACCCTGTACAAGACAGTAATGACTAAATATAACTAGTAAAAAAAAATATTTTGAAAAGAGCAACCGCCGAGTTTCTTGCCGGCTCTTCTCGGTAGGAACAGCTTTCCGAACCAGCAGTAGAGTTGATGATTCCAAATCACTTGTTTACAAGTTTACTTAAATAAAGAATGTTTTGAGTTTGAATATTAAATAAATATTTGTCTCTCACAAATTGAATGACAGAATTTTACTTGTTATTTAAAGAACTATTCTATTGTCGTATAATAAATACACCGCACGAGACTCGAACCGGTTTAGGTATTGCTAAATATCAATCTAGGTCAGCTCTGAATCATTATTCTTACTAACTGTATTGAACGATTATTGTGTACTCTGAAAAGCACATACGGTTTCAAAATGTGCCGAGCTAAATATTTATTATAATTTTTTAAAATTTACGAATCTATCCCATATATTATTGTTTATTTTAACACTTTCGCATCCAATTTTTTATGGACTTAATAACTAGTACCCGGTTGACCGAGCCTTGTTCGGGATTTTTTTAGAAAATAAAAAAAATAAAAAATAATTGGATAGGTGGGGATCGATCCTAGGTATTTTCATTTCTAGGGAATTTCATTAATGCCCAAAAACAGGGATAAACTATTTTTTTTATAGCTAGATTGAACTTGTGGAAACTTTGTTAGCATGCGTGTTAATTTATCTGATATAATTTTGTGTAATAATTTAAGTTCTGTTTGTTCCCCTATTAAATAAATTCCCTATTAATTTAAGTAAATGCTGTTTGATTTGATTTGAAAATAAATAAATAAGAGGCTTACCTACAATACTGGGCATTGAACGAGCCGCTAATAAAAAATGAGTCACTAAAATAAAGCTTGTCGATCAAACCTACCTTATCTTCAATCTAAATGTTGTACGCAATATGAACACGTGTTTCCCAGTCGCGGTCTCCATAAATGAATCACAAACAAAGCAATTGTTCGCGCGACCTTGTATATTGATAGCTGTTTTCTTTTTGCGTTTAGTTATACTTAAATACTACTTACGCAAACAAATCTATACTTATAAAACAAAGTCCCCAAAAGCTGTGTCTGATTTTCTCAAAATCTAGTAGGTATACGAATTTTTGTACGGTTCGTATGGCTGAGAAAATATAATAATTAATAATATTAAATTTTAAATATTAAACAATGGGCTACAGTTCTGAGGTTTCGGGCAATTGTTAATACCTAGATGGCAATAGGTAATTACAAATTTATTTTATATTAGCTACGAAAAAAAAACTCTTATTATTTAAAATTTCATTCAAAACGGTCAACTACTAGTACATGGTCAATTGCTAGTTGTTTTTTTTTATACAGGAAAAATCCCCTTATGGGTACCGCCGCCCGACGGGGACAGGCGGCAGTTATGTCGGACTCGCACCGACTAAAACGACCACCACGCTGCCGATGGCAAGGACAGGGTATCATTGTACATATTGCCCCCATCCCGCCGACAACTCTGATCCCAGAGAATAAACACCTCCAGGTAGGGGCCCCTCGAAAGAGAAGCCCCCCTCCGCTAACCGGTGCATCGGGAGCACCAGATGCACCAACCGCCTCGGGGACCTGTAAGCCAGGCGTCCGAAGTACCCCGTTCGGAACACCCGAAGGTCCCCACTTAGGGCGGTAGACGATGGGCTTGGGCGAGTCACTAACACCTGGACTCACCAGCAGCAAATTGGATCCAGAACAACAGTTCGTGGAACCGCTCCGCCGCCTCCCTCCACCCCCTCC
The DNA here is from genome assembly GCA_947086495.1 of Morpho achilles. NCBI lineage: Eukaryota > Metazoa > Arthropoda > Insecta > Lepidoptera > Nymphalidae > Morpho > Morpho achilles. The sequence goes on along the minus strand of CAMTZB010000008.1, from coordinate 3,669,484 downwards.
GCAGAGCAAAGGGAGGCCATCGCTGCCCACGATCGCTCCCTGCCCACCGTGCTATGTCACGGTCGACAGGGAGAGATCGCGCCCCAAGTAGGGGCCCAACGCCTTAGTGGGCGTTTCGGCCCCCACCGGGTAATTTTTTATGCAGGTTTTCTTCCTCGCAACCCGAAGGTCCCCGTTCCCATTGCTGGGCTTTCGGGTTTCGCCGACGGTGGCAGTAACCATGTCCAGCCAGACTTAAAGTAAGCCCAACTGGACCCGTTGCTCATTAGGGACTTCACCCCAACCCCCCCGAAGTCCCCGGTCCGTCCAGATTGCTCTCTGCTAATCAGAGGGACAACTGGATTGGCCACTCCTCAGTGGTCCGTTCGCCTAACCTAAGTTTGTCCAGGGTGCGCCACGAGGAAGCCGACCACTTTGGCACCCCATGGTCAATTACTAGTGCACTTACCTTAGTTAACTCAATAACTACTTTTATGTTCAAAATATCAATTCCACCCAGAGACCCACCACGCTCAAAACACAGAAAAACTTATTAATGCATGCCCAGGGTTCAAAACCGTGATGTCCAAAAACGTAATGTAATGTTAATTGTAAATGTAATGTAAAATTGAAAATGTTTCTTCTCGGTAAGAGCAACATTCCGAACCAGTTGTAGCTTCATTAATCATATTGATCCTCGACGACTCAAAAGTGCTTGTACGAGCTTATTTGAATAAAGATTATTTTGATTTGATTTGACTCCTTCGAAAGAATCGTACTCTATAACAGTTGGGCTATCACAGCTTACCACATTCATATATTTCTCCCCATAGCATATACATATGTTTTTACCACACATCTTGATTTCAAAGCACGCGTATTGTAAAAATAAAAATTCCCTTATCAATAATGACGGGGGGACTGGGTCATTCAAACATCCGCTCATCTGTCCAAAAAAACGGAATAGATAATCGTAAAACATTATATATTCAAAGATCCCCTAACAACCCCTGTATTTAAACTGGAATATCAAAATCAACCCCTGCCGTTCAACAATAAGACATTTAATAGTTGAATTTTGGACAATCCGTAAAATTCAAATAATCGAATTTACGCGCGTATGCTTACATTCATACCTTGCGTAGGGCTGTCACAAATAAGTTTTTGATATTTTCTTTATAGCCGATTTTCATTTGAAAATTCAGGTATTGTTTATAAGGAATGAAATAACTAAAAGCGTTTTTGTTTCTTTCACATATATAGTGAAGAGATATAGATGACATTAGGTTTAATAGCAAAAATGGAGAGAAGAGGCCTATTCCCAGCAGTGGGAGAGTAACAGGCTGCTACAAAAAAAAAAAAGGTTTAATAGCTGAATTTGGACAGTCCGTAATATTCAAAAAATTGAATTTACGAGCGTTTACTTACATGAATACCTTAGGTAGGGCTGTCACAAGTCAGTTTTTATAATTTTCTTCTAAATGATTGATTTTTAGTAAGGCTGTAAACTACCATAAGCGTTTAATTTGTGATAGTGAATCACTAATTTAAAAATCTTTTCGCCCCACAACCGAAGCATCATCAGGAATTAAACACCACGACAAAATTGCATTGCTTTGCGATTTTGTCGTATTGTGTATAGTGCTTGTGCATTGTGGTGACGATGGTGGAGGTTTGTGCATGTGTTTTTAAGAATCCTGCATGTATCAGGTAAGAAAACGGATTGTCAACTCTACCTATATTTAAAATTATATATATTTACTATTCTACTTAATCGCGGATTATAGCAAATTATTTTATTATTAATTTTGTAAACATACCGTCAAAAGTAATAATAAACTTATTTTACTATAATCCGCGATGGAGTCCGGAAATGAATCCGATTCATCGCGGACTATATCAAAATTATTTTACTAATACTTTTGTATTATGTATCTCCGTAAAGTAACGCGTAACCCATAAATAATTTAAAATACCTATAAATAAATATATAATAAATATAAATAAAAAAATATAATATATATAAATACTATATTTTTTATTCTGTCCCCGAGAAAACGTGATTTTTTTTCAGGATATTGTCGAGTATATAAGATTCAATTATACACACATTTCATAATAATGTTTTAGTGGATTAAAAATCTTGGCGTAAAAAAAGCGTAACTGACATACAGACAGAATTTCCTATTTATAAATAGGTATCCTAAATATAAATAGTATTATAACACTAGTATGAAATCACCAATCTAAACAACATTAGCGAAATAAATTGTACTGTCCCGCATCCAAAAGCCAATAATTAAAGATAAAAGATAAGAGCCTTTGCAAATATTTGGCAAATCAATATAATATATTGACGCGTGGGTGTTGCCAATTGAGCGCGGCTTCAATTTTATTGTATTCCTTAAATAAATTAAATAAATTATGAATATCAATATTTATGATGTTTGATTGTTGATATAATCTGTATTTGATACACTATTATTTTCTCGTGACTTGTTTTTTTTAAAAATTACTAGCTCTACCAGCTAGCCGTTTGGTATCCGGATGAGTAGTATAGACCAAACTCATTTCTTACCGAGGTGTCGTAAAACACGACTAAGGTAAGTTGACGTCAGGCACGCGGCTGGTCGTAAAAACGCAGCCAAATCATGTGACAGCATGTTTATAATATTTTGTGCCGACTCCACTTACAGTGGAATAAGGGTAGGATTTTAAATAATTACAAGTTTGTATATGCGATATAAAAACTTAAAGACTTCACTGAATATTCAACATATAAATTAGATAATCTTATAACTATTATGTTTATAAACATATAACAAACAGGACCTAAGTCGACTTATCAACATATTCACGCAAGGTACGAATATATACATATACATGGCCCATGTGGAGTGACTCTGCCTTCCGCTCCGGGAGTCGTTGGTTCTATCCTCGCTGAGGACCAAAACTTAATTTTAAATTGACAAACATTAAATTTTTCTTTTAACAACATTTTTTTTTAAGACATAAGTTATAAAAACTTTTAATAAAATTTAATGTTCTTACTGTTAACCGTTGAGGTGTTCCTTGGAGCCAATCCTAGTAGCATCAGGGCATGTTTATCATGACACGACACGGGCAGCGGTGGCCTTCTTCTGCTCTGCGGAGGGAGGCGGAGGGGGGCGGTGGAGCGGTTCCGGGAACTTTTGTTCTGGATCCAATCTACTGCTGGCGAGTCCAGGTGGTAGCGACTTGCCTAAGCCCATCGTCAGCCGTCTGTCAGGGGACCTTCGGACGTTCCAAACGGGGTATATCGGGCGTCTGGCTTACAGGTCCCTGAGGCGGTCGGTGCATCTGATGCTCCCGATGCACCGTTTAGCGGAGAGGGCCTCTCTTTCGAGGAGTCCCTACCCGGGGAAGGTGTTTGTTCTCTGGGCAATGTGTACAACGATACCCTGTCCTTGCCATCGGCAGCGTGGTGGAGCACACAGGTTGTTTTAGTCGGTGCGAGTCCGACACAACCGCCGCCTGTCCCCGTCGGGCGGCGCTTATCATAAACATGCATTGTTATCGGAACTCGACCAGTATGTAAAATTTCAGCTCAATCGGACACCGGGAAGTGGGTCTAATTTAACTTGCAAGATTCCACCTTCACTTACATACACGGCATTTTTTTTTTATGGAATAGGATGGCAAACGAGCATGCGGTGCACCTCCAGTAATCACCGCCGCCCACGACCTCTCGCAGAGCGAGGGTGTTGATGTTCTTTAAAAAAGTGGAAAATACGCTTTTTGAAGGTACTTATATCGTACCGATCCGGGAACACCGCCAAAGGGAGATCGTTCCATAAAATGGTGGTGCGCGAAAAGAAATTATTTGAAAACCGCACTGTGGTGGATCGCCACGCATCCAGATGGTGAGGATGATATTTTAATCTGTGACGTACAGTACGGTTATGGAATTTAGCGGCAGGAATCAGGTCATGCAGTTCAATGGAACACTCTCCGCGAAAGATGCGGTAGAAAACGCACAGTGAAGACACGTTACTACGCATCGCAAAAAGAGTCCAGCTGTTTGCTAATCACCTTGTCCCCAATATAAGCTTGAAATAAATAAAAAAGACAAATGTAAGCACGGATGATAAGCCATAGATATTTTGTTGTGTTAAATAAATATCCTCGTCATAAATATACATACGATTATCTTTATTGATTAAATCATTAAAAGAAATATGTAAAATTTATCAGCTGCGAACAAAGTCGCGAGTACAGCTTGTCAGAAATAAAATATAATCAAAACTCTTTATGTTCACCCTATATCCACCCTTTGAAATTACAGATTGAATCATTCAAACACGATATGTTGAGATCTGATATACGTGATGAACATGTGATGAATATTAAAAACTTGTTTCATTAGTGAACATATATAAATTAATTAAAATTGTAACTTCAATTTATTATTATATACAAATAATTGATAATTTATAAAAAATAATATTAAAGAAATAGAAACAAAACGCCGGTGACATGTGGGACTCGATCCCGGGTCTTAAACTTTTTGGTTCGCCCGTTAACCATCAGGCTATCGCAGCATTACGTTTGACAGCTAAAATATGGTTTGCTTTCAATTCTACATTTTAGCATTGTTCAATTTCTGAAAACAGGGATAAAACGACATTTTATCACGACACGATCGATTTTCTCCCCCAAAGCACCCTACATGTTGAATTGTCTCACGATTATCATGAATAAAATCTTTGAGATTCAATGTATATACGTCATTTTCAATTCAAATAATTTATAGAATTAGGCGTTACTTTGCCTGGCCCGTTGGAGCAGTGGGTAGTGACCCTACCTTCAGCTCCGCGGGTCGCGGGTTCGATTCTCGCCGAGGGCCAACATTTTCTATAAATGAATTTGTTGGTCTTTGAGCCTGGGTGTATATTTGTATTTAAGTATGTATTTAAAAAATATATAAGTATACATTCGCCAGTTGTCTGTCTACCATAACACAAGTATTAAGTTACTTACTTTGGGGACGGACGACTGTGTGTGTAAGTGTCCCATATATTTATTATTATTTATTTGCGGAGGTCCATAGTACAAAACTAATGAGAATATTATTTTGCTATAATTCGCGATAAATTAAAGGAATTCCCTTTATTATCAGCCGCGTTATTACGCAAACTTTGCAATTGTAAAACTTTTTAATTCTTTGTATTATTTTGCAACCTGTGGCTTACAATGCAGCGATATTTAAACAATACAATATTGCTGAAAAAATCAATTAAGATAAAACTTAGTTCTTATGGAGGCATTTTAAACTTTAAGCATATTTCTTATCGTGTATGCTTGTTCTACATTCAACTTGTATTTATTCATTAAAACTTGTACTTAGCCACATCGATTACGTCAACTGAAGTATTTAAATACCCTCAATTATATTTCATATATTAATAGGATTTTTTATCCATTAATAAACTGTCAATTTTGCTACTTTGAGTTAGCAGTGAAATGATGACAGACAAACCTCCATATTTATAATTGTTATATGTATATACCTAGTTGTGCTTGCCTGAGTAAATCAGTGCGTCACAACAGACACAAAAGTAGTTATTGCGACTTAACCAAAAGAGATAGAGATACGCTATTCCGAACTTTTATTGTATTATTTTTGTAGTTCTACAATTCTTTAGTACATTACTTTACTGTATTTCTGCTTGTTTTTGTAAATAGTTTAGTTCAGCAAATAGTGTATATATTATATAGAATTAAGTTTATTATATTATTCTAAGCTTGTATATTAAAGTTTATTACACAGTGAATAATATTTTAATTGTAAAATTGTATAGTAATAAATTTGATATACGACGTGTAAACTAATTCAAACTCTATAATAACTAATCTAATCCGGAAGTTAAAGAACACATTTACAAAAAAACGTTATTTACTATTAACCTAAACCTTGTGAAAGAATTACACTACCTTTTAGTAAAAACAGTACAAAAATCTGTTCAGCATATTGTGAGGAAATCGATCACATACAAACAGACAGTTTTTGGAGACTTTGTTTTATAATAACTATAGATATGGGTTTAAATACATACTTAAATACAAAAACACACCCAGGCTCGAAGACCAACAAATTTTTTATAGAAAATGTTTGACCTCAGCGGGAAACGAATCCATAGGTCACGACATATGGGGCTGTAGGCAGAGTAACTGCCCACTGCACCTACAGGCATAAACAAAAAGTCATTTTTTAATTTCTAGTGGTAATAATGGGTTATACCGATTTTCACTCCCACGGGTCGTCCCAGGTCACCATCACGACCGTGCCGAACTGCCCATGGATCGGGGTCGAAGACATTTTATGGGAAAATATTTTGGAATGCGTTTATAACGAAACTATTTATATCAAAGACATCGTTCGATTTAACTTTAAAACTAATATATAAAAAAATTAAAACGAAATTCACAAACGCTACGTACTTTTTTGTAAGGCATAAAGCAGGATCCGAATGCTTTTGTCAATTTCTAATTTGTAATTTTTTTCTATGATATAATCATGTATATTTTTATGCTCAAAAATATATAGTGGTACCTCAATACACGAGAGATGCACATCAACATCTTCCTGCCCTTATCCCACTCTAAGTGGGGTCGGCACAACATGTTACAAACATGTTGTCACATGATTTGGCTGTGCATTTTACGACCGGCCGCCAGCCTGACGTCAACTTACCTTAGTCGTAATTTACTACACCTTGGTAAGAAAAAAGGTTTTTTTATACAGGAAAAAACTCCTTATGGGTACCACCACCCGACGGGGACAGGCGGTGGTTATGTCAGACTCGCACCGACTAAAATAACCTGTGGGCTCCACCACGCTGCTAATGGCAAGGACAGGGTATCATTGTAAAAATTGCCCCCATCCCTACCGACAGCCGCGCTGATCCCAGAGACTCCACCTCCGGGTAGGGACTTCTCAAAAGAGAAGTCCCTCTCCGCTAACCGATGCATCGGGAGCACCAGATGCACCACCCGCCTCGGGGACCTGTAAGCTAAGCGTCCGATATATCCCGTTCGGAACACCCGAATGTCCACATTTAGGGCGGCAGACAATGGGCTTGGGGAAGTTGCTAACACCTTGACTCACCAGCAGCAGATTGGATCCAGAACAAGAGTTCTCGGAACCGCTCCGCCGCCTCCCTCCGCCCCCATCCGCAGAGCACGAAGGTCACCGTTCCCATTGTTGGGCTTCCGGGCTTAGCCGACGGTGGCCAAAAACCATGTCCAGCCAGGCTTAAGCAAGCCCATCTGAACCCGTCTCTGAAACTCCCGGAGTCCCCCAGCCCATCCAGATTGCCCTCTGCTAATCAGAAGGACAACTAGACTGGCCACCCTACAGTGGTCCGTTCGCCAAGACTTAGGCATTACATTATTCCAAAGCCGTGCCCAGGGTGCGCCACGAGGAGGTCGACCACTTTGGCACCCCAAGAAAAAGTGTGGTATTTTCTACTCAACCGGATACAACACGGTGGGTCAACTTACCTTGCTTACTTTTGTAACAGGGGTATAATGGGGAAATTTTGTCCTAGTCAGTAACCACAATCGGAAACCCAAAACGAATGTTAAATGTTTAGGCATTCTGAGGTATGACTAGAGTGTGACAAATCAACCCTATGACCATTGTCATGAATGAATTGTCATTTTACTGACTTGTGGTTACCATTCATAAACAATTTTATAATTTATTTTTTTACAATTTAGATCTTCGTGATTCCCTACGAGAGAACTTTAAGGAAATATTTATTCGTACATTTGGCTTCTGCTGTTCAGGTCATTGATTTGTCACGACCTGGTCATACCATAGAATACGTAAGCATTTCGCTATTTACTTTGGTTTTGTGATTATGGTTACAGACAGAGAAGTTTTCTGCATTCCACCATTATTACAATACAAGGATTTTCCAGGAAGATTCGCTGAATTGTGAATTGAGCACATTGTTGTACTTAGTCATACGTTTGATTTGTCACACCTTCTTAGAATGCATAAGCATTTTACTATTTGTTTTGCATATATAAACACCTGTGGGTACAGTGGTCTTCAATTATTGAAATTTAATTTAATTTAAATTTATAGTAATAGACCACTCCCCTTTCTTACCGAGGTGTCGTAACAGGCGACTAAGGTAAGTTGACCCATCGTCTGGCATCCGATTGAGTAGAATAGACAACCCTCTTTCTTACCGAACTGTTGTAAAATACGACTAAGTTAAGTTGACGTCATGCAGGCGGCCGTAAAATACGTAGCTAAATCACGTGACAACATGTTTATAACATGTTGTGCTGACGCTACTAGAATGGGATAAGGGCAGGAGGATGATTATTTATTATTTATGTACAACGACATAAAGTTAAGAAATATATTAGGTATTATTAAAAAAATGCTAAAATGAAATGTAGAATTGAATTCAAATGATATTTGAGCTGTCAAATGCAAAACTGTGACAGCCTAATGGTAACGGGCTGACCAAGAAAGTTCAAAACCTGGGATCGATTCCATGTCACCAGCTCTTCCTTTGTTTTTTTTAATTGCATTTTTTTTTTATTTCTTCAAATTAATTACTGAGCAAGGTTCGTCACCCGTTCGTCACTGGTACTACATAATTTAATATTCGTTTTCATTAATGAACAATTGTGAACAACTGTACAGCGGCTAAGTCATAATACCCATCACGCTCTTGTAGCAAAAATAATTTTGATAGTTCCGACTCATCATAACATGTATTGAATTTTAAACTTTTCCTGTATTCTTTGATGTTTCATGACTAATTCAAATTCAAATTAAAAATATTCTTTATTCAAATAAACTTGTAAACAAGTGCTTTTGAATCGTCAACTCTACAGCTGGTTCGGAAAGCTGTTCCTACCGAGAAGAGCTAGCAAGAAACTCGGCGGTTGCTCTTTTAAAAAAATACAATTCTTAATGCTAGTTACATTTAATTGTTTCTATCTGGTACAGGGTCGAACGATATTTATATCAACGCATTTTTATCGTCTATATAATCCTCAACAGTATAGTAGGCTTTCTGTATCAGCCTCTCCTTAATAGTGTTTTTAAACTGCTGTAATGGCAAAGTTAAAATTGATTGTGGAATTTTATTATAGAATCTTATACCCAAACCCACAAACGACTTACGTACTTTTTCAAGGCGCAAAGCAGGGGCCGCAAGCTTAAAATTAACTTGACTTTATCTGTAGAGGGTTGTGTAGCTATGGAGCGTCAGCAACCACGTTTCGGATCCGTATGTCATCACGTGAAATACGGCTTTAGAACTCAAAGTATATTTAATTTCTACCTTAAACTTTTCTAGTGCGAATTTCTCTACCCATATTGTTTTTCATGACAACAAAGCTTCCCTACTCTACGTACAATAATGATAAGACCATTTTTTTATTTTAAACTATCGTGAGTATTATAATTAATGTATAAAGACCGGCAATACTCACGACTTATTTTATCGAATTCTATGATAGGTTCCGCGTTATGACGCCGCGTAAAGAGCTCATGAATAAGAGCCCCATATAAGCTTAAAACTAGTCGGTCTCATCCGATAAAATAAGACGTGAGTATAGCCGGTTTCTATACATTAATTATGATAAGACCACACGCGCACAATATTTTAATGAACGTTAAATATTTTACCATAATTGTTGTTGTCATATCATTATTCGTCCAAGTCGACTAATAAATTGCCGGTCGCCATACTTGTTGCTTGTTATCAATAAAATAAAACTCTAAACGACAGCGCCCGCTGCTTTATTCATTGCTACAGCATCCATGTTTAAAGGGGTTTTAATTTTTTTACTTGAGACTAATCGTCAGGATGTACAGGAATAGTTGAAATTAACCCAACATACCATATTAAAGTAAGTACGTGGGTGACCGAGCCTTGCTCGGTAAATTTTAAAATAATGTAATCATCTTCCTGCCCTTACCCCGCTCTAAGTGGGGTCAGCACTACATGTTATAAGCATGCTGTCACATGATTTGGCTGCGTTTTTAATTCCAGCCGCCAGCCTGACGGCAACTTACCTCTGTCGTTTTTTACGACATCTCGGTAAGAAAGAGGGTGGTCTATTCTACTAAACCGGATACCACACGGTGGGTCGACTTACCTTAGTCGCCTTTTACGACACCTCAGTAATAAATGAGGGTGGTACTATTCTATTCAGCCGGATACCACACGGCGTTTTTAAAATAAAGTAATCAAAATTGAAAATAAAATTATAATAGGGCAGGTATGGCTCGATCCTAGGTATTTTCACCTCTCTAGACCGCCGTTCTCTAAATGAACTATGACTTTACATTTTACAGCGAAAAATTGCTATTGTGTTCAACGTAAATTTCAAAAAATTTAGAGCCTAAAAACAGGGATAAAACTATTTTTTTTAATATATATATATATGTATATATATATATATATATATATATACATCTTGCACATCATGTTGCGTCCTACATGGCACTTTTTACCGATCTTGTTGCGTCCAACCGACTTGTTGCATCCAGTATACGGACGCAGGATAAACCAACCCTAAAAATTTGTCAGGAGCCGTGTTTTTATATGTATAATGCGTGGGCAAAAAATTGGATGGGACGTTATTTTATCGCGGGAATGAATTCCGATGTATTTATTAGTTCAGCGAGTTGCCGCGCACAATTTGGAGGTCGCTACGTGCTCGCGTATATTTGGGCACGTATATTATATTTCTGATGCTAGCATTCTATTGCCTCCGAAGTATATTTCAAATAGTTTTTTTCAATTTTTATTTAGGATTATCTTGCGTCCAAATTTTTTCCCAATTTAATCGATTTAATAAGTGATGCGGGGGCCCAAGGGGTGCGCGCGCGATTCCTGCGTTTTGTTAATAAACAAACATTGAGCCGTTAGGACGCGTTTTAATTTGCAAAGTGATTGTACTCATAATTGCGTATATTATTAATATTGTAAAACTGTTAATATGAAGAGAGCGGATAAGTCATCGCTAGTTGCTAAATTAGATCTTCTTATTTGTGCTTACGGATCCCAATATTAAAAAAGTCGTTCTGAAAAACATTTTATTAATGTGGTTTCAAGAAAAGTAAGAGAGTTAGGAAAATTATTAATCGAAATTTAAAAAATTAACAATTCTATAATAAATTTATTGAGTGCCTTAAAACCATTCAATTAAGATCTTATGGCGAGGCAACTAAAGTTGTAGATAACTGTGATGCCAAAAAGGATAGATTCGAAACCTTCTTTTGCTATGAATGTTTCGACTACTTTTAAACAATGCTGCAATATAGCCATTATTTGTGCATTGAAAAAACAAGGTCCTTACAATGAAATCAATACCGCAGAAACAGAAGCAGATCTTAAGATATTAATGCATCTTATAGATGCAATTTAGCGACATGTCATCTCCAGTCAAGCTGCAACAGATTTAAACAAAAAGAAGTGGAATAAAGTCACTATAGTCCCGTTAGCCAATGAAGCTGCAGCCAAAATCAAATCAGGCTACTACTGTTGCAACGTATATTCAGTTATTAGTAACCGTTTATTGCAAAGTTTTATTATTAATACAAAGTTCTCGAGGGATACCCAAGACTATCTGGACCCAAAAACCCAAAATCAATTTGATCTACGCGACTCAGAAAACATTTAGCAACCTTTTTACAAATATTTAGCATAACTGAGAATGATATGAAACATTTAGCTACGTTTATGGGCCATACCGGTGACGTGCATAAAAAGGCATATAGATTGCCGGATTACGTGGCATCATCATTATCAGCCCATTTTCTTCAACTGCTGGACATAGGCCTCTCTAATTATTCGCCACTTAGTCTGATCCTTGGCTTTCTGCTTCCATCCACTGCCCGCTGTCCTACGTATATCACTCTATCGAGTCTCAGGGTGTCCTACACTATTTTTCCCGATTCGCGATCTGCACTCCAGAACACGTCTACCCCAACGGTCATCGGTTCTGCGACAGGTATGGCCGGCCCATTGTCACTTACTTCAGCTTGCTTATGCGCTTAGCTATGTCGGTGACCCTAGTTCTCTGATGGATTACTTAGTTGCGAATACGATCCCTCAGAGAAGCCCCGAGCATAGCTCTTGCTATAGCCTGCTGAGCGACTTTAAGCTTGTGGACCGGACCGCCTTAACTGTGAGTGTACACGTTTCGGCACTGTAAGTCAAGACAGGTAGGACACACTGGTTAAATACTTTAGTCTTTAGACTCTGCGGGATGGGTGACGAGAAGACTCAACGTAGATTGCGGAATGCTGCCCAGCCTAGCTGTATCCTTCTCATAATCTCACACTCGAAATTGTTTTTTTTTTAGTTCGAGCTTCTGTCCTAGGTAAATGTATTTGTCAACAATTTCGAGAGTGACCCCATCTAAGGAAATCGGTCCCGGAGCAACGTGCTCGTTGCACATGATTTTGGTTTTACTCAAGTTCATCCGGAGAGCGATCCTTTGAGAAGAAACAGCCGGTCCATGCAGCATCCATTGCAAATCCTCTATGGATTCAGTCGTTAAGACCATATTATCTTACGCGAATCTGATATGAGCGCCATCGATTTTTATGCTATGTCCAGTCCAATTCAGCGTCTTAAACATATCCTCTAGGGCGTTTGAAAACAATTTCGAAGAAATGACGTCTCCTTGTCTTACGCCTCGCTGCAGATGGATATGCCTTGTCTGCTGGTTTTGAACTCGGACTGCCTTTCTTGCGTTTTCATACAGACATCTCAGCATCTCAATATGTCACCAATCGACTTGGTATCTCTGTAAAGACTCCAGAACAGCCCAGGTTTCGACCATGTGAAAAGCTTTTTATAATCCACAAACACTAGGCATAGTGGTTGATTGTACTCTTTAGTTTTTCGTACAATTTGCCGCACGGTGTGGATATGATCTATCGTTCTGTACCCGCTTAGAAACCCGGCTTGTTCGGGGGATGTAAATCTTCGAGTCATCATGCGAGGCGGTTTGTGATAACCCTTGAAAACAGCTCATAGACATGGCTCAGAAGAGATATTGGCCTATAGTTCTTTAAGAGTGTTATATCTCCTTTTTTGTATAACACTATACTTCTGTGCCATGCCTTTGGAGTTCTCCCGGCAAAGAGAACGATATTAAACAGCTCTTGAAGCTCTGTTACCAATAGAATTCCACCAGCTTTTAACAGCTCTGTTGTAATACCATCCTCACCCGCGACTACTTCTATTTTTAAGCTGTCCAAGGGCTAAAACAATTTCATCTAGATGGATATCAGGCAGTTCTTCGGTATAGTGGCGGCTTAATTTGTCCTCTGTGTGCAGTGGTAGCATGCGATTCGTAAAATTCGGCGTAGTGGCTTTCCACTTCCGAGAGGATTTCCGGTTTGGAAATAACGACTTTCCCTTTAATGTGGTTAACTTCGTCAGGTGACTTTTTCCAAGAGGCTTAATAAACACTTTTGGACCCCGATTCTGCTCAATTGATTTTTGAGCGTATTAGCTAAGTCGCGTCGTTATCCATCTTGGTAATTATTTTGTTTAAAGCCTCTACTTCTCACGAAGTTAGAATAGGGTTCGTCGCTCTGCCATTAATAGGAGAGTATCTCCCGAAAGCTTTGACTTCATGCCCTTACGTTGGCTTTCGCAAATTTTTGTGCCCTCATTTCGATGGACTTCTACTACTCGATCGAGTTTTTGGTCTACGTCATCCGTGGTTTCCAGAGTAGAAATTGGTTTTAAGTTGTTTCTTGAATGTTACAGATCCAATTACGGTTACATTCAGACGGACTGTTGATTTCATCAAACGGACACGTTCCAGCTTTAGATAAATGCTCAGAGTGCCTCGTACCATGGTACCTATGGTTGCTAATAGTCGGTGGTAAGCACCGAGACATCCCTAAATATACGCTTCTTGTCCGTAATAATAAAATCAATCTCATTTTTCGTCTGCCCACCGGGGCTTCGCCAAGTCCACCTACTTTGGGATTGTTTCTTGAAAAAAGAATTTATCAAAAACAACCTCTCCTTCTCGAGAAAGTCGACAAGCATTTGTCCGCACTCGTTCCTTCGACCCAAACCATAAGGTCCTACAACTAATTCAACACAATTTTACTCCCACTTTAGACTTAAAGTCCCCCATAACAACGTTGAAGTGGGCTCTGAGGTATGGCGTAAGGCATTTGCTATATCCTCGTATAGAGTATCCACTTCCGAATCCGATTATGACTCCGTGAGCGCGTACGCTAATACCACCTTAAGGGTATACCATGCAGATATTTTCAGCACGAGATACGCAACCCACTAAGACACACTGGTAGTTTCTAAAACGTTGTTACAAAGGCAGGGTATTTATAGCTGAACCACATACACGCGCACACACGCAGCAAGCAACACAACAAAAATGCACACACACACATAATATATACACACACACACACACACATCACATGGACTCCACGCACCTACGCATGCACGCACGCACACACACATACAATACGCACATTCACCTAATAATTTTAACTACTTCCCTGCAGTTCAAGTTTTTTCTGGGTTAGTAACATCACTTACCTGCCTATAAAAGCTTACTTTATTAGTTAACTGAATGACGAGGATACTAAGTTACTTACCTGTTCATAAAAGCTCACTTAGTAATAAGTAAACGACTATAAAAAAAATATTTAATAATATGACTCACGTGCCATATTTAAGTATTAGAAATCTGATGAAGTCAATGGAAGCCGTTAAGTCAATGTTACGCATAGATTCATACAGCAGCAATATTCGGAAGCATTTTAGTTGAAACAAAGAATGGATGTAATAATGTCAATGTAATATCAATAACATATATTGAATAATATACAGAATCTAGTTAGATATCAATAAATTAGGAAGCGTGAAAGCCTAAACAGTGTACGAAGTATATACAAAAATATACAATGTGCCACATTATTTCGACGACGAACGGAAGCGCTAAGTGATTGAGAAATTTTTAAAATTGAATATCGGTATAATACTTTTTAATGGAATTTAAAGATGTGTAGTGAAATAATACAGATTTAAAGGTATAGTATACGCATTAATTTAGTTAAAAATCCCTTCAGGAATGGTAGACGCAACAGGGTTCGAGTTTAAAATGACGCAAGAAGTCTTCTGCGATTTAAATATATATATATATATATATATATATATATATATATATATATATATATATATATATATATATATATATTAAAAAAAAATCAATCAAGATAGTCTTCACCTTATGGCTGAGTGCCCTATGTACTCGCTGGTAAGATGGGAGATACTAGGTAAGGAGGAAATTGAAGTTGAGGATCTGACAAATATCTCCTTCAGGGATATTATCAGGTTCGTAACAGCTACGGGTAGATTAGAGCAGGTGACACTGTCGGGACAGCAGTGAAACCCTTGTCCCAACATGGGGAAATGGGTGGAATAGTCCGGAATAGGAGCTGATCACCCGCCCAGCACAAACAGGCGTCCCCGAAATTAGAGAGATAGATATATACAAGATTACACGCCCTGTGGTATCCGGCTGAATAGAATAGTACCACCCTCTTTTCTTAGAGAGGTGTCGTAAAATACAACTAAGATAAGTTGGCGTCAGGCAGGCCGGTCGTAAAATACGTAGCCAAATCATGTGACAACATGTTTGTAACATGTTGTGCCGACCCCACTTAGAGTGGGATAAGGGCAGGAAGATGATGATATACATACATTACCTCATTTAAATATTAAAAATAAGTATAGATATGAAGCTGTGATAGAAGCTGTGGTAGCCCAGCGGAAGCTGTGGTAGCCCAGCGAAGCTGTGATAGCCCAGCGGAAGCTGTGGTAGCCCAGCGGAAGCTGTGGTAGCCCAGCGAAGCTGTGATAGCCCAGCGGAAGCTGTGGTAGCCCAGCGGAAGCTGTGGTAGCCCAGCGAAGCTGTGATAGCCCAGCGGAAGCTGTGGTAGCCCAGCGGAAGCTGTGGTAGCCCAGCGAAGCTGTGATAGCCCAGCGGAAGCTGTGGTAGCCCAGCGGAAGCTGTGGTAGCCCAGCGAAGCTGTGATAGCCCAGCGGAAGCTGTGGTAGCCCAGCGGAAGCTGTGGTAGCCCAGCGAAGCTGTGATAGCCCAGCGGAAGCTGTGGTAGCCCAGCGGAAGCTGTGGTAGCCCAGCGAAGCTGTGATAGCCCAGCGGAAGCTGTGGTAGCCCAGCGGAAGCTGTGGTAGCCCAGCGAAGCTGTGATAGCCCAGCGGAAGCTGTGGTAGCCCAGCGGAAGCTGTGATAGCCCAGCGGAAGCTGTGGTAGCCCAGCGAAGCTGTGGTAGCCCAGCGGAAGCTGTGGTAGCCCAGCGAAGCTGTGGTAGCCGAGCGGAAGCTGTGGTAACACCGTGCGCCTCTTTCGAGGAGGTCTAGGGTTCAAACCCCGGGCAGGCACCAATGAGTTTGCTAGTAAAACTTATGTGTCTAATTGATAATTGCAATTTATCACACGCTTTTCGGTGAAGGGAAACATCGTGAGGAAACCTGCATATCTCTACAGAAATCTGGAGATATGTGTAACCTACCAATCCGCATTGGAGCAGCGTGGTAGGTCTTAGCTCCAATCCTTCTCTCCAAAAAAAAACGGAGAGAAGAGGCCTATGCCCAGCAGTGGGATAGTAACAGGCCGATACTATATAGATATAGATTAGCCTTACAAAAAATCTAAGGCGCCGTAATAAACACCTAACATCAGTTTTTTTTGTGACCGAACGTCAAAATATGATTAATTACGCTCCACAAGTTTCATGGTCATCAAATCAAGTTGTCATTAATTTTTTGTTGCAATAAAAATCTCTTAAAGAACTGAAGAGGGCGTTGACAGATCTAGTTCTTGTGACGTCACTATCTACTAAAGTATACCCTTTATTTATATCATCATCCTCCTACCCTTATCCCACTCTAAGTGGGGTGGGTTCAACATGTTATAAGCATGTTGTCACATGATTTGGCTGCGTTATTTAGACCAGCCTGCCTGACGTCAACTTACCTTTGTCGTATTTCACGACATCCCGGTAAGAAAGAGGGTGGTCTATTTTACTCAGCCGGATACTACACGCTGGGTCGAGTTACCTTAGTCGCCTTTTACGACACCTCGGTAACAAAGAGGGTGGTCTATTCTACTCAGCCAGATACTCACGCGGCGGATCTACTTAAATTAGTCGCCTTTTACGACAACTCGGTAAGAAAAGAGGGTGGTATTATTCTATTCAACCGGATACCACACGGCGTTTATCTGTCTCTCTTTTATATATATGGTTAAAAAAAAAAAAGATAGGTTATGTTTTAGGTAAAGCAAGTTACTTAAAACAAAATTAATTTTGATGCCAAAATTTTGCATTTTGCGGATTACCCTTGTTAGCGAGATATTTGTTTTTTATCCAAAATTTTCCGTGTAAGATGATAATGTAAATTTCATAAATATAATTTTCTAAGAAAGGCTGGCTAAACGCTCTATAGGACGTGATGTGTCATAAAGGAGTGGACCTGTTGCAATCCCGTTAAGAACACCGCATATAACACCTTATTTATACTTCTATACTAATATATAAAGCTGACCGCCGTATGGTATCCGGCTGAATAGAATAGTAACACCCTCATTTCTTACCGAGGTGTCGTAAAATACGACAAAGGTAAGTTGTATCAGGCAGGCGGCCGGTCGTAAAAACGCAGCCAAATCATGTGACAGCATGTTTATAACATGTTGTGCTGACCCCACTTAGAGTGGGATAAGGGCAGGAAGATAATGATGACTAATATATAAAGCTGAAGAGTTTGTTTGTTTGTATGATTGTTTGTTTGGTTGATTATTTGAACGCGCTAATCTCAGGAACCGCTTGACCGATTTGAAAAATCCTTTCAGGGTAAGATAGTCTATTTATTGTGGAAGGCTATATGATATATAACATCAAGCTAAAATGAATTGGTAGAATTTTTTTTTTATTTTTTTTTATATCTTCTAAAATTACCGGGCAAGGCTCGGTCACCCGGGTACTTACTTTTATAGAACTTACAATAAAATTATTTTACTGTTATCCGCGTCTGTTAAGAGAATATATGTAATGCTAAGTATATAAAATAATAATTTTATTTTAACTTCTGTACTATGGAATTTCGCAAAGTAACGCTTGCCGAGTTCACAGAGTCGCCTGCGCGTTAAGACCCCGTTGCACAGCTGTTTCAAAAAATATATTCGCATAAAGTATCGAATGCGTCGTCCATAAACGTAAGTGACATCTCTCTTGTGGTATGTCCACGGCGCGTGTACATCCTGTCAAATATTAGTTATTCAAACAATGTTGCGCCCATTCAGACTCGCCGCCCTGTGGGAAACGGCTCAATGCCAAATTAAAGCATTGGTACCTAGGTGACCGAACCTTGCTCGGTAATTTTAAAACTAATGTTAAAAAAAAAATTTAAAAGAAAAATTATAGAATAATAGGGCAGGTGGGGCTCGATCTTAGGTATTTTCACCTCTCTAGACCGCCCGTTCCCAAAATTAACTACCATGACTTTACGTTTGACAGCGACAAATTGTGATTGTATTCAACTTAAATTTCAAAAAATTTTAGAGCCCGAAAACAGGGATAAAACGCCATTTTTTTAAATAAAACTTATCTAGATCAATTTTTCTCCACCAAAACCCCCTAATTTCAGGAAAATCATTGGAACCGTTTCCAAGATTCTGAAAATATATATATGTATATACATACAAGATTAACTAATTTAAATATTAAAGATTTCACCGATGGCAGGTTTATGCTTGACCATTATTTCATGTGACGATTATATTAGTTACAATTTTTCGATCAAATTCAAAATATTCCTTATTCAAATAAACTTGTAAACAAGTGCTTTTGAATCGTCAACTCTACTGCTGGTTCGGAATATGCATATCTTTCTTACTGAGATGTGGTAAAATACGACTAAAGTAAGTTGACGTCAGGCGGCCGGTCGTAAAATATAAAGCTAAATCATGTGACAAAATGTTTATAACATGTTGCACCGACTCCACTTAGGGTGGAAATAGGACAGGAGGAATATGATGATGATAAAATAATAAAGAGAATCTGATATTTTAAGGTCATTTAGTATTGAGCTAAATCCCTATTCAGTTTATATTGTATCCCAAAGCTAAATTATTTTTGCATTATAACTTTGTCATTTGGATGGTGACTAACGAAGAATACACAAGCTACAACTTTTTCAAATAAAACCAATATTCGTCATTCCTTTTTTAAAATTACAAAACTACGTAATAAAATTGAATTTAAAAAGAGAACACTAAAATTCAATATTCAAAATAAGTTATGATTTTTATTCGGGAAATAGACTGAATAGTTTGGTCGAATACCAAAACAAGAAAATATTCCAAATATGCCGAATACCAAACAATATATACCGTAGAATTAAAATACGATCATTCCTTCTTCATAAAATTTTCAATACACCGATAAATATTACGAAACAAAATTTAATCCAAAATAAAATAATAACAATGAAATCAACTATTCGAAATAAATATTCACTTTATTAGTTTTCAATAAAGTCCATATTTCAATGAAATACTTTACTAAAGATTTAGCTTAAGCGACATCTATGCCACTATTAAACACATCATTCGCATTTTAACTCTATTTCATTAATTTTAAAGTTCAATTTCATATAAAGTCTTTAAAATTGTTTTATTATTATTCACTCAAGCAATTTTAAGCTTTATAGTATGTAAAATGTGAAGATCATAAAGTTGATAATAGCTTGTAATGTATTTATTAGCAATAATGTTTGAATATACAAAAGATTTGTTAGAAACACAAACTTAACGTGAATTACTCGGTGGACGTTGACCGGCCACGTTGATTTTAGTATTAAAATCAAGTACAAGTTTATTAATGGTTTATTAATAGATCTAAAAAAAATTATGAGCTTGATAATATTAGTACCTTCCGGAATTTTCATCCTGCTTTTATCCCACTCTAAGTGGGATCGGCACAACATGTTCCAAACATATTGTCACATGATTTGGCTACGTATTTTACGACCGGCCTGCCTGAAGTCAACTTACCTAAGTCGTATTTTACGACACCTCGATAAGAAAGAGGGTGGTCTATTTTACTCAACTGGCTACCACACGGTGTGTCGATTTACCTTAGTCGTCTTTTACGAGACCTCGGTAAGAATTGAGTGTGGTCTATTTTACTCAACAGGATGCCACACGGTGTGTCAATTTACCTTAGTCGCCTTTTACGACACCTCGGTAAGAAATGGGGGTGGTCTATTCTACTCAGCCGGATACCATACGGCGGGTCCACTTACCTTATTCGCCTTTTACGACACCTAGGTAAGAAATGAAGGTGGTCTAATCTACTCAATCTAATACCACACGGCGCTTCAACTTACCTCAGTCGCTTTTTACGACACGTCGGTAAGAAATAAGGGTGGTCTATTCTTCTCAGCAGGATACAACACGGCAGGCACCTCAGTAAGAAATGAGCGGACCTTCTAATCTTTCCATTTATTTAATTCTGAGTTCAGTTTAGTTTGTTAAAATTACTGGGCAATATGTCAACTTAGAACAGATGTTCCTGACACAAAAATTCAGTTTTGTTTTCCTTTTATACACCAGAAAGTATGTCTTTGTTATCACCTTTACCAGCTTTTTATATATGGCTACTGTCAGGAATAATAAACCCAAAAAGTAGTATTTCACATAACACCTGCTAGAAAGCGATTATAAAGTACCCAAAGACTATTGTTTCCAAATTCTACACACCTGCATCAAAAGTCTCTAATTTCTTTGAAGAATCAAATCTGACTTACATTGTATTCACGATTTATATTTATTCTCTCTTTATTTTTAACACCACTTAATTTCTAATACAACAACAACAACAAAAAGTAGAAAAAAACAAATACAATACAAATAAAAACCATTAATCTTACAAAAATATATTAGTCCATAGATATATAAGTATGTATAGATAATATATTTATGGACTAATATAACTAACTACATAACTAAAAGTAATTAATAAGGATATAATAATTGATAACTACATACTGACAAGGAGACTCGCGCGAGATGGCCGAAGCCACAACTCTGATTTTCAGTAACACTCTAGGAATAGGACTTTGCGCGGAATCAGTATAGGCAACGTTTGTTATATATATATATATAGATAAAGAGATATAGTAAAAAAGCATATGTGAAATACATATGAATAAATACAATACATAATAATAAATAAATATTCACATTCAAAGATCACAACTTTACCTGAATGAAGGATATTTTAAATTTATATTACTCATCAGTTTAGTATATAAATGCTCTACATTAAATATTACATCGTTCAGTCATTTAGTTGCGTCTTAAAAAAACACAAACAAACTTAAAGTTTAGTTTATAATTCAAAATATAACAAAGATGTTGCAGCAACGAAAACTAAATTCAATAAAATATAACAAATATATCCTAAATTCGATAAAAGCCGCGTGGTATCCGACTGAGTAGAATAGACTACCCTCATTATGTACAGAGATGTCGTAAAAGGCGACTAAGGTAAGTTAACCCGTCGTCTGGCATCCGGCTGATTAGAATAGACTTCCCTCATTTCTTACCGAGGTGTCGTAAAAGGCGACTAAGGTAAGTTGACCCGTCATCTAGCATACGGCTAAGATATCGTAAAAAACT
Organism: Morpho achilles; assembly: GCA_947086495.1. Lineage (NCBI taxonomy): Eukaryota > Metazoa > Arthropoda > Insecta > Lepidoptera > Nymphalidae > Morpho > Morpho achilles. The sequence goes on along the minus strand of CAMTZB010000008.1, from coordinate 3,647,722 downwards.
AAGTTAAGTCGACCCGTCGTGTGGTATTCGACTGAGTAGAGTAGACCACACTCATTTCTTACTGAGGTGTCGCAAAAGGCGACTAATGCAAATGGAGCCGACGTGTTTTATCCGACTGAGTAGAATAGACCACCCACACACATTATTTTACTATTACATTGCCATTGCTGGGCATGGGTCTCTTCTCTCCGTTCCTGGAGAGAAGGGTTGGAGCTAAGACCTACCACGCGGCTCCAATGCGGATTGGTAGGTTTCACATATTCCCAGATTTCTTTAGAGATATGCAGGTTTCGTCACGATGTTTTCCTTTACCGAAAAGCGTGTGATAAATTGCAATTATCATTTAGACACATAATTTTTAATAGAAAATCTTGGTGCCTGCCGGGGTTTGAACTCGTGACTCTTTTGAAAGAGTCGCACGGTCACACCGCTGGGCTATTATAGCTTAACGGAGGATAATGATGCTAAATTCAATACCTTTTACTTCAATACTATATTTTCCTGAGAAGTTGTGGTAGCCCAGCGGTAAAACCGTGCGAGTCTTTTGAGGATCACGGTTCAAACCCGGGCAGACACCAATTAGTTTTTCTATTAAAACTTATGTATCTAATTGATAATTGCAATTTATCACACGCTTTTCAGTGAAGGAAAACATCATGAGGAAACCTGCATATCTCTAGAGAAATCTGGAGACATGTGTAACCTACGAGTGTGGAGCATCGTGGTAGGTCTTAGCTCCAAACCTTCTCTCCGAAAACGGAGAGAAGAGGCCTATTCTAAGCAGTGGGAACAAGCCGCGACTTACTTACTATATTTTCAGTTCACAACAATTTGTACAGAATTTTATGTAGGACAAACTTCCCTCACAGATCTGATTGAATTCGTTATTTATTCGATACCGAAATTATACAGCGGCGATGTAATTCCTATGTAAATAACATACAAATGAAAATCACGAGGGTACTTCAAAAATATAGGCGTTTCCTTCATACAAATTGCCTTAGTTTGTGGTGAAAATTCTCTTTCGTTACGGCAAAACGAAATACATTTTTATTTTCCTCCACAGTGTTTGGGATGTAATAGGTGACGTCCCAATTTGTCTCCGCACTTGCCAAACTCACTAGATGAACCGAGAATAACCCAGAAAATAAACTATAGTTATATGAAAAAAGTCATCATTCTCCTGCACTTATCCCTACTCTAAGTGGGGTCGGCAAAACATGTTATAAACATGTTAAATGATTTAGCTAGGTATTTTACGACCGGTCGCCCGCCGGACTTCAAATTACCTTAGTCGCCTTTTATGACATGTAGGTAAGAAATTAGGGTGATCTATTCTAATCGGCCGGATACGGTATTTTAACTTACCTAAGTCGCCTTTTACGACACCCCGGTAAGAAATGCGAAAGCGTATAGAAGCAATTGGGATGTGGGCCTATCGACGCATGCTGAAAAGAAAATGGATAGAAAAGGTGACAAATGAAGGGGTCTTGCGGCGTGTTGTAAGCGCGAACTATAGACCAACGAAAAGAAGAAAGTTGCATAGCTGGGACATTTGCTTAGACACCAACAGTATCGACTCCTGCAACTTATTATGATGGGCATGGTTGGAGGCAAGAGACGCATCGGCCGCAAAAGAAATTCATGGCTGTGCAATATACGAGAATGGACTGGAGTCGCGAGTGCTGCCCAGCTTTTTAGCCTCGTGAGAAATAGGATTATCAAGCATTGACAACTAACCTTCGCTAGTCAGAGAGGCACAAGAAGAAGAAGGTAAGAAATGAGGGTTTTATTTATTTATGTATGTTTTTATTCTGTATAAACGAGCGTTTGGCTAATCATACCTGATGGTAAGCAATGATACAGTCTAAAATCCCTATTCACTTTTGTTTTAACAATACCCATATTACCTACATTCATTGGGAAAGACAGATGCCAGGAGAGCATTCCATTCCCGTTCTGTGCGCAACAGAAAAGAGGAATCGAAACGAGGGTGGTTTATTCTACTCAGCCAGATACCACACGGTGGGTCAACTTAACTTAGTCGCCTTTTACGACACATCGGTAAGAAATAAGTTATGATCTATTTATTTTACTTAGCCAGATACCACACGGTGAGTCAACTTACCTTAATTGCCTTTTAAGACACCTGACTAAGAAAGAGGGGGCCTATTCTACTCAGCCGGATCCCACAAAGCGGGTTGACTTACCTTAGTCGCTTTTTACGACACCTCGGTAAGAAAAAAAGGTGATCTATTCTACTCAGCCGGATAACACACGGTGGGTCAACTTACCTTAGTATCCTTTTGCGACACCTCGATAAGAAAAAGGGCTGGTCTATTCTACTCAGCTGGATCCCAAAAGGCGGGTCAACTTACGTTAGTCGCCTTTTACGACACACCGGTAAGAAATAAGGGTGATCTATTCTACTCAGCCGGATACAACAATGCTTTATTCATCGAATAAGGCAAAGGCTTTTACAAATCAAACGATACACGGATTTAAACTTCAATAATATAATATGTCAATACGTCAAACAAGATGTTATCTGAAAACGTATCTTGGACAAGTTCAATCGGCTTGTTTCCTTAACCAATAGGCTATCAACGCCTCAATCAAACATCTACTTTTAAGGATCCCTAACCGTTCCATGACCTTAATCGCTATTTCTCGCCTAGAATCGTTATCGCCATTGCAATATTAATCGATTTTACCGCGAACTCGATTTCGATTATGTGCAGCGATTATTTTTTTTTATAACACGCCAGTTATTACATAAGTTAGGTAAAGTTTATGACTGCCTTGGCTAAAGCAATTTTGCTGAAAAATGCCTCTTAATTTACTATACGTAATTTCATAGTAGAAATTATAAACCGCCGTGTGGTATTCGGCTAAGTAGAATAGACCACCCTCATTCTTAATGAGGTCTCGTTGAAGGCGACTAAGGTAAGTCGACCCGCCGTGTGGTATCCAGGTAATTCAAATTCAAATTCAAAATATTCTTTATTCAAATAAACTTGTAAACAAGTGCTTTTGAATCGTCAAGTCTACCGCTGGTTCGGAAAGCTGTTCCTACCGAGAAGAGCAAGCAAGAAACTCGGCGGTTGCTCTTTTAAAAATATAATTCTTAATACTATTTACATTAAGTGGTTACTGTCTTGTACAGGTTCAAAGAGAGCTATATCCACACATTCTTATCTTCTAAATAATCTTCAATAGTTTAGTAGGCTTTCTGTATCAGTGTTTTTAAACTGCTGCAATGGCAAAGCTGAAATTGATTGTGGAATTTTATTATAGAATGTTATACCGAAACCCACAAACGACTAACGAACTTTTGCAAGGCGCAAAGCAGGAGCCGCAAGCTTATGTCGGTTCCTGCTTTGTCTATTGTATACATCACCTATTGTTTTATAATTCCTTATATTTTTATGTACATAAATTAAATTGCTTAAAATATACTGTGAAGCAAATGTAAGAATACCTGTTACTTTAAACTTAAGCTTAAAGCTTAAAAGCTAAGTAGAATAGACCACCCTTGTATATCGCTCCATCGTACCATGCTCGGTAATTTATTTTAAAACATAATAAAAATTTAAAAACATAATTAAAAACGTAATTTGCAAGGTTCGATCCGGAGTATTTTCTATCTTTAGTCCGCCCATTATCCGATGGGCTATGACAACTTTACAATTGACCCCAAAAGAAAGGATAAATTACATTTTTTTTTTAATGAAACCAAGATAGATCGATTTACAATAAACGGTTGCCTGTAAAGTCGGTTTTAGTTTTCTTAGTATCAGGCGGACCAATCGTGTTTGAGTGGGAGAGAGACGCAAGGCATTCGCCAGTCCGGCGGGCCTCTCTTTCGTTCGGTGACTCATCGCAACAGACGTGAGCGGGCGTTACACTTTTTCATGAGTAACTCCAAGCCGCAACCTAATTTAAGACGTTGTCACGTCAAAAATTTCCTACATGCTGAATTTCATAAATATCAAAGATAAATATTTTAACAACGGATATTTCGGATAGTTTTGACAGTATCCTATAAATTCGAAACTTGATCGCACGATACAGACCATATAAATAACTATTGTTAAACTATCTATGCTCAATCAAATCTGATTTCATTAATCTGTTTTTCTAATTTTGCGACCCCCGCTGACCTAATTTTTTTTTTTCTAAATGCATTTTGATAGAATCGCATTAAGCTTTGTGACTTTACGAAAATTTCTTTTAGTCGCCATTCATTAACATATTAAACTTCGCACAATATTGACATTTACAACCTTACAAATAGAGAATAAAATTGCATATACTCCTTCATTCTCATGTATCACCATATACTGTTTATGACAGCGATTCTCAAACCTTTTATTCCTGTTAAAGATAAAAGAAAGAAATTTAATTAATCCCTGAGGTATACTGCTGAATAGCCGACCACCCTAATTTCTTACTGAGGTGTCGTAAAAGACGGCTAAGGTAAGTCGACCCGCCGTGTGGTATTCAGCTGAGTAGAATAGACCATCCTCATTTCTTACCGAGGTTTCGTAAAAGACGACTAAGTTAAGTCGACTCGCCTCGGTAATCTATTTTATTGTCATAAGTTTAACATAAACCATAGTGCATTCACCACTCGCTGCAAACCTGATAGGGGCCGTAGACCTTATATTATAGGTAACCTACGACTCCAAAAGGCAAAAATCGAGAACTTAGAAAATTAAACTTTTTCCAACGTTCAAGTTATACAGACATTACACAGTTGTCACTAAAATAACAAAGACGACGACACTAAAACAAGCGTATTGTTTCGTCTGAACAATATATCACTTTTACTTTTGACAACCACTGGATTTTCGAATTAAATCAAAACAACAGACACCATTCTATTATGTATCTTATTTCTGTCACCGTAAGGTCTATATTTACGTGGAAATGGATTCCAATTTTAACGTTTACATATTTTTTGCATTATTAGTTATTCATTAGTCCTTAACTTTAGGCATCGATTGACGTTATTACACTTTCAAATCTAATCTTATTTAGTTTCAGAGTCAATTCCAAGAGACCTGAGTTGCTTGGATGATAGATTTTAAAACGAGTAAAGTTAAAAAAGCCTTTAACAAAATTTAATGTCCCTACTGTTAACTGTTGAGGAGGTCCCTCGAAAGTAAGTAGCGGCCTGTTACTATCCCACTGCTGAGAATAGGCCTCTTCTCTCCGTTTTTGAAGAGAAGGGTTGGAGCTAAGACCTACTATGCTGCTCCAATGCGGATTGGTAGGTTACACATATCTCCAGAATTCTCAAGAGATATGCAGGTTTCCTCACGATGTTTTCCTTCAACGAAAAGCGTGTGATAAATTGCAATTATCAATTAATCACGTAAGTTTTAACAGAAAAACTCATTGGTGTCTGCCCGGATTTGAATCGGTAACCTCGTCGAAAGAGTTACACGGTGTTACCGTTGGGCTACTATAGCTATATTAGGAGGTCCCTCGTCTGGAGCCAATTATGGCAACAGCATCAGATCATGCTTATCATAAACATGCATTGTCATCGGTATTGGACCTGTATGTAAAATTTCAGCTCAAACGGACACCGGGAAATGGGTCCAATTTAACTTGCAAGATTCCACCTTCACATACATACACGGAAAGTTAAATAAAAGCTTTTAAATTTAGAGCTTTTATTATTTAGAGTCATTGAAATTATGGACCATCGGATAAAGGTATGATACTGAACCCGTGGTCAGTGTTTAGCCGATATTTTGTTTCGCACATTATAGTCATAGATCTTTCTGGGGCATGTATTAGTCGGCGGAGTAGAATAGACCACCCTCGTATCTTATTAGCGACTAAGTTGACCGACCGTGTGGTATCCGGGAGAATAGGACAGACCACTCTCATTTCTAAAAGCTGTGATGGCCCAGCGGTGCGACCGTGTGAATCTCTATAGACGATCATGGGTTCGAACCCGGGCAGACACCAATGAGTTTTTCTATTAAAACTTATGTGTCTAATTGATAATTGCAATTTATCACACGCTTTACGGTGAAGGAAAACATCGTGAGGAAACCTGCATATCTCTAGAATTCTGAAGATATGTGTAATCTACCAATCCGCATTGGAGCAGCGTGGTAGGTCTTAGCTCCAATCCTTCTCTCCAAAAAAACGGAGAGAAGAGGCCTATTCTCAGCAGTGGGATAGTAACAGGCCGCTACTTACTTACTTACTCTCATTTCTTATCGAGGTGTCGCAAAAGGCGATTAAGTAAGTTGATACGCCGTGTGGTATCCGACTGAGTAGAATATACCACAAATTTCTTATCAAGGTGTCGTAAAAAGCGACTAAGGTAAGTAGACCCGCCACGTGGTATCCGGCTAAGTATAATATACCACAAATTTCTTATCAAGGATGTCTTATATACTAATAATTCAACCCCCACCATTGATTTTACCTCCAAACACATGTCTCTTCATCGTTCATCCGTCCTACTTAAAAGGATCTAGGAGCATATTTTTACTTACCAAAAATACTGTAAAAGACCTGTGTCTAACAACAGACATCCACTAATGAAGAAAACAAAAGAAAGAAGCTCTCTTAAAATGATCTTTAAGTCAACCTTTTTATACGATGAGATTTTAAGAGTAGTTACGCGATCTCTTTAGTGGAATGTGTTTTTAGTGTTTTATTTAATTCAAATTAGGTTTTATAGTCTTTGGCTTTTACGAGATTTTTCAGTAGCCGCATTCCATTGCAGCTGCAATTAGATATGAACGTATATCTGTCTCACTTAGCAGAGCGTGGAAACGTGTTATTGGAGTATAGATCGAGCTATAGTAAAGTAAAGTTCTTCTTCTTGCGTCGCTTTCTCAATGATGAGAATCGTGGCTCTTTTACGATAGCACACTGTCTATGGTATTACGCCAATTGGTTCTATTCTCCGTCGTGTGAAGATCATTATAAAGAGGGGAGTTAACAGCCTCCTTGACCCAGTCCGTCCAACGCCTCAGGTTAGTTCACCAGCCTTTCGATGCTGTCGACGTTTCTTTCGAGCTATGTGACTGGAGTATTCAAGAGTCCGCCGTAAACAGACAGAGTTCAGCCGGACTTTAATACATAGTTTATTCAGAATCGAAACGTTGGGTTTGAAGATCAAGACGTTGGTTTTGAAAAATAGTAAAGTATCTGCCTTTAAGTATTAACCTGCTGGGCATAAGCATCCTCTTCTTATGGGAAGAGTTGTAATTTAAATTCACCGCGCTGCTCTGATGTCTAATCCATGTCCCAGAATTCTCTAGAGATATGCAGGTTTCCTCACGTTGCTTTTTCATCACCGAAAAGCGTGTGATAAATTGCAATTATCAATTAATGTACACTGTAAAAGAAGGTCCAGAAGCGAGTATTAATTAAACCCTGAACTATAATTCAACTTGTATTACCACATTCGTAATTAATACCATCCTCAAGCAAACGTCACATCGCACAAGATTGCTTGTTATTTCTTTGACATCGCAACCTCCAATTGTTATTGTGCATTAAGCCGGCACTCGGGTGTGCTCGTAGGACGCTCGATGACAGGGAGCCGCGACGAGTTCGCTATCCATCAGCTACACTGGTAATACGCACGATAGCAGCGACCTCTTGTAATATCGGTTTATAATACATTGTTTAAATATATCCTTTAATATGTATTAAAGGATATATTTAAACAATGTATTATAAACGTAGTTACACTAAGTCTTGGGGAACAAAAGTAATAATAAAATTATTTTGCTATAATCTGCGATGAAGTCTGACTTCATCGTGGGTTATAGCAAAATAATTTTATTATTACTTTTGTATTATGGATCCCGCAAAGTAACGCCTAATTCTATAAATTATTTCTCGGGGAACAGTCAAATTTCTTTTAGAAAATGTATGCTGTCGCCGGGAATTGAACGTGCAATTCTGAAGCTGAGGACAGTCTGTTAACTGCGCCAATGAGCCAATGAAATTGTTATGTAAGCTTTTAAATAGAGTGTGTTTTATTTTCTTTGTGCCGTTTGGCATCCGGCTGAGTAGAACAGAGCTCCCTCTTTCTTACCGGAGTGTCGTAAAAAACGACTAAGGTAAGTTGACCCGGCGTGTGGTATCTGGCTGAGTAAAATAGACCACCCACATTTCTTACCGAGGTGTCTTAAAAGGCGTCTAAGGTAAGTTGACCCGCTGTATGGTATCCTGAGTAGAATAGAACACCCTCTTTCTTGCCGGAGTGTCTTAGGGTTTGACGTCAGGCAGGCGGCCGATCGTAAAATACACAGCCAAATCACGTGACAACATGTTTATAACATGTTGTGCCGACCCCACTTACAGTGGGATAAGGGGAAGAAAATAATGATGAATGATGATTACTTTTGTATTATGGATTTTCGCAAGACAACGCCTAATTCTATAAATAATATTTGGGAAAATTACAAAGTAAGTAACTTAATACTTTTATTAAGGGCGACAGACAACCGCTTAATATATAATTTCTTAAAGAACCAACAAATTGTTAACAGAAAATATTATCCCTTGGCGGGAATTTTTTACGACAGTCTATTACGCTGTGTTCGGGACTTCAAGATCAAAGGTAGTGTTGACTTGCGTCCACCAACGTCCACAGATGTCCACCGATGTCCACCAATGTCCACCAGTGTCCACCAAGTCCGCATCAAAACGCTATCTGCGAATAGCACAGATTCGTATACACGATCGATAGTCGCATTCCCGAAACGTCGAATTCGTTTTTTGTCTGATTCGTTTCCATTTAGTCTTTTATTTGCGGATTTTGAGTTATAACTGTGCAGTCTTTATGCGATTTTCTAAAAACAAAACCGCCTTTTAGACGGTATTTTCATCTACGGGATATTTTTTACGACGGGCCGTGAGTTTCTATGCAAAAGGTTTCGCTATGCCGGACTTATAGGTATAATCGGATGAAAATTTTAATTTTAGTCGGAAGCTAATTCAAATTCAAAATATTCTTTATTTCAAGTAAACTTGTAAATAAGTGCTTTTAAATTGTCTACTCTACTGTTGGTTCGGAAAGCTGTTCCTACCGAGAAGAGCCAGCAACAAACTCAACGGATGGTTATTTCAAAAGAATTATTATTAAAATATGTAACTAGTAATAATTCTTATTACTAATTATATATTTTAGTCATTACTGTCTTGTACAGGGTTGAAATGTAGCTATATCCACACTTTTCATCATCTAAGTAATCCTCAACACTGTAGCATGCTTTCTGTATCAGCCTCTTTTAAACTGTGTTTTTAAACTGTTGTAACGGCAAAGCTAAAATTTATTGTGGAATGTTATTATAGAATCTTATACCCCAACCCAGACCTACAAACGATTTACGTACAAAAGTAAGGGGCAAAGCAGGAGCCGCAAGCTTATATCGGTTCCTACTTTGTCTATTATATACATCACCTATCGTTTTATGATTCTTTATATTTTTATGTAGAACAATTAAATTGCTTAAAATATACTTTGAAGTAACCTATTTCTTTAACTTCTCTCGCAGGGAATCACGCGGCCTTAAATTTTAATGCCACGTATGGATTTCTTGTATTACAAATTTTTTTATTAGCCGCGCATTTTCCCCATAGCCGATGTGGAATCGGTGCGAAAGTTATTAGTGTTTACAAGCAAATTGATATATCAAAAATAAACTCAGTTACCCGTTAGAGCTAATAACAATTAAAAAAAAAATCTTATAAAACTTTACCTGAAACATCGCTTCATCTTTGTTCTAAATAAATACTTAAACGGGTTATAAAGATCGACCGTAAGAACTTTTATTGCACCATCATTAGAATTAGAGAAAGTGTCGGAATTTCTTTTTGACGGCAAAAACGTGCTTTTTTATGGAAAATATCTCAATTTAACTGCACAGGTTTTTCAAAACTATTCCTTCGTTTTAGTCACTTCATTTAAAATACTATTTTGATATATATTAGCTTTTACCCGCAATTTCGTTCGCGTGGACTGTTGTAGTGATAGGTTGATAATAGATGGCGCTTTTCAATGTCATCCTATTCCTTAATTAACATATCCTAACACACCCTTATAAAAACCCTATTCCGAATTAACAGGATTTTTATAGCCTTTATGTTACCCCGGATAGGTAAGGAAAAATTGTGCCAAATTTTATCGATTTTAGTTAAACTGATTTCTCTGTGAAAAAGTAACAAACATACATACATCCATACTCACAAACTTTCGGATATATAATATTAGAAGGAATAGGATTTTTTATCAATATTTGTCATTAATATTTAGCAATATACACTCTAATATTGCACAATTATCTAATACACTCTAATAATTAATTCATTCTAATATTGAAAATAACTATACTATTATATATTTGCATTTCCTTTCCATTCGAATGGAATAACGGATTTATATGATTTTTAGCGATATAGCCGTTTGGCATCCGGCTGACAAGAATAGACCACCCTTATTTCTTACCGAGATGTAAAGGTTTTAAATTGAAGTTTCTAATTTTTAATTTTCTAAAAAAATACCGAGCGAAGCTCGGTCAACCAGGTGATATGATAAAAACCACAAATAGTTCTCTCCAACATTTATTGGTCGAAAAATAAATTAAAAACTTTGGATTTCAACAAAGGCCCGAAATCGTAAAAATAAATACCTACAGGGTCTACTCTTAATAACAACATATTTACATTCTTACCGAATTACTTAGTAGGTACAATTACTTTTTAACCCCCCTCCCCCTTTTCCCCATTTTTACAAACCAATCTTAAATTCAATAACAATTTTGTAATATATTTAGTCGCCCCTTAATTTAGCATGGGCAGAGACAATCTATTCAGTATTTTAAATTTGAATTATAAACAATTTATACAAAATAATAAACCAAAATTTACAATAAATACAATCTGAATATTACATTTCTCAATTTATAATATATTTTCAACAAAATTAAAATTATAGACATTGTTATATTTTAAAATTATTGTTATTTAATTATACACATTATTTCCTGATTCATAACATAAAAAATTATTAATAACATCATAACTTGATTCGTTTAGGTTATTGCAGATATTGTCTCATGAACGAAAGAGATAGAAAGATAAATTATTATTTTATTTCTTTTTATTATGCTCGAATTATAACATCCCGATTCATCAATTGCAGAAGTTTGTAATAAAATAAAGAATATTTGAATATAGTAAATACTTCGTAAAAGAATTATAATTCATTATTTTATTATGATTGGTATAATGGGATGTAATAATGAAGTATGTTTTATCAAAATTGATTCGCTGTATTTAATATTCAATATTCTAATAAAGTTTATTAAATATATAATATTACAGAATATTGAATATTATAATAAACAATGATATTTCGCCCAAAGTAATAAAATAAAATGTTAAAATTATTATTTGAATATTCCAAATAATAATAAAGAAATTTTTATTATATTATTCATGTAATGCTCGTATTATTTCATTCCTTATTTTTAAATACCAAAGTATTTAAATAAGAAGAGATTTAAAGAAGAAATGTGTTTCCAATACTAAAAATTATATGCGTTTTTTATACTGGAAAATCCGAAAGAATTGAATGATATAAAATAGATTTTAAACATTAATTATTTATGCCTTTATAATTAATGTATAATTTATATTATAATATTTGATTTACAATATTAATTATATTTTTGTATTATATTTATAGTTGAAGAAATATTTATTTTTAGTGTGCATTATAAATATAAGAGTATAAAAAATGTCATATAAATATTTGCATAATAATTATTGATTAAATCATTTAAATTTATTATTTTACCGTTATTATACGCTGAATTAGGAAATACTCATTATCGTTATTATCTGTATCAAACAGTACGTTTGTTTTTTGCTTTGTGATTTTATGTTTTAACCGTGAATTATTGTATTATTATAACACTTAAGATTATAAAATACAAACATTACCTAATAGAATTCAATTGCAGTTTTTAAATAAAATTGAATAATACAATTTTATCTAAATAGCTTGGTTATATCGGTATGGATGGGTTTATTAGTAATACATTGTCATTGGACTTAGTTATTTGGTTTTCTAATTAAATTCTTTAAGTCGCCTAATGTTGTTATATTAGGCATTGCATCTAATCCGTTGAGTAATTTTCAGAGTTTGCAAAAATTTCATTGACATCATCAAGATGTACAAATTGAAAAAAATATATATGTCTAATGATTTGCAGCAAATATAAATCATATATATAATAATACAATTGAATTCAAATTAAAAATATTATTCATTCAAGTAAACTTCTAAACAAGTACCCCTATAGAAAAGAGTTAGCAAGGAAGTTGGCAATTGCTGTTTATAATTATTATAACTACTTCCATTTAGTAATTTCTTACTTATGCAAAGTTGAAATGTAGGCGAATTCACGCATTCTGATCATTTATGTGACGTAATGTAAATTATTGACATAACTCAAATTCAAATTCAAAATATTCTTTATTCAAGTTGACTGTTTACAGTACTTTTGAATCGTCAAATGTTTTAAAGGACCAGCAAGAAATTCGGCGGCTAATCTTTTAATATATAATAAAGTAAGTAAGAAATAGTTCTAGGTAGTGTCCTTCATTAAAAAAGGTAATATAACAAAAGATAGTTATGATGGTTATGATTGACACCGAAACGGCTTCTGTCTAATAAAATCTTTCTTTTGCAGTTTTATCGGCGTACATTAGCATAACTAATTAATTTGATTATTAGAATTTTACGTTTTAGAAATAAATTTATTATGTCAATCAGAATGTGTCAAACCGAATCGAATATATCGATATTCCGAATTCGATACTAATAAAAAAATCTTTTAATTTTGTATTATATACGACAACGATGGTCCGTTATTTGTAAATCTTTAAGCATGTATAAATTAATATTTATTTCTATATTTACGTTTTCGCTTTTATTATTATATTTGTTATAAAATATAATGATTAAAGCGAAAACGTTTTTACTGATTCCAGTAATTGACATAATAAGCCAACGTTTGTGGGTTTGTTTTTCAATTCTAAAATAAAATTTCTCAATAAATTTTTATGCAATTACAGCAGTTTGAAATAACTATTAAAAAGAAGCGAAATGATAAAAATGCGTGGATGTAAGTACTTACCAAATTTTCACAATAAACAAACTAATTATGACAATATACTTTGAATAAACTAACAGCCGTTTTTCGGTATTTGAAGCATTTTATGACAAATTTATATGAATAAAGAATATTTGAATAACATATATTTGACGTGATATTTTAAATATAAATATTTATCGCTAAATATTTTTTTTTATAAAAATGAATATATTTACGACATATTAAATAATATTCAGGCAATATTTGTTACACTATAATTAAGAATAACTTATAATAAATTATTATGAGACAATATCTACAATATTACAATTAGTTTTATAAATGTCTCCGCCCGCACACAGATTTCATTCCAAAATCAAACCTGAAATAAAATATGGCCGCTCAATGATACAGCATTAATAATAATATAGCTGCAAAAATATATAAGTTTCATATACTAAATGGATGTTAATAGTAACCTACGTGCTATTAAGATTATTTTAAATTGTTTTTTTTTTGTAATAACCAACAATTGTTTTAGGAAAATTGAGGATTCTGAACATTATTTTTAGGAAAGCATCCAAACCGCTATAGTAACGCAAGGTATCGAGTGTTTATTTATTCTAAGTTAAATTTGTAAATATAAAAATAGATTTAGAAATTTATAAGAGGTAGCTGAAGCATTTCGCAGTATTCTAATTTGTTCAAAAAGTAACTTAAGTACATAGAAGCGTAATTTAAAAAAAAACAACAGTCGGGAAATTAACTTAAATAAGTACTTAAATATTCAAGTCCTTAAACAATAAGAAAAATGCGATAGTCTTTTATTTAGCACCAACGTATTCCTCACGCTATAAAACCTCTTTGTACAAAATTATTTAATAAAGAGCAATAATTCAGCACAGATAATAAAACCCTGTCAGTTGTCAATAATTTACATATATTTCTAAAGATTAATTAACTAGCAAGGAGAAGAGTATTTAACATTAAATTTTATTTAATGTACACTGCTTTTATTTATAAAAAGAATAATAAACAAATTCAGGTAAAGAGAAACGTATTTCATCCTCCATCTTGTTTTTCAACAACCAAAACAAAAGCCAAACATTTTACAGATAATAAATCGATACAACTATTAGAATGTTGTTTTACCATTCTAAAATATTAAGAGAATAAAAAACGATGTGCAAAATCATCAAGACGGGCTATCGATTCGTGATTTGAGCATTAAACAAGTTTGGATTACCGGACATAAAGACAAGGCGTTAACAAATAAATTGACTTTTTGCTCATTAACACAGTGCTTTGCATACTAATTAACAGACATTCGACGTTGTTATCAAAAAAATGTAATTTAATTACAGCGATGAAAATGCCATTATCTATCTAATGAGATTCGGTTTGAGAATATTTCATATCAAAAAATTATTCTTCTTGGAATAAGTAACTATCAAAATATCTCCTAATAAGTTTTCAATTGCTATCCGGATGCTTATTTAAATAATATTGTTTTAAAAGACTAGCTTCTGCTCGCAAAAAATAGCTTTTGCCTCTTAAATTATATATTTACCAAAAATCACTCTATTAACACTTTTTCATTTCAAAGAAATCGATGAAACTTTTGTTCTCCTTTTGTATATCCTTTCCCAAAGATTACAGAAGCAATATATCAAAAAATAAAACAAAATACGTATCTAATTTGATAATCTTGTACTTTTCAGAAGTGCTAAATCTAATTTGTACGGAGATTCATCCTGTCCATTGTGTATGATTAAATTCAAAGAAAAAGGCCTGACCTTCTAAGGTATTGTCTACTTAGGTTTCTCGACAGTGATTGATTAATTATTATATAATGGTTCTCTTTGTTAATGTATGGTTTTTATCCACAAAAAAACATATAATGATGACTCTAATTTTATTTAAAAAAAAACTGTTAAAAGCTTTTTATTCAATTAAACTTTATCTTTTTTATCTTGTTTTACTCGATTTAAGTACAATAATATTTCTTTATGTAATTATCACTAATGTTGAAAACAAAAACTATTGCTTTCTGTATGCCCAATGAGAACAGGAATAAATTTTCATCAGCTAAATATCGATATAAAACGACATGGATTTTATAGCATCTATTTTAAAGTGATTTACTAAGTTGCGGCTTTTTTTATTGAGGCTAAAAATTTAATTTTAAATCTGTTTGAAAAATTAATTTTATGTTTAAAAAAGGTTTACCATTCGAATTTCGAATTCTATTATAACAAATGTTAATTTGTATTAAATATTATTTCGTAATATTCAAATGTTACGTAATATTCAAATGACGAAAAAATAAATTATAACATTTAATTATAATTAGATTCCTTTTGATAAATTTTTTTTCATTCTATTTTTAAAGTATTAAGGACAATATCGTATTGTTTGTTTTAATAAACTTCTGGTGAACTATCGCTCTTTATTACATATTGACAAAACAATAATAAATTAGTATAATAAATAAAATATAAGTTCCCAAACAATTAAAGCCCTTTAATTTCGGGAGATATTTTAAAATTACGTTACAACCTCCGCTGAGCAAATAAATCAATTTTACCAAGTCGCCGTGGAAGCTTTGCTTTAGTATTATTGGAAATCTTTCAAATTTCAAGTTGCTCCTTGAAATCTGATTCGTACGCTCGAGAGAACGTAATAAAGCCTCAACGGGAAATGATAAAATCAGGCACAATTTCGAGGATATACCAAATACCTTGCGATACTAAAACGGAATGGCCAATTTTTATAACTACACCATCGTTATTTCAAACGAAATTCACATTATCCTTACAAATTATCAATTAAATTGGATTTCCAAAAGACACAAAGTTATACTGGCAAGTTTTTTGAAGGTGAAGTTTTGCTCTTATAATCCATATTATTTTAATTTTCTTATTAAAATAGAATTACATATATTAATTATGCTTTTCATTAGATGAGTATACAACAAACAAACAACCGGAATCTATATATAAATATTCCTCTTTTGTATGTTTGCAGCCTCAAATTTAAAAAAGTTCAGATTATTATGACATTTTTCCGCACCATAGAGCATTTTAAAAATCAATTTTATAGATTTTATTGCGTAACTGTAAAAGTAATCTAGAACAAAACTATTGTAAATAACTAAACTAATTAAATAGGCAAAGACATTAGTTTCGCAAATATTACAAATATTTAATACGTAATTCCATATAAAAATCTATCCGATGTATTTAATTTATTAATAAAAAATAAAAATGCATCATTTATTTAAGTTGAAAAATTATAAAAATTAAAAACAATACTTTAACACCCAATAAGGTATCATAAAAAATGTTATCAATAAAATGTTTTAAAAATGGAACACAGAACAACCTTTGAATAAACCTAAAAAACATCATACCGGTTTGATAAATAATTTCATTTACGTGAAATACCATCAGCTACTGGGCGCTTTTCTACTACTAGATTTAAAGCAATATAAAACATCCATTAATTTAGTTCATTAGATTTCAAATGGTTTTTGCGACAACGTTATCTCAATACACAATCTTTATAGCTTTAATTTGAAGACCAAAATTAGTTCAATTTGTGTATAACAAATGTTCATGAAATTATCATGGCCACAAAAAGCATTTTCGCAGATCGTAAATTTAATTAAGAGGCAAAACTTTTAGTAAACAATTTTTTGCTTTATGTTTTAAAACTGGCGTGAAATGTCTTTGCCTATATAAATTAAAAAATGTCTAAATCATCATAATATCTCGTTTATTCGTTGCGAAACGAATCACTTTGTGTCTCGTTGGAAATCACCCAAGATTTAGTTAAATATAAAATTATCATTTCCATCATTATAACTAGCGGACTGATTTTCTTTTGAGATTCAAAAAATGAGGTCGTCATTTTTATCATTATTAGGCAATTAAGTAATTATTCTAAGTACACAGCACAACTAACCGAAAACTAATATGAGAGAGAAATACTAAGAGAAAAATGTTGGTTATGGGTTTGAGTTTAACACAGTAAAGCAACGGACTGTTACTATCCCAGTACTGGGCATAGGCCTCCTCTCTCTGTTTTTGGAGAGAAGGTTTGGAGCTAAGACCTACCGCGATGCTTCAATGCGGGTTGGTAGGTAACACGTATTCCTAGAAATCACTAGAAATATGCAGGTTTCCTCACGATGTTTTCTTTCACCTAAAAGCGTGAGATAAATTGCAATTATCAATAAGCCACAAGTTTAAATAGAAAAACTCATTAGTGTCTGCCATTTGTCAATAATATTTTAATCTGTGCGATTACGTTGTAGGTTATTTCACTTTCGCCAGCTAATCTTAGCAGGTAGATATTTTTTTCTATAATCTGTAACCTTAGTTCTCACAAAATATTGAAGCGTTTAACGCTTGACAACAATTGTCTTTTGTCAAAATTCTCGGAGGGTGTTTCAATACAGATTACACAAAATTTTGCATATCGAACAGATTTTTTCATCCGTTTCATTAGCCAACTAAGTTTTCTTGGAAACATTGGAATGGTTTACAAACATACTTGCCAAGACGCGATCAAAAATAATGCTTACCCACTCATAGTCTGTGGTAAAACTAATGTGATGTCATCAATTAATTCTGAAACATTCTTTGATGTCGCATGAGTTTACGGCTCCGGGATTTCTAGATGATGTAATATCTTTTGAAAAATATCTCTCAATTTTTATATTGTCCTGTTCTTACATTTTTGATATAAATTAGATTCATCTCATTTCTCACGTCTTTATTAATGACAGCAGTAGTTTTTTCTCTTATATTTTTGTTTTCTTTAGTAACTCAATTTTTTAAATAAAATTGCGAAAGTTTAGATATATTCTTTTGTTCTTCCTGACAACATTAACAACATTAAACACGTGACAAACTAATCGCTACATTTCACGTACGCTGTATATTATTTTAATCTCTTGGTGAGCAAGTAAGGAAACACGTTCCAAAGTTATTACGAACAGGTTAGGCTGATTATCCCTTCACAATCCCTTCAGGGTCGTAATCTCAAAATAGCCAAAAGACAGCATTAAACACCGTCTGTACCGCGAAGCGCTTAAGCATATACAAACTGTTTAGTTTTAATAAAAATAGATGCACTCAGCATATGGCAGTGAACTAACACCAATCTTGATAGGTACCATAGATAAAATGTTATATTTTTAAATCCGTTGTTTATAAAACAATGCATTAGTCTGTCTTTTCCAGCTGACGCCCTTTTTTGTTTGTTTATGATCTGTCGTTCACATTTATCATTGTGTTCTTTATGTAATTATCTCATTTCGGTAGATTTACGATACGTAGAGCGTGTAACATTAAAACATTTCAATTGCAACACCGTCCATTTCTTTCATTCGTTTCCCGTTCTGGGGTAAACGACTCATTAAGTATCTATTTTTAAATGGGGAATTCATTTCCATAATGTTTCTTGCCTTATATCTTTTGTCTGCAAGGTTAGGTCATTACTCGTATTTCAGAAAATGAATTTATCATTTACTGACTGCATGAATAGTTTTTTTCTTAATTAGTCATTCATTCCGTGTTACGCATACATCACGCCAAATTGCAATTATGACGTTGTTAGGTGATCCACAAGTTAATTTATATGTTTAACTTTATATAAGGACTCTACTCTCACAAATTATAATGACTGTTCGTTGAAACACAAGATGCTTTTAAGCAGATCATTTTGAACTTAGTTTTGTTAATCTAAAGCCTCAGATCATAAAAATGAGACTCGAAAATAATGAATAAAATATATAAAGCTGAAGAATTTATTTGTTAGGATTAGGGACTGATTTGAAAATTCTTTAAGTGTAAGATAGTCCATTTATCAAGGGAGACTATGGACTATATAATTTCACGCTAAGGTGAATAGGAGAGGTGCAATAATGTATATGGCTAAACGTTTGCGATTCAGCTAGTAATTAATAAAAGTCTTATGCAGCGCAAGTTGAACCGTGTTTGTCTATGCTAAATCGTTTATCAATTCAATACTGTGTTAAACTCAAATATTTTCTTATGCACTATTTTAAAATATATCGACTGCCACTAAATGCGTATGTCTAACTGAAAACCGGTCTATTTCAACTACTATTTAACTATTTGACTATTTCATAACGTGAACAGATTTATTTTCACATATTCTCACATGGCACGTTTCGTGCTTGGTGGGATGTTTACACGTTGAAACCAGAAGTGCCAAGAATTCTAATCCTCGTTCATATTTAACAGACCAAAGTTCTTGTGAAATTGAGTATGTTTGTTTAACAGACTTAAGGTTTTAAGCCTCGCTTATGCGACACGATGATATTTTCTGTTAATAAAATATAATAATATCGTCCTATCCGAAGAATAAAGTCACATGTTTCATGTATAAGAATAGAAAAAGTGACTTTATTCTTCGGATAAGGCGATATTTTATTATCAGAAAAGTCAACTTTAAATCCGTTAAATAAATTACTGATGAAGTAGATTTAAGCTTAAATGATCGAACAATATTAGCATCATCTAAATATGATAAGAGAAAAATGTAAAATTACTCCTAAATTTTGTTATATATTTGAGAAGCCAATTTTGTTCTGGGCGGATATTAGGCAGTAGAAAACCTTTGTCTTGTAAAGATAGAGCTTTGGCCGTTAATATTCTAGTTTCAACTGTAAAATCTAAGTGATTATATAGTAATCAAGATGTTTGCATTAGAAATTAATTAAAAGGCAAGAATGGAGGTGTTTTTTTGCCAGTTTGAGCAAAACTCAAATCAAGTTCGTGACCAAAGATCACGGAAAGCTGTGATATTAAAAGATTTTCTAAATTAAAATGCTTGCATGAAAATTAAATAGAAAAGCGTTAAATCAGTCGAGAATAAAATAATATTATGAGGTTAAATGCATTAATTTTAAATACAATAAAATTTCATATCACATAATGAAAGCATAGAGAAAAATTACACCCTAAATAAAACCAAAATCACAGTGTGTTCAGACAAGATTCTCAACTTGTCACATTTTTTTTTCATATAAATAAATTCTAAGCGTTAGGTCGTATGGAAAATAAAAAAAATGTCTTTTGAATTAAATTAAAATCTACCTAACTCGATCTATATAAGATTTCTTCTATCAGTATTCGAATCCTAATTCTTAATCAAATATCCTTCATTGCATTAGTGAAAATATAAAAATTTAATTCCTAATGGTTTAAGAAACCTATATTACCATTATACATGTTAACTTTTTTTTTAATATTTATATATATGTATATTTTAATGACTTCGTAACTACATTCGCAGATTCTGCTATCCGATCTTCTTGTATAATAATAGTTCGATTATTCAGTAGGCCAGATATACTTTAGTTACAATAGTAAAATTAGGCTCACATAGTTCCTTAAAGGCTAAACATTTGTCAATGGAACTTTCTGGAAATAACTAGGAATTTCGCACAACTCTAAAAAAACCAGTCATTTTAATCCTTTTCGGCACCAATCTCCAACAAATCCGAACCACCACACTAAATACTTACAAATATCCGAAAACGTAATCCACCGGGCACTATCCACAAACATTCCAAAGAGTTTTATTTAAGCACTTGTTACGTTAAGCGTTTTAATATCGTCCAGCACACCGTTTATAGCACACAGATTCACGTAAAGACTAGAGAGTCTGGGCTCTGGTAGTTTAGGGACTGTAGGGACTGTAGGGTCTGCGTGGTGTGCGCCGAACAAGGCTTCGCCAGGAGGTCGGGTCGCGGAGGCCTGGCCGCCTTAGCGCACATTCACCGAGCCAGCGGTGCTAAGACGGCTGTCGCAGCCAAAGCCAGGGCGAGCGAGGACGCCAAAGCGGCGCCGCGGGAATACGACAGCTCCTCGCTCTTCACAACCTCGTTCGGCGACTTGTCGTACTTGTGCGTCTTTTTGGTGACCGGCTTCGTCGTTGTTGTGGTGGTCGTGGTCGGCGGCATCGTGGGCGGCGGCGGCGGGGGCGGCGGCGTCGGCTGCGGCACCGGAGCGGGCGGCTGGTCCTCCGGCTTGCAGCACACGCGAAACACCAACTTCATATTATTACTCAAACACCGGCCGCCGATCCGTCTGTGCAGATCGTCTTTACTCGACGTAGATATGAAATAGTAGTCCTTGCCCGGCAGGAATTCCAACCCGCCGGGCTGAGGCGTGAACGGTCTGAAGGTAATCGTGAAGAACATCAGTTTGTGCGGTTTATCGCATATCGCTATAATGCGCGGGTTCGGATTCGTTATCCTGCAAGTGTCGTACTCCTCTTTGCTCACGTTGTATATTATGTACTTCTCAGTGTCCTCCTCGAACGTGCCTGGCGCGTAAACTGGACATATTATATTCACTTGGTCGTATTCGAACTGAGCGTTGCCTTTATTGAGATCGAATACATGATCCGTATTGTCTATTCTGAATATGCTGTTCGTTGTGTTCCAGTGGATGTAGAATGATTTCGCGTAGTTACCCATGACGCTTTCTACGAAGAAAATGAGGACTAGCAAGGTCCAGGGCGCTTGTCGCAATCCGAAGTGAGCGAAGGACACCATTCTGTATGTTTATCGTTCACGAACTCTCATTATCCGAAAGCACGAACCACACTCTTTCTACGCTCTCGTATTCGCATACCGATCCATATTTAGCCACAAACTGTATTTCAAACAGGTATCATTATAAAACGTCCGTTTCACGCAACAACACGAACAACTTCACTCATCGCACCGTAGAGTCCACCATGTTCGGTCTACACACAAGATTCTATTCATCGATAAATGTGGAATTTCATGGGACGTGGCCCCTTTAAAAGTTAGGAATAATCACTTAAAACGATCTCATTCGAGCTCGCAACGCGTACGATTTTGTCCGGCGGCGTATTTTATGTTTGGAAAACGTTGGAATTAATCAATACATCACAGATTTTTTACAATTGTGAGGCGTTCTTTGTATAGGAGCGTGCGTCGCGGACAGAGGAGGCAACGTAGCGCCGCGCGGCGTTGGGGCGAACTAATGGAATGCTGCCCCGGCCGTCGGTACGCATGCGGCCCGCGCCCCGCGCCCCGCACTTCACATCCCCTAGCGGCGCGTTCAAGCTTACGGTGAACTTTCGACGCCATTTTGAAAGACCGAAACAGCCTTAAGCGTTTATTAGAGACCCGTTTTTAAGTTTCACGTCATTATTTATTATTATAACAATAATACTGTTACTTTGGCATACCCTAAAGTTAATTTATGAATTTTATTTTATTTTGTTTGTCTGTAAATATAAAAAAGGGTATAACTTAAGTTATCTTTTAAGTTGATACTGAACGCGTCCGACGCGTCATTAAAAAAGTGCATTGCCACAAACAAGCTTTAAGCTTGCGAAGCCCAAGCAAAGGCTTTATGTGGCCTACGGAGCAATATGGGTTAAATATTTAAATAGGTAGCCATAAATTTTGTAACCAGAAACATTAAATGCAACGTTTTTCAAATTTTATAGTAACTATTCATTAAATGACATTAAAAATCGGTATTTTTATTACAAGTTGCATTAGTAATTTTTATGAAAACTCAAAATTCATGTAACAAACGTAATTTTGATAAAATTCATATAATGTTATACATAATTGTAGTACAAATAAATGATAATTATTTAAATTAAGTTTGATATTTGTAATATGGATCCTTATGGCGTATGTACGCCATTTTGAGACTATAAACGAATACCATGGATGCTATACTATAGAAATCTATCTACAAACTACTAACAAAACCACTACATTTATTTGATTAATCATTAAAAGTTCACTATTGGAAATATACAATGCATAATTAACTAATGAAAGTTATCCGGTGGAAATATATCTTTCCCAGACATTGACGACCTCTCGATAGCTTACCGTCTTATTACCGAAGGTGCAGAGAGTTCGATTATCGGTGATAGATGCAGTATATATTTCCCAAATTTGGAGATTGGTCCGTTTTGAGATTAAGCTAATCAACGCTGTTTATATAGCAAGGTACAAACAAAGCCGTATTCCCAAACGATTAAGTAGTTAGTGTGTATAGAAATCACAAAGGAATACATTTATACCTTTTTTTTATACCTATATACCTATTTTTTTTGCTCTATAATCTCTTCATTTTTTTACCGTCATGAGATATCAGTTAAGCGCAAACCTATAAAGAACAAATGCTTCCTCTTTTACGCTACAAACGCTTTATTCAAAAGAGCTATTTAAAGCAGTTTCGAATATTTAAGAATCAATAAAATTAATAAAACTACCACTTGTTTGGAATGTTAATCTTACCAAGAAGAACCAGCAAGAAACTCGGCGTTTACTCTTTATAAAATTATTAATAATAATAAATATACGGGACGCTTACTCACACGGTCATCTGTCCCTAAAGTAAGTAACTTAATACTTGTGTTATGGGTGCAACTGCTAAATATATACTTATATAATTTTTAAATACATATACACCAAACTCGAAGAACCAACAAATTGTTCTTAGAAAATGTGGCCCACGGCGGGAATCGAACCTACGACCCGCGGACCTAAAAGCAGGGCCAACTGCGCTAACGAGCCAGTCATTTTTAATTCACATAATTAAGCTGCAGTTCTATACGAAGCTTGTAGGATTTTCAAATCTATCGTGAATGATATTCATATTCGTATTCGTAAACTATCGTGAGTGGTATTCATAATGTATAGAAACCGGCTATACTCACATCTTATTTTATCGGATGAGCTCGAGTTCCCTCCGCGATAACGCCACATAAAGAGCTCATGAATAAGAGCCCTGTATGGACCTGAAACTAGTCGGGCTCATCCGATAAAATAGGATGAGAGTATAGCCGATTTCTATATATTAATTATGAATATCACTAACGATAGTTTAAATTTTTTTAAAAACTTAATTTTTTCTTTTCCACTTCCATTCCTCTACGGAAAAATAATTTAATCTCTGTGGAGGCTTTAACTCTTTTTTTTTCCTATTTGAACCTTCGACAAAGCTTCCGTGCCTGCCAATATTAACTAGTAATGCTATTGAAACTTATCAAAAATTACAAAACAGTGCATAACTTATTGCTATTAACAAAACTTGGAGTTATCCGGAGTAATTTATAGAAGCAGGTGTAATATTACGGAATTCCATCTTACAAAAGTTATGATAGAATTATTTTACTATAATCCGCGTTTATTAACAATAAATAATGCTATGTATGCAATAGTAATAGCAAAACACGAAAATTACTTTGCGATTTTGTCGTGGAACCTATGGAACCGTGAATGTGTGTTGTGCTTGTGTAGTGTGCTTTTGTTAGTAGTGTTTTGTGATAGGTGCGGTAACTATTTCTTCATGTATAAGGTATGAGAACGGTTTTGCTTTACACTTACCATTGCATAGATTTTTCTAACAAACGCGTATTATACCAAAATTATTGTATCATAGCTTTTGAATTATCCGAAGCCTATATAACCAATTGTATAAATGGATAATATCCCCTCACTACAAATTTATAAGCACTATACATTATACTGGCTGTGCTTTCGGCTTCGCCCCCGACAAATTCCGTGTATTTCATTGAAACTTTGATCATAAAAGTACTTATAGTTGACCATAACAGATAGAGACATGCTTACATGGAAATTGTTGTAGTATTTTTGAAAGAAAGAAGAAAGAAGGAAAAAACATTTATTTCTACTTCCTGTGCTACACAGCACACTTATACAGTACCCTAATACAAACATAATACCTTATAACTATTAAGGAACCTAATATATGTATATATATATTCTTCTTCTTCGTCGGTCCCTCACTGCTGAGGATCGTGACTCCACTTCTCATTTGCCACTATCTGCTTCCAATCCTTACGCTCAGCTGCCTGGTGAAGTGCGTGGCTGACTGGTACCTTTAACTGTTCAGTAACCTGGTCTGACCATCTCTTAGGACTACGACCTCGAGGCCTTTTCCCTTCAATTTTCCAAGTAATCATCAGACGCTCTAAGTTATCAGTACCTCTGCGTGCAACGTGGC